>LR738713.1:417559766-417591994 GCA_902687465.1 Secale cereale
GGTGGGGAGTGCTTTCGGGGCGGGCGGGGCGGCGCACTGCCCGCCGCGGGCGGCGGGGGGTGGCCTGTTTGGCCGGTGGTGGCTGGCGGCTCAGGGGGGTGGAGGTTGAAGATGAACTGCAGGCCCTTGATTTCGTATCCAACGGCTGCAAAATCGACTAACCAAAGATGAAAAAGTCAATCGACTGACTTGTAGCCTCACCTCTAGTGCGTTCAGTTTCGACAGTAAAATTCAGTTTCGATAGCAAAATTCAGTTTTGATAGTTAAGTTCAGTTTTGACAGTTAAATTCAGTTTCGATAGTTAAGTTCAGAGATGAGCGGCTGATGTATACATCTAGCACTTTTTGGTTATGTATTTTACATCATCTATTGGAGATACTATTAGAATTCCACTCAGTTTAACGTTGTCTCTCTTGTCCTGCTTCAGCCTCGACGTCGTACAACTCCGGAGCTGCTCCAACGACGAAACCCTCCATCACAGCGGAGCAGTACCTCGGGCTCCATCTCCAAACGCCTAAGATCTTCTTCCCCTCCTCCGATAGCCAAGTCAGCCGGAGCATCCTCACCCGCCAACCCAATCACGCTGAGATCGACATGGCTTCACCAAAGAGGTTGTACACTTCTTATGGTTTGACTTAATCTCACCATGCTTCTTTGCATCCTGTGATCTTCCAATTCTTGTGAACCAAACACCCAGATTGGCAGAAATCCTGTGTTTTTAAATTCTCTATTTTGCACGTGCATTCCTATCCTATTCCTGTCTATTTCCTATCCCTGCATTGTTAGAATCCTCAAATTCAAACAAGACCTTACACAATTACTTCTGTTACGGATATGTGTCAAACAAAACCTTGTGTGGTTTGTCCTGCTCCTGCGGTGTTGTGTTCCACCCCAGCTCAGCTGCTCCAACGATGGAAGGGTTCACCACAGCAGGGATCCGCTCTCTAGACTATCTTTCGCCGCCTCAGATCTTCTTCCCCGTCGCCGGCAGCCATGACAACTTCATTACCATCATCAACTGAGCAGATGCTAGAGGACTACATAGGTCCGCAAGAGAGGTCGCACTATTTCGTGTCTGCTTACGCTATGCATCGCTTAATATGATGACATGCTACTTTATCATCGTGTTCACCTATTAGACTCTGACTCGGGTCCAAACTTATGCTGAAACTTGAGTTTTTAAATGGTTGCGGGGTACATATTGGGGCAGCAATCAGTACTATCTATCTACTATCTGGTTAATCTCGGGTGTCTACTATGAGTTTCATGTTGGGTGCAAACAAACATTAAAGGAGCCATTATCTGTATTTTTTAACTAAAGCTATTATCTGCCTGCTATCATTGGTTTTGGGTCTATCCACAGTTTGCTACCTTCACTCTGGATTTGTGCATGCACTCCTTACATAATCTCACTATGTTTTATTCCTATGCATGTCAGTTATTGTACACAATGGAACTGAACATGTAGAGCAAAAGAGATGAGCCTTGTGTGGCAATAAAATTTCATGCAGACATCGCTCCATGGTGGGCGCAAACGCAGCCCCCCTCCACCCATTTCAGATCGTAATCCAGAGGAATATAACTCCTCAGAGGAGGATCCAGAGACAGATGACCAGTCCTATCCCCCCCAAGGTGCATGCTCTAACTTGGCAGGGTTATGTTGCTCATATCATGCGTATGGTATCTTGCATTGCTATGTCATTTGCTTAGTATAGACATGATTTGTGTGAATGCCACCTGTTTAGTGTCTAATGACCATATATGTGAATTATGTAATGCCATCTTTTTGCAAGACATTATATATGTGAATTATGCAATGCTATCTTGTTGCAAGGCATTATATATGTGAATTATGCAATGCCATGCTGTTTAGCCAAGCGTCATATATGTGAATTATATCATGCCGTCCTTTTTTTGTATTTCTCATTACTTGTCGACAATGTTTGTATATTCAACTGCTCTTCCTGTGCGTCAACCATTTGAATTGGTGATGGAGAAATCTGGAGTGAAAAGAAGGTCTTCAGAGCAGACAATGCTACCTGGTGAAGCAGATATGTTGCTGGCTACAGATAGCTCTTCAGAGGAGGATTCAGAGGCAGATGACCAGCCCTATTAACCCCCTGAGGTGTATGCTCAAACTTGGCAGGGTTATATTACTCATATCATGCATATGTTGTATTGCAATGCTTAGTTTTTACATCATATACACGATATTGAATGCCATCTCCTTAGTTGACACATCATATATGCGATTGCCCTCTGCTCACTTCCTTAGTATATAAATCATATATTTGAATTATGGCATGCCAACCCATTTTCTAAAGACATAATATAGTTATATCATCTCATCCTGTTCACATAGTCATCATATTTTGAATTATGTCATTCTATCCGTGAATTATCATGCCATCATGTTTCCATCGACGACATGTTTGTGATTTATGGCATGCCAACCACTTTAATAGACACATCGCATAGTTATATCATGTCATCCTGTTTACATAGTCATCATATTTTGAAGTATATCATTCTATCATGTTTAGTTAGCCATCATACATGTGAAATTGTGTCATGTTATCTTGTTTAATTAGCCATCATATATTTGAAATTATGTCCTGCTATTCTGTTTGGTTAGACAACATAAATGTGAATTATTTCATGCCCTGTTTTCTTCCCTACTATCCACTGCACCTGTCTCAGCCATTTCAGTTCGAGGGGGTGATGACAGTATCTGTGGGAGTAAAAACACAGTCTTCAGAAAAGATCGTGCTACCTGTCGATGGAGATAGAACCATGGTTGTACTTGCCCAAGAACCAGCCCCACCACGCATAACCCAGACTCACGCAGATTGTACCCCTACCCAGTTGGACAGAGAACCAGCTACACCCCTTCTAACCCCAAACCAAGCAGATAGTAACCCAGTTCCCGTTGACACAACACCGTCTCCACCACAGAGCACCCAAACACGAGCAGTTAGTAAGGCAACTGCAGTGCCCAAAGCACGAGGACCACCACTCCAAACCCCAAGTCAACGCTTAAGGCAGAAGAAGAATTGTTCTCAGGTCAGGTTCCGTAGCTATGGTTCATACTATGCTCTTGCATCACTGTATTTACTCATACCAACTAATTTCAAATTTGAAGGATGCAATTGAAACTCCAATGGCGCAACAGGTATGTTTTAAACCTGTTTCTTTAACATGTTTGCTGTTGTAACTTGCTCTATGTTGACTTTAGTTTCAATTGAATAAACAGTTATGTTCTCATGCCATGCACATTACAAGTGTTGTTATTGCTGTTTAGTTTCCCACACTTATATTCTGCCTATGCTACTTTGTCTTAAATAGATATGATTCGAACTGTATCTATCTTAATTTGGCAACATAAACTAGAATGATATAGACCATATAGTGACCATACTACATAGATATATGTTTGTTTCATGTTGTTATCCTGTCCACCTTACTACTGAACTGGTTTACCAAAATGAGTTTCATATACTACATAGTAAATCCGTGATCTGTTTGTTTGTTTCTCCTTTAGAACGCGGATAAAATATTGGAGAAGAGTACCACGTTATGCAATGGTAAAGAAAGTAATGTAGATCAGGTTTAAGATAGTGAGACATCCCTGTTGTTCTCCAAGAAAACTGATAAAAACTATATTGAAGACACTGAGACAACCCCAAAGTCCTGTCTTGATGTAGTGTTTGAGTTACTGGCTACTACTGCTGGCACCAGCTCTTCGAACTCGCTGCCTGAAGCAGTTCGGCTTCTTGAGTCTCAACTTCAAGTTGAAAGACATTGATCAGATGTTATGCAATAGGAAGCCGAAGGACTGAGGAAGTCCCTGTAGAATTCAGATGCATACTTTCTGGTGCAACAGCAAGTGCTGGAGGATTTAAGCACCAAACAAGAGAAAGTTAATAAGCTTGCTAAGCATCTTGCCAGCATTATGGGTACCTATTATATTGTTTCTTGAGCTCTTCTAAAGTGGTTTCAGTTCTAGACTTGTTTTGCTGCGGCGTTTATATGCTGCTTTGTTCCCTATATTTGCACTGGTGGCGAACTTTGATGCCCAGTGGATGTAATATGTGTAATAGCTATGATAGCCTAGCGTAAGTTGCTTCCCTATTTATTTCCTTATTGTCTTGTTTATTTGTTTTCTTGTAGTCAGTGCAGTTCTTTTTCCACGGTTTGCTAGTGGCCGCAATAGCCTATTTTTTAAAACTAGGCCACATTAACCATGGGCTACATATTTACTGTAGTTAACATGGGCCTCTTACGAGCCGTAGAAACAATGGGCCTTCTAAGGACCATAGAAACAATGGGCCTTATACGAGCCGTAGACACAATGGGCCTTCTACGGGCCGTATGATCGGTTTGCCAAACATGGGCCAATAACAGACCACATTATGGCCGTAAATGGGCTAGTGTTGAAATCGTCCGTTCATGGGCCGACCATAACGGTCCGTCGTTAATCGGCCGTATTTGATGACGCTATGAAAACGGCCCAACGTATTGGCCACAAATGGGCCACAAATGTGCCGATTGTAACCACGGGCTGAATTTGGCCCACAAGCAGAAAATGACAGTAACGGGCCGAAAGTAAACGAATGCTGGAAATGAGCCCAAGAATAAATGGGCCCTGAGAAGGCCGAAAGATAACATGGGTTGGAAACGGCCCAACGGAATAATGGGCCGTTAATGCGTATAAAGTGAAACACTGTTCATTACGGGCCAGTTTTACCACGTGCCGATAATGGGCCGAGGGTTACTAAGGACCTCATATGGGCTGAAAGACGTCATGGGCCATACATGGGCCGGAAGTTAAAACGGGCTGGAATTATATTGGACAGCCCAGATGATGATACTGGGCCTAATTCGGATAGGCCGTAAACGGGCCCTGGGTTAGCGGGCTGTAAAGGGGATATATGCGAACATGCAGTTAACAGGCTTGCCGTGGGCCGGCCCGTCACTGTTTGACCAAGTCAAATGGGCCGACCTTTTCACAGGAATGGGCCTCTGTTGGGCACTGTTCATTACGGGCCAGTTTTACCACGGGCCGTTAATGGGCCGAGGGTTACTAAGGGCCTCATATGAGCCGAAAGACGTCTTGGGCCATACATGGGCCGGAAGTTAAAACGGGCAGGAAATATATTGGACGGCCCAGATGACGCTACCGGACCTAATTCGGATAGGCCATAAACAGGCCCTGGGTTAGCGGGCTGTAAATGGGCTATATGCGAACATGCCGTTAACAGGCTTCCCGTGGGTCGGCCGCCACCTTTTGACCAAGTCAAACGGGCCGGCCTTTTCATAGGAATGGGCCTCTGTTGGGCCGTTCCACGTGTCGACGTATCATAGGCGCTTTTGGTCCAATGAGTGGATGACATCTGTCCCAACGGTGAGCCGACACGTGTTTCCTCCAGCCAATGATGATTTTACACGTGGAAAATCCCCATTGGTCGGGGCTGTTAACGGGTTATCGGATCCAAAACCGGACTCGATAGCTTAACGACGTTCTGTTACGGTGGATGCCACGTGTCGGTCACCCTTGACGAAAGCACTTCTGTGACGCGCGATTTATCATCATGGAAGCGGACACTTCCGCGATGATAATTTTGGTAATGTCATGGAACACTTCTGTCGGCGTACTGGGAACCAGGGTACCCAGACTTGCCTGTCTGCGGGCCGCAACACGCTCCTACTACGGCCTGGTACGGCCCAGCTGATCGACCAGCTGTCCAAGACTCTCGCGAGGGGGCTAAGCCTCGCGAGGAGAACAACGTCAAGACCTCCTCGGGAGCAGCCTCAACAAGGCGCTCCGGAGGGGCGGAGAATCCAAGGCCCGGCCTGCCTCAGGAGGAGGCAGTGATGTCAGCAGTGACGCACCGCGCCAGCGGGTGCTAGCGTCCGCCAGCGGCGCAGTTGCTATTTCGGTGCAAAGGGGACAACGCAGCCGCTGTTTCCCAAGGAGCGGGGCAAAGGTTTCCCCTTTGGTGCAACAAGACCGAAGACTGCAAGGAAGATAAGGAGGATGTCACCGTCGAGCCAACCACCGTGTCACCACCTGATCCTTTTGCAGGCGAAGACCACTTTTGTCAGGATAGGAGCGTCCTTGTGTTCCCGCTCAAAAATGGCCATTGTGGGATCCCTTCCCGCCTAAAAATTTCGGGGGAAGAGGACCGTGGCCGCCTATATAAGTAGCTAGGATTCCCACTGTAAAGGGGGATCGAACCATACACTCTGCCACCACACAAGGAGCAAGAACACTTGCCTCCCGACCCTCCTGAGCTCACCTCCTAAGCCCAGGAACCATTGTACTAGTCATATCCCAGCTCGCCCGAGGCTAATCCACCAAAGCAGGAAGTAGGGTCTTACACCACACGGTGGCCCGAACCTGGATAAACTCTTGTGTGTTCTGTATGTTGTTTGCTTGAATCCTTCCACCGAGACGAGAGCGAGGCGCTAGGTAGACGTGAGTGGGAGATATCTTCGTTCACGCCCTTGTGTTCGAACTTATCGGGTTTTGTGGAGCCCTGAATCCGACATTTGGCGCGCCAAGTAGGGGGCGTTTTGAAATCTCGCCTCTCCGACGACATCGTCGCGTTCTCGTCACCGACTCCGCTCCACAGCCATGGTGGACACACGCCGAGCTCACGCCGCCCGCCGCTCCGCCCCAACTCGCCGGTCATCAACGCCGCCACCGACCCGGCCGTCCACGAGCAGCAGGACTCGTCGCTGCCACCGTCCGTTCGGCGGGATGGCCGCACGGCAATGCCTTCACCCTCGCCAGCCGCGGTGTCGTCCTTGCTGATCCACCGCGGGCCGGTCTACCAGCAACCTGCGCTACTGATGGCGCGGGAGCTCTTGCGCTACCACTCGGCGGATGACCTCTACGATGAGTGGCTCCACCGCATCACCGAGATCGTCAACGCCGCTGGAGAAGCACCTGCACCAACGCACTCCTCACGTCTTCCGTCGCCCCCGGTGGGGAACGAAGGCCACGAAGCCCCGGCTCCGCCTCCACTCCACCGCGCGGGCCAGGAGGTCCGACGCGAGGCCCCTCAACGTGTGCAACCTCACAGAGCTCATGCGCATGACGTGGAGAGATACGAGGTGATTCCGCATCCCCATGCAGGGGCTCGCGGGCCCCCTGGCCTGTAGCGCCCAGACCGCGCGCCAGTGGAGGTGGTGGCGCCAGCACCCGAAGAACCAGCACCGCAGGTGCAGGGGGCGCCTGCGATCATGAGCGTGGCTGGGTGTCGCGCCCTAGCTCCTGAGCTATGGCGCCTCGTCTGGCCCGGAAAGTTCAAGCCGGACCTGCCTCCGCGCTACGACGACACCACCGATCCTACGGAGTTCCTCCAACTCTACGAGCTGAGCATCGAGGCGTCCAACGGCACCGAACAGGTCATGGCAAACTGGTTCCCCATGGCTCTGAAGGATGGCGCGTGTTCCTGGCTCCTGAACCTCCCCGTGGGATCCATCTCTTCATGGGAAGAGCTTCGCGAGCGTTTCTTCGCCAACTTCCAAGGCACCCGCGACCGAGCCCCGGCAGCTGCTGATCTGCGCCGCCTGAGGCATAAGCCGGGAGAGACCCTGTAGAAGTACATCCAACGCTTCAACACCATGCGCCTCCGGATCCCCAGGGTCTCGGATGAGGCCATCATCTCCGCGTTCTTCGACGGCGTCCGTGACGTCAGGATGCGGGAGTAGCTCGCCATTCACGAAGACCTGTGCACAGCCCTCGCGATGTTCAAGCTCGCGGCGAAGTGCGCCCGGGCGGAGGAAGGACGCCTCTCCCTCCAGGAGCTGCCTGAGGCGGAGGCGGACGATAAGAAGACCAAGGCCAAGGAATCAAAGAGCAAGGGACCCGCCGTGCTGGCTGCAGAGCCAGAAGTGAAGCATGGCTGCGGCTACAATGACCTCCCCAGAGACAACCGACCATACTGCGTCTTCCACAACGTCCACAGCCACAACACTAATGACTACCAGGAGCTTAGGGCGATGCGCGGCGGGCGCATCGGGCAGCAGCCTGAGCGCGACAACCGCGGCTATGGCCGTGGAGGAGGCCGAGGAGGAGTACGTTGGGATGGCAGGAACTCGCGCAGGAGGAGGACGTTGGGATGGCAAGAAGAAGAACCTACCCGTCGACGGACCTCGGGACGCAGGGGCTCCTGACGGCCTGGCTTAAGGACTCACGCTTGCTAACGAGGCGCCCTCCACCCTCGCATACGGAGGCGCGTTCGACGCCCCTCTCGTGACCGGCTCGGGGGCTCTCCTTTGGAGTGTCTCCGGGCTGACCGGCGTCTCGAGGGAGGTGTTCAAGCACCACCTACAAGCGTTTCTTGATGCGTGTTTTTGTGAGCCCAGCGTGAGCCGTTCAGCGCTGGGGGCTCAGGACTTCATCGACCAAGTTACGGAGGAACTTCAGTACGCAAGACTCATCCGCGGTGGGCGTAACCGCACAACCCCAAGTTCACCCGCTCGCAGCCCGAGCGATCGCTTCCGCGTTTGCGTCGACATCGCGGGTCTCAACCAAGCCGCCTCTCAGGAGCCTTTCTAGCCAACGGCGGTCGTCCGGAGGAGGCCCATCCCCTGCAGCTACGTCTGCACACTCTTCGGCTTCCGCAACGCAGCTGCCATGTTCCAGCATCTCGCGCAACAGGCCTTGGGGGCTCGGGAGGCTCAGTGGCAGGCGGTCCAGAGGGAGCGAGAACCGGACCCGTGCGACCACTAAGAGCCTCCAGAGCCCCTGGGCCTCAAGAGCCCGATGATCCTCGGGAGCGGCCCGCACAGCTCGCGTCTTCAGCTACCCCAACTCTCCTTCGACAATTATTAGATGACACATCACGTATCCAATCGAGGGCGCCTCTCGGGTTGCATCATCCTCGGACCGCTGGGGGCTGTTCCCCCGCGGTTATCTCTCTTTTTGCATGATCAACGGTAGATGTTTCTTTCCATTCGCATTATCTACATGCTTGGCGTCCTCACTGCCACTAAGGTCATGAGCCCTTGTGAGCCCATTCGCGACCGCCCCATGATTAAGGACTGGCACGGCGTCTGTGCTCGGGTCCGTCCTTGCAGCGTCGCCAAACCCAAGGTCCGAGCTCTGTCTCGCGAGCCATTTCCGTGACGTCACCTCCCATGGTCCTTGGTGCCTTATTCTTGCATGGCCTAATCGTGGATGGGTAAGTAGGGGCCCGTGGTAGGTGCCTCGCTCACGCGGGAACCGCGCGCTGGTTGTTTTTCTTTTGGATCGTTGCATGAGAAGACTGGGCACGACGTCTGTGCTCAGGTCCGTCCCTATAGCATCGACAAATCCAGTGGGTGAGCTCTGTCTCGCGAGCCATTCCCGTGACGTCACCTCCTAGGGTCGCTGGTGTTGCGGCCTTCTCATGCGATACCCTCTAGAGATGCACTCGGCGCAGGTCGACACAACACCTCTCTTTTCACATTTTGCAGAAGAAGACTCAGGCGCAACGCGCCTTAGGGTAGGGTCTCGTGGGTGATGCGGAAGCTCACGAGAACTTCCTCAGAGTCATTCAGCTCGTCCTGAGGAGGGCCCATATACACCTTGGCTGTCCTACCGTGCTAGCCACGTGTCAGGACAGGGCAGTACACGCCCCGGAGTCTCTCCCGATGGGAGGCTCCCTCCCGCGGTCCAGTGGAAGTACCAAGCTCCACGCTGGCAGATCCAACCGAGGAGCGGTTATGCCCACGAACCAGTGGAAGCACCAAGCTCCGCACTGGCCGCTACGATCGAGGCGCGGTTATGCCCACACTCCGCGCAAGTGTGGTAGCTCTATGCTCCGCGCTAGTTATAAACAACTGAGGGTGGCCCCCAGTGGTCGCACCAACATCAGGGAGCTTTTCAGCTCACGAAGCTCTCAACTTCTCCTTGGATGGGGGTCGCGAGGGGGGCTAGGCACGGGGGCTATGCTCAGGTCAAGTCTGGCAGATGCTGCCCTACCAGGTGCCCAGACACCTGGCCTTCTCGTGCCCCCATCCCAGGTGAAGGCTCGTGGGCAAGGTATGGTGCTCGTTCTCCTTCGTGAGAGTCATTCGTACGTCAAGGGGGACCCCTGGGCATCGCGAACCAGGGGCCTAACTGGCCACGTAGCCCCTCATCCCTTGAGTCTAGTTATGACAATAACCCCGGTCATCCGAAGGGCTCAATGGTGATAGAGGTATGCGCGGGGTTGGGCCCTGCCAACGCAGAACAAAAACGGGATTGCTTGAACGTCAAGGGGGACCCTTGGGCATCACGACCCAAGGGCCTCACTAGTCACGTAGCCCCTCATCCCTTGAGTCTAGTTACTACTGTAATCCCGGTCATCCGGAGGGCTCAATGGCGATCGAGGTATGCGCGGGGTTGGGCCCAACCGACGCAGAGCACCTAAGAAAACATGAAAGGAAGCAAGCATGGAAGTCGTCTAGCTATTACAATAACACCAAGTTTTTCAAATTCAAACAAAGTTCTGATGTCTCCCCGAGGCACCCCCACTTCTCTCTCTGGACATGACGGAATAGGCATTGCCGAGCGCGTCATCACCGGTCTCCACCTCCCCGGCTGCAGTAGCAGTGGCCTGGAGGAACACCTCCACCAATGACGTGACCTTCACCCTCAATCCCTCGGCAGTCGTGCCCTCCATGACTTCGGTCACGGGCCCGGGCAGCGAGGCCAGGTCAAGGGTGGGATTGCGAAGACTTAGGTGGCTGCACACCTGTGTCAGGACCAAGGTAAGCAGTGTGCGGCTCTCGACATCGGCTAACTGGCCAATTGCAGCCGCAACATCGCGCAGGGACTCAACGAGAGCATCAAGGAGCCCGGCGGGGCCTTCCTCCGGGGAGGCCAGCGGTTCCTTGAACTCTTCCCCGTAGGCGGCATGCAGGGCCTTACATGCTTCAAGGTTAAAGGCGACAAGGGCCTCGGGAATCACCGTTGCCGAGGCCACAAGGGCTTCCTCCTTGTCGCGAGCGGCTTGGGTCGCCCTGGCCTGCTCAACTTCAACCTTCAGCTTATCCAGGGACGCGCGGTCCGCAAGCTGCTCCTGTTGCAGCCGGGACGACTCAGTCTTTTGCGCCTCGAGCTCCTTCTCCAACCTCTTGAGCTCCAGGGCGCGCCTGATGCCTTCCTCGCGGAGGGCCTCCAGCTCGTTCTGTGCCTTGAGGCAGCGCTTCTCGGAGGACGTGGCGTCGGCTCGCGCGGCGCCTTGAGCCCGCGTGGCCGCCACAGCTTCCTCTCGACCCTCGGCAGCGACCGCCGAGGCCTGATCCCAGGAGGTCCGCGCAGACTCGTCTGCCAGGAGCCACCCGCGGATCAGCCCGAGGCGCCCTTCTGTCAGGTGGCCGTCACCATCTTGCAGATCAGCGCGAATATGACCCAGCGCGGCGGAGGCAGCCTCCAAAGTCTCAGGACGAGGCTACGCCGGACGGCGCACGGGCACAGACAAGACCGACTGTTTGACCAGGGGCTCGGGGGCTCCGGCCTTCCTCGCTAGAGCAGCCGGAGCAGAAGCCACCACAACCTCGCCGGAGGCGGGGACGTCTTCGAGCGACACCATCACCGCATGCTCGGTGGCCCGGTCGACCGATGCACCTAGCACCTCGGCATCCTTCCCCAAGGTCGCAGCGGCAGCCAGAGGAGCAGGGCATCACGGCGTGACCTCCCCCTTCGCCTTCTTCATCATACCTCCCAGAATGCTGCGTCAGGGAAAGCGCATCAGGGACACAACAACTAAGGATGAGTGAGAAATTGCACACTTACTCGTCGGAGGCGAGGCGCGCCCTTCTCTTCGCCAGCAGGTCAGCAGCAGCCGCTGGCGCCCTAGGCATGCCGATAGCCCGGGCCTGGGCGAGGTGTGAGGCCATAGTCCTCGGCGCGCCGCGGTCGCCGGGTTCGCTGACACGGTACTCTTCGGCGGAGTCACCACCTTGCTTCCCCCGGACGCAGTGCGTCCGGATCAGCGTGGAGTGGTCGCCTGGAACCGTCCGGCGGCATCTGTGCCTGGCGTCATTGCTCCGGCGAACGCCTCGAAGGAGTCCCCCTCGTTGTCCAGGGTATCCTCCGAGCCCCCTCGTCTCCCTCGTCGTCAGCACCAGAAGACATGTCGAACGTGGGCGGAGCGCCCACGAGCGCACCAAGACCCGACACAGCCTTCAACAGCTCGGCCTTGTCAGGGCGGCTGTACACCGACAGGTAGGCCCTGGGGAGATCCTCCGGAACCATCCCCACGAGAGTTCCTGAGGTGAAGTCCAGATCGTCCTTAGCCAGCACCCCTGGGTGCAGCGGGAGCCTGTTGTCGTCGCCCATCAGCTCCCACAAGGGGCGCGAGTGAGCCTGCAGCGGAGCTAGACGCTGCCTCAAGAACTCCTTCACAATCTGGCCTCCTTCGAGCCTCGAGCTCAGGTCGGCCTCAATCCTTGCCAGGACAAGCCTGGCGAGGGGGTCGGTGAGCTTCGCGTAGCTCCAGCCGGCGCGCTTCGCCGGACACTCAGTAGGCAGCGCCAGCAGAGGATGGACGCGCTGGGCATCCAGATAGACCCACCTCTTCCGGTGGGACTCTATCTTCTTCCCGGTCGTCATGAGCCGATAGCCCTGGCGTTGGGAGACAAAGGAAACGCAGCCCGAGCATGGGCCATCGTCGTATCGGTGCATGGAGAAGAAATGGCGGAAGAGGGCGACGGTTGGCCTCACCCCCACGAGCGCCTCACAGTAAAAGGCGAAGAGCGACATGACGAAGATGGAGCGAGGCTGGATGTGGAGAGCGTGCACCTGGTAATGTTCCAGGATGGCGTAGAAGAACGCGGAGAAAGGTGGCACGAGCCCCACGGAGATGTTGTGGAGGAAGAAGGGGTAGCATGACTTCGACAGGGTCCGCGCCATGGTGGATCCGGTCTAGATCCGCGTCGGGTCGTGCTCGTTGTGGGTGCTCGACAGGAAAGGTAGGACCTCTGAGTAGTCCTCCTCCCTGGTGATGGAGGACTACTCAAGCGCCGCATCAAGGGAAGAAGCAGATCCAGACGCCAACGCGGCACTCTTATTCCTATTCGCCATGGTTGAGGGAGCCGAAGGACGCAGGCGATTTAGGAAGGCAGGAGGCGTAAGGGGGAGAAATCTGAGCAGGGAGGAAAGAGAGCGATAGCTCCCCCAGCGGAGAAGGCCCCTTTTTGTCAAGATGCACGGTTGCCGAGACGGCGTGGGTCGCCCGTGTCCCATCCAACCGTCACGCGCCAGCCTGGCCCGCAGCATTTTTGGGCCCCGCGGCGCTTCATCCTCGGCGAAGGCTTCGCCCCGAAGCCAACTCCGAGCGCGCCTTGGGCCCGGGGGCTACTGTCGGTGTACTGGGAACCATGGTACCCAGACTTGCCTGTCTGCGGGCCGCAACGCGCTCCTACTACGGCCTCTTACAGACCAGCTGATCGACCAGCTGTCCAAGACCCTCGCGAGGGGGCTAAGCCTCGCGAGGAGAACGAAGTCAAGACATCCTCGGAAGAAGCCTCAGCAAGGCGCTCCGGAGGGGCGGATAATACAAGGCCCGACCTGCCTCAGGAGGAGGCAGTGATGTCAGCAGTGACGCACCGCGCCAGCGGGTGCCAGCATCCGCCAGCGACGCAGTTGCCATTTCGGTGCAAAGGGGACAACGCAGCCGCTGGTTCCCAAGGAGCGGGGCAAAGGTTTCCCCTTTGGTGCAACAAGACCGAAGACCGCAAGGACGACAAGGAGGATGTCACCGTCGAGCCCACCACTATGTCACCGCGTGATACTTTTGCAGGCGAAGACCACTTTTGTCAAGATAGGAGCGTACTTGTGTTCGCGCTCAAAAATAGCCGTTGTGGGATCCCTTCCTGCCTAAACATTTCGGGGGAAGAGGACCGTGGCCGCCTATATAAGTAGCTAGGATTCCCATTGTAAGGGGGGATCGAACCATACACTCAGCCACCACACAAGGAGCAAGAAAACTTGCCTCCCGACCCTCCTGAGCTCACCTCCTGAGCCCAGGAACCATTGTACTAGATCATATCCCAGCTCGCCTGAGGCTAATCCACCAAAGCAGGAAGTAGGGTCTTTGTAGGATCGAAAGTATGTCTAGAGGGGGGGTGATTAGACTACTTGACAATATAAAAAATCTGCCTTTTGATCATGCAAAGTTTTTGGCAGTTTCACAATTAAGATCAATTCAAGTATCACCCTACACATGCAATTCTAGAGTATAAGCAGCGGAAAGTAAATTGCACATGTAGTAAAGAGAGATGGAGAAGATCAAACGCAGTTTGGAGACACGGAGATTTTTGTCGTGGTTCCGATAGGTGGTGCTATCGTACATCCACGTTGATGGAGACTTCAACCCACGGAGGGTAACGGCTGCGCGAGTCCACGGAGGGCTCCACCCACGAAGGGTCCACGAAGAAGCAACCTTGTCTATTCCATCATGGCCTACGCCCACGGAGGACTAGCCTTACTCGGGGTAGATCTTCACGAAGTAGGCGATCTCCTTGCCCTTACAAACTTCTTGGTTCAACTCCACATCTCAAAGACAGAGGCTCCCAAGCGACACCTAACCAATCTAGGAGGCACCACCCTCCAAAAGGTAATAGATGTTGTTGATGATGATGAACTCCTTGCTCTTGTGCTTCAAATGATAATCTCCCCAACACTCAACTCTCCTCACTGATATGGCTATGGTGGAAGAAAGGATTGAGTGGAAAGCAACTTGGGAAGGCTAGAAATCAAGTTTCATATGGTAGGAATGGAATGACTTGATCTCAACACAAGGGTAGGTGGTTCTCTTCTCAGAAAGTGTATGGTAGGAGTGGTAGACTTTCTGATGGCTCTCTCCACGAATGAAGAGGGGGTGGAGGGGTATATATAGCCTCCACACAAAATCCAACCGTTACACACATATTTGAGCAATCTCGGTGAGACCGAAGTGAAAACTCGGTCAGACCGAAAGTTCAAATATAGTGAACGTTGGGATTTTCGGTGGGACCGAAAATACCATCTCGGTGTGTCCGATGTGAGTCAAAGGTAGGAGCTTGCCATTCTCGGTGGGACCGAAATTAACAACTCGGATATTCCGATATGATGTCAATTGGTTACAGAAGGTTGGCAGTCCAGTTTCGGTGAGACCGAACTCAAAATCGGATGGACCGAAATATTAGGGTTTGGAAGAATAGCTGAGGTGGTTCATCTCGGTGGGACTGAGTTTGCAGAATCAGTTTGTCTGAGATTACTTATGAGTGTGTTAAGTAGTGAAAGTTGCTGATAGTTGAGGGAGCTAGATCACTAAGCACTTGAGCAACCAGATCATCAACACAACCTCATCCCCTTTTAATAGTATTGGCTTCTCCTATGGACTCAATGTGATCTTTGATCACTAAACCAAAAATAGAGTCTTGAGCTTTTGCCAATGCTTGTCTTAGCATTTTGAGGGGTCCACTTCTTCAGACATTTCCATACCCATATCATCGAACTTCTCTGAAATGATTCTCAAGTAAATATTAGTTCAATGATATATATGTTGTTATTAATTACCAAAACCACCCGGGGATTAGTTGCACTTTCAATCTCCCCCTTTTTGGTAATTGATGACAACATATAGATCAAAGCTTCGACAAAAGATATAATCAATGAATAATATCGTCGCTTTGAGAAGTATGTGATAAACAAGAGCTCCCCCTAAATTTGTGCATTATTTAAAATTTGTGTTTGAATGCAAATGCACAATCGATTAGGATTATGGGTCACTCTTCCATGTCACATACATCTTGGTGGAGCGCACAAAATGATAAGAATGAATAACATGCACTCAATCACCAAGACAAGAGTAAGTAGCCATACAATAAGGAATAGCATATGATAAGCATTAAGCACACATTAAAGCATAGTATGACCACGCACTCATTAAGGTAGCATCAAACGTAGTAGCAAGCACACTGAAAGTTTCAAAAGACCAAAAGAAACCAATGTATCTCAAAGAAACCGGCAAAAGAACGAAAGAGCACTCTCTCTCTCGAAGCCCTATGATCTATACAATTTCTCCCCCTTTGGCAACAAGTTACCAAAAAGTTCGAAAAGGTATAGAGCTAAGCGTCACTGCGGGCTCTGCTGGCGGCTCCCGTCTGGGTAGATGTCGGAGTAGAAATGACGGCATCGGCGAAGACTTCTGCTGATGTCTGCGCTGGAGGAGTGAATGCTGGAGCTGGAGTAACTGCTGGAGCTGAAGTGGTAGCCCTGGAGTCAGTCACTGGGATAGCTGCAGATCTGGATCCTCTGGGAACCTGAGCAGTCTGGCGATGAGAGTCCTGGACTAGATCATCATGCATGAGCTCTGCTCTCTCCTACCTTGCTTCCTCCATGTCTGCCTCAAGCTTGTTGACGGACACCTGAATCTCAGTCAGCTTCACGTCCAGAGCGTGGATCTTGTCCTCAACAATCCTCTCTAGGCTTTCCTGAGATTGCTCAATGCTGGCCAGGCGTTGTTCAATCCTCTGGGTAGCTTCAAGAATCTGCTCTCCGAAGCTCTTTGTTTTAGCTGCTGCTGCTGCTGCCTCTTTGTCAGCTTTAGCTTTCTTTGCAGCTTCGATTTTGGCTTGTCCTTCAACTGAGGTTGGATTCTCCTCATCCATCACAACTACGTTGTCCTCATGCTCTGGCTGCAGTGGCAAGTGCTTCCTATCCAACATGAATTTGCCCGTGCCAAACTTGGCATTGATGAGCATCTGAATCTGCGGGGCAAACCCACACGACCGCTTCTGGTCAGCTGCAGTCCTCTTAATGGTCTCTACCATTAAGTCCATCACCTTGAAAGGTGCCTTCTCATCAAGAATGTGCAGCATGTTGATAGAATAGCCTCGAATCATGCGGTGGTCTCCAGACTTGGGCATCAATGTATGCCTCAAAATAGTGTTAGTGGTGGTCAGACCTGCCTGGAGATAGTACACTGAGCCAAGCTTCCACCCTTCCAAATCAGCAGCGGGGATCTCCTTGTACATGTTCTTCATGGAATCATGACTCTTCTTAGGAATCCCATAGACATCAATGTCGTCCTCTCTCTGCACTGGAGCATTCAGAAGTTCTGCCCATTCTTCAACAGACGAAGAAAACCTTTGACCTTCAGTCATCCAGGTGATCTTGCCATCAGGATAGAAGTGGGCTGTGGCATAGAACTGCATGATCATCTCGTCATTCCAAGCTGTCAGCTCTTGACCCACAAAATCAGCAACTCCACATGCAGTAAAGCTCTCATGCACATGGGGAAAGACGTCTCGGTGCTCTTCACTGTCAATGTATTTCCAGTCAACATACCTGGTGTCAGCAACAATAGGCTTCTTATCCATCAGGACGGTCTCATAGAAGTCCTGCTGCTCTCTGGTGTGGAATCTGGGGTCCACAACAGTCCTTCTCCTCAAGGCATATGGATCAGACTGTCTCCATAGCCTGAGACCTTTATCCTTCCTTGCCTTCATGTCCTCAGCTTGAGGATGAGCATCATTGTGGAGTGGCAACTTAGGACGGAGCTTAAGCAACACATGCTCTTCATCTGACTCAGACGGTGGCATCTCACCTTTGTTCTTCTCAGAAGCTGGAATGCTCCTGGTTGTTCTCTTGGGCTTGGCTGGAGCTGCCTTGGCTTGAGCAGGCTTCTTGGGCTTAGAAGAGGCTTGAGCCCTAATAGCATCACCCATGAACTTAGCCTTCTGAGGAGGAGGCTGGGGTGCATCTTCTTCTTCTTCTTCAGCTGCATCAACTTGAGGTTCAGCATATACTACCCTCTTCCTCTTGGAAGTTTTCTTCACCTTACTTGGAGCTGGCTCTTCCAAGTTTAGCTTCTTTGCAACAGCTGACTGCTTTACCTTGCTTGTGCCTTTCCTCGATTGCTGCCCTTGGTGCTCTTTGGCAACAACATTCCTCTTGGGCTTGGAGGTAACTTCCTCAGCAACGAAGTCAGAGTCCTCATCATCAGAATTTCTCTTCTTTCTGGTTCTGGTGGCTGCAGGAGGCAGACCACTACGGGTGCTCCTCTCACCATCATCACTGGAACTGCTAGCCTCAGGACTGGTATCTGCCTCTGGAATCTCTGCAAACGGTGATTCAGACCTGTTCTGGCTGTCACTGACATCTGACATGGCTGACAACCTGTGAAAAGATAAGGTATAGGCAGAGTAGAAGAGTTATCACAACTGCAGAGGTTTTTGCAAAAAAAATGAGTTCAAATCTTAGCTTTGAGTTTTCACAGAATGCATTTCGGTCAAACCGATTTTCAGTTTCGGTGAATCCGAAGTGTATAACAGAAACCTACACACCACTTTCGGTCAGACCGAAATGGGTTTCGGTCCTACCGAAACACTAGGGTTTCACTGAAACTAAGTTTCGGTCACACCGATTTGCACAACTCGGTTAGACCGAATGGTGCAGTGCAATGGCCAGAGGCCAAATCGGTCATTCCGAGTTTCAAAATCGGCTTCACCGAGATGTGTTCCGTGGAAACCTAAACCTAAGAATTTCGCTCGAAACTAAAGGATCTGATCTGATGTTTAGGGAATATCTCAAACGTGGATAGATTCATGGCAAACCAATCGTGCAAGAATCAGATGGGGAGCACGAAAGGGATCGGGACTCACCCTAACTTGGTGGAGTCCCTCTACGGCGGCAACGGCGCGGAGAGGATTACCGTTGACGGCGGCGGAGACCTGCGGCGAGGGCGCACAGGCGACGACGGCGACGATCCGAAGACCAGGGCGACGGCAGCAGGGGACTTGGGGGCGAAACGGTTTGAAGAGTTAAATCGCGCGCAGCCCTCAGGTATATATATCCCCATACTGTCGGTGGGACCCAGTTGAGAAACTCAGTGACACCGAAATGGCTAACTGCTGTGCAGTTATTCATATCGGTCACGCCGAGATTTTAAACTCGGTTTCACCGAGATGAAACCTAGATCAGTCTAAGCGTTTCGGTTGGACCGAGATGGAAAAGCCGGTCAGACCGAAATGGACTTAGAAGGTTTTGGAAGTCAGCCTTAGACGGATCGGTGGCTCCGAGTGCTCCTCATTCGGAGGGTCCGAAAATGACTTGTTCAAAGTTGTGATATGAGCATGAATAGAATTTGAGACAAGAAAGCATAGATAGCTAGGGAAGGTGCTTAGGCATTCTTGTCCATCCATTTGGCCAGAAAAAAATCAAAACAATCAAAACAACAAATGGATGTCCTTGAATGGATAAAATCATGCATTCAACATGCTCACACAATAAGATAGCAACTGAAATATGTGTCAAACATGCACAACCAATACTCTAGCTACTAGCACACAATTTTTCGATGACTAGGTCATCTATATATGAGTATTTTGACTTAGGAGCCAAATGAGAACATTTGATCATAGGTCATACTCATCGTTTAAGCACAAGTGGGGTTACCACTTTTACATAAAGCATTTATGTGTTCACATCATTTGGAGATGCTTTAGCTCAATTTTTAGAGCAAAGCTCCCCCTAGATGTGAGAACCCCTTTTAAAGGGTCAAACTAACCTTGGGTTGTCGTAGAAGACTTCATGTAGATGTTGAAGATGTGGATGCTCAATGTTGATGTAGATCATCAAGAGTTGGGAGCTATCCTTTGGATTAGGGCACTTTCAATACCTACATGGGTTAGTCCCACAAGGAACAAACAAGAATATCCATAGACATAGATTGAAGTACACAAAAGATGATGTCCATGAAAGCAATGATTACCTTGTCCCTTGACTTACCAACGAGAGGGTTTGTGACTCCATGAACTAGTGCATGATGTGGAAGTTGATTGCACAAGTTCTTGCCAAAATGAATATGAGTGAAGTTTGTTGGCGGAGTCACCCTCAAGAACCTTCTAGTTCTTCTTCTTTGGGATCCACATCATCTTGATGGGAATCCTTGGGGTTGTAGTTGAGCTTGACGAAGTAGAACTTGATGTGTTCTTGGGAACCCACTTGACCATGGCTTGAGGTGCTTCAATGAATGCATCAATCTCCTCTTGAAGCTTGTCCTTGGCCTTTAGCTTGTGGTCTTGTGGTGGAAGGTCATCTTGTGCTTGTTCCACATTGGAAGAAGTAGGATCATACTTCTCCTTTTGTGAAACAAACTGTGGAGTAGGGTATTGACCTTCTTCCCACTCAACTCCTTCGGCGTTGAACTTTCGCTCAAAACCCATCCCTTGATTCTTCCGGTGCCTTCCTTGTTTGCGAACAATCTCCTCAAAGTTCTTGCTTCCGGCAAGACTCTTGTAGACACCTTTCTCTATGATTTCCTTCAATAAGCTATTTTCTTGCTCAAGTGTAACTTGGCTTGAAACATTGTTAGTGGAATCAAGAGAACTACTAGAAGCAACAATATTGGATTTAACATGGTTATTGTTACTACTAGAGGAAGAATTTTTCTTATGCTTGTCATGTTTAGTCTTAATAGGTGGCAAGAAATTAGACAAGAGAAGTCGTTTGGCAAGATATGAAGAACTCTTCTTTCGAAGATCGTCATTGATCGCTTTTAGAAACTCATGTTCTTGCTCTAGAGTGAGCTTCTCGAAGCGTAGCTTCTCATGAGATCTTAAGAGCTCTCTATGATCTTCTTGAGTTGTTTCATGAGCTAACTTAAGAGTGTTTAGTTCTTTAGTTAGACGCTCAATCTCCTTCATAGCATTGTCATTCGACTCTTCTCGACTATAAAGACTACTGGCATTTTCATCATTACTAAGCTCACTAGATTTATCATGCAAGAGCTCATCTTCACTAAGCAAGTCATCCTCATCACTATCAAAGTCAATGAATTCAGGGTGTGTTACCTTGGGGCCTTTAGCCATGAAGCATCTTCCAATTCCCTCATTTGGTGAATCAAATAAGTCGTAGGAGTTGGAGTTGGAGGATACGAGTGCAAGTCCGGCAACACCTTCATCTTGACTGTAGTCGGAGTCGGAGTGATAGCTTCCATCGGATTGATTGTCGGAGTCGGAGCCGGAGACCCATTCACCTACATGAGCTTGATGTCTTCTTCTTGTGTAGCTCCTTGATGACTTGTCTTTCCTCTCCGAATCCTTGCTTCTCCGAGAGGGTCTTCGTTCATAACGATCATCTCTACTCCTTCTCTCTCTCCGAGGTGACTCATCTCTTGCTCTTCTTCTTGGAGATTCTTCTCTTCTCTTGTGGTGAGCCGTACACTCATTTGAGAAGTGTCCGGGTCTTCCACAATTGTAGCAGTTTCGATCACGACTAGAAGATCTCTTTTCATCATATGATCTAGACTTTGAGCTTCTTTCTTTGCCTCTATTCTTGTAGAACTTGTTGAAGTTCTTGACCATTAGGCTTATCTCTTCATTGGAAATTAGCTTGTCACTTGAGGTAGTAGGAGCATCACTTGTAGCTTTGTAGGCACCACTTGACTTGTTGTGAAGCTCTTCCTTATCCTTAAGTGTCATCTCATGAGCAACAATTCTTCCAATGACTTCAGTTGGCTTGAGAGTCTTGTAGTTTGGCATCATTTGGATCAAAGTGCACACGGTGTCATACTTTCCATCCAAAGCTCTTAGAATCTTCTTGATGATGAATCGGTCGGTCATTTCTTTGCTTCCTAAGCCGGCAATCTCATTTGTGATGAGAGCAAGCCTAGAGTACATTTCAGCGACTCCTTCACCATCCTTCATCTTGAACTTGTCAAGTTGACCTTGAAGAATATCTAACTTTGATTCCTTCACAGATTCAGTACCTTCGTGCATTTCAACCAAAGTATCCCAAATCTCTTTAGCATTCTCAAGACGGCTGATTTTGTTGAACTCCTCGGGACACAAAGCATTGAAGAGAATGTCACAAGCTTGAGCATTGTTTTGCAACATCCGCAACTCTTCCGGTGTAGCTTCGCGATCCGGAACTTTTCGTTCTTCGAAGAAATCACCTTGCATACCAACACAAATAATGCCCCATGCGGCTGGGTTATGACCAAGAATATGCATTTTCATTTTATGCTTCCAACTAGCAAAATTTGTACCATCAAAGTAAGGACCTCTACGATAATTACCCTCACTAGACGGCATACTCTCCTAGGTTGTGAAACCAAGCTTATGGAGTCCAATGCAATGGAAACCAAAACAATGGAGACCAAAGCTCTGATACCACTTGTAGGATCGAAAGTATGTCTAGAGGGGGGGGGGTGATTAGACTACTTGACAATATAAAAAATCTGCCTTTTGATCATGCAAAGTTTTTGGCAGTTTCACAATTAAGATCAATTCAAGTATCACCCTACACATGCAATTCTAGAGTATAAGCAGCGGAAAGTAAATTGCACATGTAGTAAAGAGAGATGGAGAAGATCAAACGCAGTTTGGAGACACGGAGATTTTTGTCGTGGTTCCGATAGGTGGTGCTATCGTACATCCACGTTGATGGAGACTTCAACCCATGGAGGGTAACGACTGCACGAGTCCACGGAGGGCTCCACCCACGAAGGGTCCACGAAGAAGCAACCTTGTCTATTCCATCATGGCCTACGCCCACGAAGGACTAGCCTTACTCGGGGTAGATCTTCACGAAGTAGGCGATCTCCTTGCCCTTACAAACTTCTTGGTTCAACTCCACATCTCAAAGACGGAGGCTCCCAAACGACACCTAACCAATCTAGGAGGCACCACCCTCCAAAAGGTAATAGATGTTGTTGATGATGATGAACTCCTTGCTCTTGTGCTTCAAATGATAATCTCCCCAACACTCAACTCTCCTCACTGATATGGCTGTGGTGGAAGAAAGGATTGAGTGGAAAGCAACTTGGGAAGGCTAGAAATCAAGTTTCATATGGTAGGAATGGAATGACTTGATCTCAACACAAGGGTAGGTGGTTCTCTTCTCAGAAAGTGTATGGTAGGAGTGGTAGACTTTCTGATGGCTCTCTCCACGAATGAAGAGGGGGTGGAGGGGTATATATAGCCTCCACACAAAATCCAACCGTTACACACATATTTGAGCAATCTCGGTGAGACCGAAGTGAAAACTCGGTCAGACCGAAAGTTCAAATATAGTGAACGTTGGGATTTTCGGTGGGACCGAAAATACCATCTCGGTGTGTCCGATGTGAGTCAAAGGTAGGAGCTTGCCATTCTCGGTGGGACCGAAATTAACAACTCGGATATTCCGATATGATGTCAATTGGTTACAGAAGGTTGGCAGTCCAGTTTCGGTGAGACCGAACTCAAAATCGGATGGACCGAAATATTAGGGTTTGGAAGAATAGCTGAGGTGGTTCATCTCGGTGGGACTGAGTTTGCAGAATCGGTTTGTCCGAGATTACTTATGAGTGTGTTAAGTAGTGAAAGTTGCTGATAGTTGAGGGAGCTAGATCACTAAGCACTTGAGCAACCAGATCATCAACACAACCTCATCCCCTTTTAATAGTATTGGCTTTTCCTATGGACTCAATGTGATCTTTGATCACTAAACCAAAAATAGAGTCTTGAGCTTTTGCCAATGCTTGTCTTAGCATTTTGAGGGGTCCACTTCTTCAGACATTTCCATACCCATATCATCGAACTTCTCTGAAATGATTCTCAAGTAAATATTAGTTCAATGATATATATGTTGTTATTAATTACCAAAACCACCCGGGGATTAGTTGCACTTTCAGTCTTACACCACACGGTGGCCCGAACCTGGATAAACTCTTGTGTGTCCTGTCTGTTGTTTGCTTGAATCCTTCCACCAGGACGAGAGCGAGGCGCTAGGTAGACGTGAGTGGGAGAGATCTTCGTTCACGCCCCTGTGTTCAAACTTATCAGGTTTTGCGGAGCCCTGAATCCGACAACTTCTACGACAGCACATGTATGACTATCTTGATTATGTCATAAATTTGTCATGCATGTACATGCATGACAGAAAACGTGACCTACTGTGACAAACACGTATCATCATGGAAGTGTATTTTCTTGTAGTGTTCAGCATTCGTCGCCAAGTCAATCTTCAACACTGAAGACAATGATCACGACGCCAACGCTAAAGAGAGTGATGACGGCAACTATGCTCCCACCTACTGCTTCATGGCACGAGGTGCCAAGGTAAACTCTTGTGATTCTTACTTTCAGAATTCTAGTGAAGATGACTCTGAATGTGAATCCAAACCTAGCTATAAGACACTTGCTAAAATTGTAACAGAACAACAAATAGCCATGGAAAAGATTCAAAAATTGCTAGACAAAAGAGATGATATGTTGGATGAGGAAATGAATCGAACTCAGTCCTTAATTGAAGACATAAAAAATCTCCATGTTAAGTACACAGATCTTGAAAGTCGTCATGAAACCCTCTCAGTGGATCATGAGAAGCTTTCCTATGATTATCTTCAAAGGAAGGATAAACTGGAGAAACTGAGAGCGTCTCATGATGATCTTCAAAAGGAAAATGATTCGCTACTCACTCAACAGATCAGTTCCACTCAAGAAGACTTTGTGCCACCTTGTCTAAAATGTCTTGAGCGTGACAATGCTACATCCATTGCTAAATGCTCTACTGCTTTTGAGCCTATTATGTCTTCAATTGCTGATGTGGTAACTAACCCCTCTTCTGAGAAACCACTACTATTGCTGATGAGAATGCTAGGTTGAAGACACTGCTTGAAACATGCATGTACAAAAGCCTCAAAGGGCATCAAACACTATGTGATGTCCTTAAGAAATAGATCTTGAACCAAAACCCTAGGGAAGAGGGTGTTTGTTTAAAGAGGAACATGAATGTTGATGGCTCGTATTGGAGTCCTGAGCAATACCCCAAAACCACATGGGTTGCTGCTAAGGAAACCATAGTTGATCCATCCACATTATCTGGCTTCACTTGTGCTAACCCTATTGTCATTGACGAGTCGTTTAACTCTAAATATAAACAATTCAAGAATCAGAACAGTGAAGTGTTTGCCAGGTTTATTGGAACTAATTGCCGGAATGGATAGCCTATGAAGAAGATCTGGGTTATGAAAAGTCTTATTGAAAAGCTTCATGTGAATATCATCATGACACCACCCGGGAAGAATACAAACCCCATACCAAATGCTTCATATGGCCCAAAGGCTTCATATAGGCAAATGACCTCATATGGTCACCCTAACGCCAATGTTTTTCAGGGAAACTATCATCAGACTAATGAATATGAGCATGTTTCTTCGAACCGCTATGCTCACAAAACAAAGAATTTTTATGCTTATTTTTATGATTTCTGTTCATCTTCTGCAAAACTATTTGCTAGGGCGCCAAAGCCAAAATTCTGTGAAGCTGCACTTAGACCCATTGCTTTGAAGCCACCCCTTAAGACGTGGGTGGTTGAGAAGAATTAACTTCTCTTGAAGGGAAGGGTCTCCAGCCGAAAACCATTGAATTCTAAAGACAATGTTGGGGACCTAAAACATCTTGTGGGATGCAAGATAAACCTCCAAAATGGTCTTACCATTCATTTCGTCCCGGGATTTCTTGATGAACATCCTATATTACCATCCAAGAATCTTAACTTTGATAGTATGCTTGTACGTCCAATGTTTATGCTTCACAATGCTCTTGGTGAAGCCTATCCTATTAACTGTACTGTAGGGTACAACTCCGAAAGCCACTGAATGGATCATGGATAGTGGATGCACTAACCACATGACTGGTGATAGAAGTGTTCTCATGGATTCTACTCTTTGTCCTTCTAGCAAAAGCCATATCGAATTCGCCGACACCGGTAAAAGCAAGGTATCGGGCCTAGGTAGAGTTGCTATCTCAAAGGATCAACACATGGATAAAGTGATGCTTGTTGAATCCCTTGGATACAACTTAATGTCCATCTCAATGCTTTGTGACCTTGACATGATTTTGATATTTGGAAAATATCGAGGTCTTGTACTTATGGCTTCTAACAAATCTCTAGTCTTCGAAGGTTATTGAAGAGGTGATCTATATATGGTAGATTTGTCCGCAGGACCACAACTTGACATATGTCTTCTAGCAAAGGCCTCAGAGTGCTGGCTTTGGCACCGACGGCTATGACATGCGGGCATTAGGGACTTGCACACTCTCGTGAAGAAGAAGCACATCATTGGCATCGGGGGCGTAAAGTTCAAGAAGGATCGTCTATGTGGTGCTTGCGAAGCTGGGAAGATGACTAGGGCAAAACATCCCTTGAAGACAATCATGATGACATCACGACCCTTCGAGCCGTTACACATGGACTTATTTGGCCCTACTCACTACTCTAACTTACCACTACTACTTGCTTATATGGCTTCGTGATTGTTGATGATTATTCTAGATATACTTGGGTACACATAATAATCTACAAGACTGAAGTGCAGGATGTCTTCAGACGATTTGCTAATCGTGCCATGACGAACTATGGCATCAAGATCAAGCACACCTGGAGTGATAATGGCACGAAATTTAAGAATATTGGCCTCGACACTTATCTTGACACTTTAGGCATCACTCATGAGTTCTCTGCTCCATATACACCTTAGCATAATGGCACCGTGGAGCACAAGAATAGGACACTTATTGAGATGGCTCGAATGATGCTTGATGAATACAAGACTCCAAGAAAGTTCTGGCCTGAAGCTATTGATACTAAATGTCATATCATCAATGGAGTTTATCTTCACAAATTCTTCAAGAAGACATCTTATGAACTACTCACTGGTCAAAAGCCAAACGTAAGCTACTTCAAAGTATTTTGTACTAGGTGCTGGATCAAGGATCCACATCACACTTCCAAATTTGCATCGAAAGCACATGAAGGTTTTATGCTTGGTTACGGAAAGGATTCACGCACCTATAGAGTCTTCAACCTCTTTCACTATAAAGTGGTTTAAACTATAGATGTGCGGTTCAATGAGACTAACGGCTTGCAAAGAAAGCACCTGCCAAATGTGCTAGATGAAGCTTCACCAAGTGACTATCAAGCTAATGGGTACTGGAGAAGTCATACCCACCGAGGATCAGGCTGAAGAGGAAATTATCATTCAAGCTTCTCCACATCGCGAGGACAATGCCGAGCCTAAAGGCAATGCTGAAGATGAAGATAATAATCAGCAAGAAAAAAATCTTCGCCCTTCTCATCCTCGGGTCCCTAATGAAGTTTAGATTGAGAAGATCGTTGGTAGCATCAAAGCACCTGGTCCTCTTACTCGATCAAGAGCTTCACAACTAGCAAACTTCTGTGGCATTTTGCATTCGTCTCAATAACTGAACCCAAGAAAGTTGTTAAAGCCTTCATGGAACCTGAATGGATTCAAGCCATGCAAGAAGACTTATTACACTTGAGGACTGTGTTTCCTCCAGCCGGTTAGGCGTCGCGTTTTGAGCATCCAAGAGTCATTGTGGATCGCCGGTTCTGTGAAGGTTTGGAAGTCTACCTTGAAGACTTACCTGAGTGATTGGGCGAGGACTAGGTGTCCTTAGCTCAAGGGGAATAAGGTGAAGACGCGGTCTTCTGAGTTAAATCTCAGCCTCCCTAACCAGACGTACAGTTGTCACAGCAACTGGAACTGGTCTAACAAATCACTGTCCTCCCCGAGCTACTGGTTCTATCCTTTCCTTCCCTTTACTTATTGTCTTATGTTGTGAAGTCATTGCGTGCTTGCCTTATCTGATTGACTTCACTGAGTATCTACTTGTTCTGATTGGCTTCGTTCCTTCTTCCATCTTGATCCCTACTGCCTAGCCGCTATTAGTCTTCGTGCTTTCACTTCATTGAATACATGACTATGGCTTGTCTAGTGTAGTCTACTTTCCGCTGCATACTAATAGGATTGGATTTATCTTTTGTCTTCAAAACTACCATGTTTTGAACTATTTCATAAAAATCGCCTATTCACCCCCCCTCTAGTCGATATACTGTACTTTCAATTGGTATCAGAGCAAGGTACTCCCTTGTTCTGTGTGATTCGGTTTAACCACCTGGAGTTGTAGCTATGTCGACTGCAGGGATAATTAAAGTCTCCGTTGCGTGCCCCGTCTTCGATGGCACCGAATATCCCTACTGGAAGAACAAGATGCGCATGCACCTTGAAGCCATTGACGTGGACCTCTGGTTTGTCATCAAGAACGGTGTTCCCAAGGCTGGTGAAGGTATCACCCGTGCTGATGTCAAGAGGCTCGTTCAACTGTATTCAACGGCCAAGAACATCATCTGTGGTCATATGACCAAAGGACAGTATGGTCGTGTAAGTGCTCTGGAAACGTCAAAGGAAGTCTGGGACTGGCTCTCAAAGGTCAACGAAGGAGTCTCAACCCAGAGAGATCAAAGGATCAGCGTCCTTCGGAATCTCTTCAATCGCTTCAAGAGACATGACAATGAGAATGTCCAGCACACATTCGATCGTCTCACTGACATCACTAATGAGCTTCAAGCACTTGGCGCCACTGAGATCACCAAGCATGAAATCGTCAAGACCCTCTTGAGATCGCTCCGCAGCTCATTTGATATCCTTGCCCTGATGATTCAAGAATGCCCTAACTTCAAGACTCTCGATCCGTGTGACATACTTGAGAGGCTCAACACACATGAGTTCCAGCTATCTGAGAAACGTGACATCTATGGTCCCAACTATGGCCGATCTTGCGCCTTAAAGGCAAAGGCTGTTTCTTCATCTGAAGAAGAATCTAACTGTAGTCCTGATGATCCCGGAGACATTGGAAAGGAGCTTGCCATGCTTGTGAAGAAGTTCCAAAAATTCACTAGGAAGAAAGGCTTCAGAAAGTCTGCACGATCCAACTCAAGAAATGATGAAGCTTCTACCCATGACTATAAGAAGAGAACATGTCATAAGTGCAAGAAACCTGGTCACTACATCTCTGAGAGTCCTCAGTGGGACAATGAAGAAGAAGAGGAAGAAGAGCAAGGAATATGATTTTGATGACAAGAAAAAAAAGAAATACTCAAAGTCTTCTTCCAAGTCTTCATCAAAGTATTCATCACACAAAAGAATTCATCTGGCAAGGCTCGCGCGTTTGTTGCCAAGGAGATGGATTCAGAGGAGGAGTCTGCTTCTGAAGAGGCGGAGGTGGAGTCTGAGGAGGAGTCTGATTCTTGTGCTGCGAGTCTGGCTCTAGCCACTGCTACGTTGCCAAGTCCATCTTCAACACTAAAGACAATGGCCCCGTCCCGAACATTGATGATGAGGACGACAACTCTGCTCCCACCTACTGCTTCATGGCACGTGGTGCCAAGGTAAAATCACGCGATGCTTACTTTCAAACATCTAGTGAAGATGACTCTGATTGTGAATCAAAACCTAGCTACAAAACACTTGCTAAAATTGCCACTGAACAGCAGAAAGCCATGGAACATATTCAAAAATTGTTAGACAAAAGTGATGACCTGTTGGACGCGGAAATGACCCGTTCTCAGTCCTTAATTGAAGACATAAAAAATCTTCATGTTAAGTACAAGGAACTTGAATGTCTTTATGAATCGCTCTCAAAAACTCATGAAAAGCTTTCCCACGATTACATTCAAAGGAAGCGAGAACTTGAGAAATTGAAAGCGGCTCATGAAGATCTTCAAAAAGAAAATGAGTCACTCCGCGCACAACTGATCAGCTCCACTCACGAAGAGTTTGAACCACCATATCTAAAATGCATTGAGCGTGATAACGCTACATCTGTTGCTGAATGTTCTACTGCTGCCCCTGTTGCAATATCTTCAACTACTGATGTGGTAACTAACCCCTCTGCCGAGGATACCACTACTATTGCTGATGAAAATGCTAGGTTGAAGACTTTTCTTGAAACAGGGATGTACAAAAGCTTCAAAGGGCATCAGACTCTATGTGATGTCCTCAAAAGGCTGATACTGAACCGAAACCCTAGGAAAGAGGATGTTGGGTTCGACAGGAAAATGAATGTTGATGGTTCATACTGGAAGCCTGAGAAGTATCCCAAAACTACATTGGTTGCTGCAAAGGAACCTTCAGTGGATCCATCTACCCTATCTGGCTTCACTTGTGTTAATCCTTTTATCATTGATGAATCCTTTGATGCAAACTATAAACTGTTTAAGAATCAAAATGGTGAAGTGTTTGCCAGGTATATTGGTACTATGTCACACACTGATTTTCATGCCACATTGCTTAAGCTAATTATCATGTTAAAAATGTGGATTTTCAAAAACTTTTGAGTGTTTTTGACTTTGCTTGATTGATTTTCTGTGTGATGTTTGCTAGTGCTCTAGAAATCAAATAAATCCTCCAACTCTTATACTTCATCTCCTTGATCCAAAACCTTTTCCCAATGATCATGCCATGTGTATAGACCAGTATAGTATTTTCTTATAAAAATATTTTGGCCAAATAGTATTTTCTAAAATTAGTTTTCCAAAAACCCCTGAATTGAGGTTTGCACTACAAGTACCTTATTTAGGGTGTGAAAAATCTTTCAAAAAGTATATTTGAATCCTATTAGGTATAGGACTCCCAGAAACCACAAAATTATAATTTTAAAAGTTATTTTTATATTTTATTTAAAAGCTTTTTCTTAAGGCCAGAAATGGTCTTTAATAGGGAAAAATTATTTAACTATTTCAAAAATATTTGCCAAAATTCAGGGAGACTCATAAGACATATATTTTCCATATATAAGAGTTTCAACACATGGTCATGTTCAAAATATTGGACAAATCCTTCATTAACCCTTTCTGGATATTTCAAGCTTTTGATATATTTACAAAGGAAATATTCTCCAAAAATTCCAGGGAAATTCTATCATGTCAAATATGACATATTTGATGATCTTGAAAAGCCTCATGCCTTGAAGATCTAGGAAACATCATCTATTCCCCTCAAAACCATTTCTGTCCATTTTGAAGTTTGAGCAACTTTACATTGCCAAACTTGTCCAAATGCTCTCAAACTTGGTGCACATGCTATAATGGTCTAATTATGCATCTAGACCAAATGGCACAAGTTTTGGAGAAGCATAACTTGATCTAAGTGCCCCAAAACCATTTCTGTTCAAATTCAAATTTGAACAACTTTACATTACCAACTTTTAATCTGGAGCTTCAAACTTTGAGAGCATGATCAATACCCAAAATGATGAAACTACACCAAGTGGTGCATCAAGGGGAGATGATTAGCTTGACTTAAACAAGATGAAGCCATTTCTGTTGTTTTCTAGGGTTCACCAAAGTTACATTGGCTAGTTTCTTCAAATGAGCCCAAATTTGGTGGAACACCCTATTTCCATATAACATTCAATCCTGTTAAGTGCCATGGCTAATGGAGATCATTTGTTTGTCCAGAACTTGATCAAACACCTTCTGCCAATTTACCAAAACCATTGTTTTGACCCCTTCTACTATTCCCCTTTACCCCAAATTCTCACCACAGGTAAAACTGATCATCTTCTCCCTCCAGTAACTTCCCCATGTCCACAGCTCAATGATTGAGCGGTGAAAACCCCATCTTTACACTTCTGGACAGCAGCTTTCACCTCCTCTTTCACCTCCCTCCCCTTCTAGAAGTTCACCAGGGCATCCCAGGCCGTCTGGGCAATTGTTTACTAACCCCTAGCACTTCTGGACATAAAGGGACACGCAATGGCACTTTGTTTATGCCATGGCATGAAGAGTTCGCGCTCTGGAGCGCGCTACAGTGCCCTGGCGCACTGTAGCCGCCTCCAATCAGGAGCATGCGACAGCCTCGGGCCTTCCCCTCGTGTCCCCCGAGGCCGCCTCGACGTCCGTGTCACGCAGCGTTGTCGGCCCCCTCCTCCTTCTCCCTCGTGTCGCCTCCTCCCGCACGCGCACCGGCCGCCCGAGAGCTCCAGTGAGTGAGCTCACACACGCGACTCCTCTGACCGTTTCCCCGCTCCCTTTCTTCTCTCCCCGGTCCAAGACCATGCCCACGAACACCCTGGACAAGGGCCTGTGTGCCAATTTCGTCCCCTGACACTGCCTTGGCCATGGCCGTGGATGCCACCCTCGGTGCACCATAGCCTCGCCACATAAGGCCATATAGAGCCTCCCTCTTTATGCCCCGGACTCCCTCTCCCTCTCCTGATCCTCTTGGACCGTCCCACTCCTCCTCCCGTGCCTCCCTTCTCCTCCTACCACCCCACAGCCTCCGCCTTGGTATGCTCAAATTCGAGCAACATTTAGCCCATCTTCCACCCACTCCTCCACCAAGGGACCCCCAGTGGTCCGTTGATCCTCTCCAACTCCTCAAACCATTGTAGGGGGGGGGGGGGAACAA
>LR738713.1:417592135-417664703 GCA_902687465.1 Secale cereale
GGGGAACAAAGATAGCCACGAATGGCCGACGACCTCCCCCGCCGCCGTCAAAGTTGCGGTCATCTTAGCCCACTCCGGCGGTCGTGAGCTACACAAGCGGATGCGTAGCTCCGCTCCGAGCACGCCCATAGGCGGAGCGCCACGGGAGATGGCCGGAGCCGCCGGCTATCGTCGGGTGAGCGCCGGCGTGCGCTCTGCCTCCCCTGCTCTGCCTCTCCAACTACCCTGCCAGCTGGCAGGGGGCCCCGCCCGTCAGCGGCTGTGCCGACCAAGCCGGCCCACCAGTGAGGGTAAGTGGAGACGGCTTCGGGCCGATCCGCTTTCCCCGCTGGGTGGCGCACTCCCGTGAACGCGCCATCGACGTGGATCCCCAGCAGGCGCACGCGAAGAGTTGGGCCTGGCCTAGTGAGGTGCCCAACTAAGTTACGCTCTGTGCGTGACTTAGGCCCATCAAGGTATAACCCCTTCACCTTTTCTTTTTCCAGAGACATTGTAAAGTCCATAGAAAATTCATTTCATGCCCAAATTTGATGATTCAAATTTCTAGTAGTTCATAAATTCATTATCTATCACATGGTGCTAACTGCACATTTTTCCAGAAACATTTCCTTCACAAATATTTATGGAATCCCACTGTTCCATTTCTGTGATAAAATTTAGAAAATCAGAGAGAGCTCAAAATTAATCCTAATACATTGGTTCAAATTCCTAGATGCTTGTCATATCCAAACTTAGTTTTGGAACATTTTTATTAATACATTCTGTACCCCACCAAATATTGAGCCATTTATTCATATTTATCAACTTTGCAAAATCCTAGGGAATTCATTTGAACTCCAAATCCAGTGAAACCAACTCCTAGGTGCTTCTAAAATCATGACTTGTCAATAGGTGCCTTTGCTCATCATTCGAGAATATATTTCTGTACACTTCTTTCAAATCCATAAACCCCTTGGTTCCATCATATTGAAATGATCCAAACTATACATTGATCCAATACATATGAAAACACCTTGGTAATTTCTAATATGACCAGAGGTATCCTAGAAAAGTCCAACTCCTACTTTTAGAGCACTTTTATTTTTGCCTTGTTGTGTTGCTTATTATGATTGTTTCTATCGTTAGTTGACGAAATAAACGGAGTACTCGGAGAAGGACCAGAAGGTTTGAAGACTCGGAAGGATAAGGCAAGCAGCCCTTTTGACCATGTTCGAGAAACCTTTTTATGCATGTCTCATAGCACCTTATTATCAATGCATCGGAATCATGTTGAGGTGGAGACCACTTTGGTTGCTACCTCTATTACTTTACTATTGAAATTTGCTTCAAGCATGACCCTACCTTCCTATGAGGGTTATGTGGGTGGGAGTAGTTAGGTTGCTTTAATGGTGGCTACGGAAATGGGATGGGTATATGCATGGTGACGGAGGCAGAATACTTTCAAAGGACTTTTCGAAAACCCCGTCGGGTGCCATTCATGCCCGAGGGAGATGGTGAGATGGGTAACCACTAGATGACGAAGTGGTGTACCGAGGCAAGTGTGTGTGTTGTTTTGAAAACAGATTGGTTTAAGTTGCGACCGTTATTCCAACCTTACATGCGCAACCACTCTACCCTTATATGGGAAAGGGCATTATTGATTACCTAGGCCGATACTAGCATGGTGCCCGCATTACTAGTGACGGGGGTGACATGAGGTCACTCTTGGGACGGGATCGCGCTTGGATAAGCGGCCATGACTATCTTTACAGGGCACCGGACACACCGTTGGTACCCCGTGCTTGTGGTGTGTGATGAATATGGGAGCGAGGCTCCAAAATCTTAAGATGTGAAATGTGGGGCACGGGGGTTGCTACCAATCGAGTGGACTCCATATTAGTGCCGCCTAGGGAAAGATAGTGATCGAGTGCTTACCCCTGGTACTTGAGGTATCGCGGGTCGTGGATGTCACGGAAGTTCCCCGGATCTAGTGGGTAAAGTGTGCAACCTCTGCAGAGTGTAAAACTATTCGAATAGCCGTGTCCACGGTCAAGGACAGTTGGGTAACCGCTCTTGGGCTACGTCCAAAGTTTGCGAAACCTGGTGTGTGTGTGTGTGTGTGAGGAAACAACACGGTTCAGTGATATTGATGATGTGATTGTGAGGAAGTCACAATGAGCTTGAGCATGAGTTGATTACAACTCTTTCTCGATAATGATGTCTGTGTCCTCCTGATACTTGTTGCAGACACATGCATGTCCATGTTATATGTTGATCATACTTGCATATGAAAAACTAGCTTTCCGCAAAACTGCCAATCTAGCAGTAGAGCCTTGCATAATTATTCTGTCATCACACTTGGGTTGCTAGCGAGTACATTCAAAGTACTCATTGGCTTGCCACTGGTTATTTTATTGGCTAGGCATGAGAGAACAGGATATGATGAAGATTCTTGGTGACGAACATGCGAGCTAGGACGCTTCCCAGTCAGAATGCCTGTAGGGTTAAGGCAGATGGCATGGGTCCAAGTTGTTATTGAAGATTTCCACTGCGATGTTACACTCAAGACTCGACCATAATGGTCCTATTTGTGTAATACGGTATGTATGGATGTAATACTCTTGTTATTCAGCTTCTGTGTGTTCAGTGAGCATTGATCTCTGGGATCACTTTACACGTGCATTCGATGATCTCGACTCTTAAGTCGGGGTCCCCACAGAGCTGGTATCAGAGCCGTCCTGACTGTAGGAAGCCTTAGTTAGCATGGTCGTTAGTTAGGGTAAAACTATTTTCAAAACTATTACTAGTTTTCAAACTATCTATACTTCTCTTCCCTTCTCAGTTTTTCGAAAACTAGGCTATACTAGATCTCTTCCCCCTTCAAAATTGTTGGTCGCTAGAACCCTTATGCCCCTGACCACTGGATTTTCTGTAATCCTTGTGGAGTGCACCTTGCCAAACACTCACCCACCACTTCTGAACACAAGATTGGCGACACCACGACAAGACGATACCAACAGAAAATCCATCCTCGAGGGATGAGGACATGAAGACCCAGAAGATAGTGACACCCTCGACAGTGCCCCAAGAAGGTGCAACATTGGCCTATAATGGCCAGGGTATAGGTTATGCAAAATCATGATATACATCGCTAATAGAGTAATCCTCTCACTACCGTTGTTGTATCGGCAACCACTGGTGGATGAGAACCTCGCCATTTGGTCCGCCTCACTATAGTGACCAGGAAAACGGTTCTCTTCATCCCCCGCTCTTGGTGTCGATGTTGTCACCAACGAAACCGACATGTTGGACCTCTATTATGCCTTGTTATTGTCATTGCATACGGATTGCCTACCTGGTACCCTCGACGTCCCAGAAGGCACAAGGGATCATCATGATTAAAGAGACAAGAGAAGACAAGTCAATGCCAGCTGCAAGGAGACACCTTCACCGCATCACCTCATCAGGCGAGAAGTTGTTGAAGATTCTTCTGGCTCAACCCGGATCGTTTATCAAACAACTACAAGGGACATAGCAACACCTAAGGAAAGCTCAGATGACTGCATGAGGCACAAGTCACGACACTGAGTCCGAGAACCCCTATGGTAGGATGAGTCGTGTACCCCCTATGCACAGTCGAGTCCGTATGATGGTTCGAATAGAACCATGATCGTGTGTTGTTTTCTTTTATTTGTTTGTGTTTTGATATAAGTCACACTTTTTCCCTAGGCAACAAGTGCATGGCTATGTCATCTTCCTTGCCTTGTTTCTTTTGTTTCAGCCTTTTTGCACCTGTTTGTTTGCACCTGCACTATAGAACCCCCTTTAGGCGTTCCCTTTCCTCTACGCTACTTTTTCCCTCTCTTCTCTCTCCCCAACTGAAGACCCGCAACACAAGATGCACCAAGGATTCTACCTCGGCAACCAACTGGCACTGAAGACTCCTGCCACGACCACCACGACCAAGTGCAACCCCGTAGAATTATGTTTAACCCTCCAGGCTGGAGACCCATTCCTAGACCCTTTGAGACTTCACAAGGTACTCCAGCACGAACCCTTAACCATGTGCTTAACCCATAGAATTGCAAGAGAACCAGTTAAGCCTTTGCAACCTTGCACAACACTGGGTTCGTAAAGGAACTAGTGGACACAATGAGTGAGCACATTTTCGTCCTAATATAGCACAAGAACTGACGATGCCATAGATAGACCAATTTGGGGATATAAGACAGATGACTTGGTGGCTTTATATCAGTGACTTCGAGGAATTATCTGAGACCTTGATGGATTGTGAGGTTTTCATATTGGTGGAATCATGACTTTGGGGGAGCATGTAGGAATTCTCATTTAAAAAGAAATTTGGATGTACGTAGCTGATTCTTGTTGGGTATCGACGCTAGATATGTCTTCATGGTTCGGAGTAAATTGGATTTAGACCGATGATCCTGATCATGATACCATGCTTCTCGGTGGACAATAAACTAGGAGATTGGATTATTTGTCGGAGTTGACTTAGGGATCTGTATGATCATGACCTTGGAGTTTACTTGACCCGGATGGTTGAGAATTTGGTGGACTTACTATCGTAATGCATAGTCCTTCCAAGTATTTGGGTATTATAGGGACTTGAGATCTTGCAGAACACCGTAGACATCGGATTGTAGAATTGTTGGATTATGTGGTGATTGATGGAAATTACCGGGCTATTAGAGTTGATCTATAGGAAGGAAACAAAATCTTGGAGTGGCATATGACGTGTTTCCTTAGAATAGAGATGCCTTATCGTGAGCCTTGCAAGAATAGGTTGAGCGCTTGGATTGTGGTGTTTAATTCAAGCTTAGCAGCTTGTATGACCTACCCATGGATTTTAGGGGTAGACATACATATGGATTTGGGGATCGTAGACAAGTACAATTTTGTTAGACCGCCTCTTGGGAGTCATGAGGATATATATGGCATGAGTGGTGATTAAAGTTGGTCTATGCGAGAAGATGCTTTTCATTCGGAGTACTAGATAGAGCTATTGGCATCTCAGAAACTGTGCTTAAGGATAACATAATAAACATTCACTCACTCACTAGAATCCTTGAAACCCTTAAGCCTCACAAGCCACAACCTGGTCAGATTCTGACCACGGGCCTTCGCTCTAAGTCGGGAAGACCTTGCAAATACTCAACGGAGACCATCACCAATACCCCAGCCTACCTTGCGTACCCCCATAGACCTCATGGAGTAATTGGACAAGTTGGGCAACATCATTATTTGATGGCCTACTTGTCTGCCCGAAGACAAAAGAAGAGGCGGACAGCTAGATAGAAGACATTTGAAGACCGCCCTGTCAAGAAAGAAGAACTACACTGACCACCATCATCAAGAAGTAAACTTCCGCGTCGAAGACTGGGCGTATCTGCAAACCACTCCTCTCGAAGGGTCCGAGCATTTCCGTGTCGAAAGGACGCTCACACCAAGATTTATCAACCTTCTTCAAGTTCACTGGCAGTCAAATAGTAGACAGCTACCAGCTAGATTTACCACCTGAGATACCCTCCGTGCACCAAATATTCCATGGGTCACCACTCTGGAAGTACTTCTTACTTCCTAACTAGCTCGGTGCCCGCAAGGACATCACCGAGCCTTTGACATCTAGCTCAACCTAACCCATACAAGAGACCCCTCAGCAACCTGCATCAAAGAAGGCAGCAAGCAAGAAGCCACACCACCAAGCACTTCAAGATTCCTTGGAGCACCACTCGCATGCAGAACCAACAAGAAGAAGTGGAGACTACCCCATATCCAAGACTCTGTATTCCTTTCCACGCCTAGTCTGGGAATCTCGAGGACGAGATTATTTTAAGGGGGGTAGGTCTATCACACCCTGATTTTCATGCCACATTGCTTAAGCTAATTATCATGTTAAAAATATGGATTTACAAAAACTTTTGAGTGTTTTTGACTTTGCTTGATTGATTTTCTGTGTGCTATTTGCTAGTGCTCTAGAAATCAAATAAATCCTCCAACTCTTATACTTCATCTCCTTGATCCAAAACCTTTTCCCAATGATCATGCCATGTGTATAGACCAGTATAGTATTTTCTTATAAAAATATTTTGTCCAAATAGTATTTTCTAAAATTAGTTTTCCAAAAACCCCTGAATTGAGGTTTGCACTACAAGTACCGTATTTAGGGTATGAAAAATCTTTCAAAAAGTATATTTGAATCCTATTAGGTATAGGACTCCCAGAAACCACAAAATTATAATTTTAAAAGTTATTTTTATATTTTATTTAAAAACTTTTTCTTAAGGCCAGAAATGGTCTTTAATAGGGAAAAATTATTTAACTATTTCAAAAATATTTGCCAAAATTCAGGGAGACTCATAAGACATATATTGTCCATATATAAGAGTTTAATCACATGGTCATGTTCAAAATATTGGACAAATCCTTCATTAACCCTTTCTGGATATTTCAAGCTTTTGAAATATTTACAAAGGAAATATTCTCCAAAAATTCCAGGGAAATTCTATCATGTCAAATATGACATATTTGATGATCTTGAAAAGCCTCATGCCTTGAAGATCTAGGAAACATCATCTATTCCCCTCAAAACCATTTCTGTCCATTTTGAAGTTTGAGCAACTTTACATTGCCAAACTTGTCCAAATGCTCTCAAACTTGGTGCACATGCTATAATGGTCTAATTATGCATCTAGACCAAATGGCACAAGTTTTGGAGAAGCATAACTTGATCTAAGTGCCCCAAAACCATTTCTGTTCAAATTCAAATTTGAACAACTTTACATTACCAACTTTTTATCTGGAGCTTCAAACTTGGAGAGCATGATCAATACCCCAAATGATGAAACTACACCAAGTGGTGCATCAAGGGGAGATGATTAGCTTGACTTAAACAAGATGAAGCCATTTCTGTTGTTTTCTAGGGTTCACCAAAGTTACATTGGCTAGTTTCTTCAAATGAGCCCAAATTTGGTGGAACACCCTATTTCCATATAACATTCAATCCTGTTAAGTGCCATGGCTAGTGGAGATCATTTGTTTTTCCAGAACTTGATCAAACACCTTCTGCCAATTTACCAAAACCATTGTTTTGACCCCTTCTACTATTCCCCTTTACCCCAAATTCTTACCACAGGTAAAACTGATCATCTTCTACCTCCAGTAACTTCCCCATGTCCACAGCTCAATGATTGAGGGGTGAAAACCCCATCTTTACAATTCTGGACAGCAGCTTTCACCTCCTCTTTCACCTCCCTCCCCTTCTAGAAGTTCACCAGGGCATCCCAGGCCTTCTGGGCAATTGTTTACTAACCCCTAGCATTGCTGGACATAAGGGGACACGCAATGGCACATTGTTTATGCCATGGCATGCAGAGTTCGCGCTCTGGAGCGCGCTACAGTGCCCTGGCGCACTGTAGCCGCCTCCAATCAGGAGCATCCGACAGCCTCGGGCCTTCCCCTCGTGTCCCTCGAGGCCGCCTCGACGTCCGTGTCACGCAGCGTTGTCGGCCCCCTCCTCCTTATCCCTCCTGCCGCCTCCTCCCGCACGCGCACCGGCCGCCCGAGAGCTCCAGTGAGTGAGCTCACACGCGCGACTCCTCTTACCGTTTCCTTGCTCCCTTTCTTATCTCCCTGGTCCTAGACCATGCCCACGAACACCCTGGACAAGGGCATGTGTGCCAATTTCCTCCCCTGGCACTGCCTTGGCCATGGCCGTGGATGCCACCCACGGTGCACCAAAGGCTCGCCACATAAGGCCATATCGAGCCTCCCTCTCTATGCCCTGTACTCCCTCTCCCTCTCCTGATCCTCTTGGACCGTCCCACTCCTCCTCCCGTGCCTCCCTTCTCCTACCACCCCACAGCCTCCGCCTCGGTACGCTCAAATTCGAGCAACATTTAGCCCATCTTCCTCCCACTCCTCCACCAAGGGACCCCCAGTGGTCCGTTGATCCTCTCCAACTCCTCAAACCATTGTAGGGGGGGGGGGAACAACGATAGCCACGAATGGCCGACGACCTCCCCCGCCACCGTCAAAGTTGCGGTCATCTTAGCCCACTCCGGCGGCCGTGAGCTACACAAGCGGATGCGTAGCTCCGCTCCGAGCACGCCCATAGGCGGAGCGCCACGGGAGATGGCCTGAGCCGCCGGCTATCGTCGGGTGAGCGCCGGCGTGCGCTCTGCCTCCCCTGTTGTGCCTCGAGTGGGAGGTAGGGGACGACTACCCTTCCAGCTGGCAGGGGGGCCCCGCCCGTCAGCGGCTGTGCCGACCAAGCCGGCCCACCAGTCAGGGTAAGTGGAGATGGCTTTGGGCCGACCCGCTTTCCCCGCTGGGTGGCGCACTCCCGTGAACGCGCCATCAACGTGGATCCCCAGCAGGCGCACACGAAGAGTTGGGCCTGGCCTAGTGAGGTGCCCACCTAAGTTATGCTCTGTGCGTAACTTAGGCCCATCAAGGTATAACCCCTTCACATTTTCTTTTTCCAGAGACATTGTAAAGTGCATAGAAAATTCATTTCATGCCCAAATTTGATGATTCAAATTTCTAGTAGTTCATAAATTCATTGTCTATCACATGGTGCTAACTGCACATTTTTCCAGAAACATTTCTTCACAAATATTTATGGAATCCCACTGTTCCATTTCTGTGATAAAATTTAGAAAATCACAGAGAGCTCAAAATTAATCCAAATACAGTGGTTCAAATTCCTAGATGCTTGTCATATACAAACTTAGTTTTGGAACATTTTTATTAATACTTTCTGTACCCCACCAAATATTGAGCCATATCTTCATATTTATCAACTTTGCAAAATCCTAGGGAATTCATTTGAACTCCAAATCCAGTGAAACCAACTCCTAGGTGCTTCTAAAATCATGACTTGTTAATAGGTGCCTTTGCTCATCATTCAAGAATATATTTCTGTATACTTCTTTCAAATCCATAAACCCCTTGCTTCCATCATATTGAAATGATCCAAACTATCCATTGATCCAATACCTATGAAAACACCTTGGTCATTTCTAATATGACCAGAGGTATCCTAGAAAAGTCCAACTCCTATTTTTAGAGCACTTTTATTTTTGCCTTGTTGTGTTGCTTATTATGATTGTTTCTATCATTAGTTGACGAAATAAACGGAGTACTCGGAGAAGGACCAGAAGGTTTGAAGACTAGGAAGGATAAGGCAAGCATCCCTTTTGACCATGTTCGAGAAACCTTTTTATGCATGTCTCATAGCACCTTATTATCAATGCATCGGAATCATGTTGAGGTGCAGACCACTTTGGTTGCTACCTCTGTTACTTTACTATTGAAATTTGCATCAAGCATGACCCTACCTTCCTATGAGGGTTATGTGGGTGGGAGTAGTTAGGTTGCTTTAATAGTGGCTACGCAAATGGGACGGGTATATGCATGGTGACGGAGGCAGAATACTTTCAAAGGACTTTTCGAAAACCCCGTCGGGTGCCATTCATGCCCGAGGGAGATGGTGAGATGGGTAACCACTTGATGACGAAGTCGTGTACCGCGGCAAGTGTGTGTGTTGTTTTGAAAACGGATTGGTTTAAGTTGCGACCGTTATTCCAATCTTACATGCGCAACCACTCTACCCTTATATGGGAAAGGGCATTATTGATTACCTAGGCCGATACTAGCATGGTGCCCGCATTACTATTGATGGGGGTGACATGAGGTCACTCTTGGGACGGGGTTGCGCTTGGATAGGCGGCCATGACTGTCTTTACAGGGCACCGGACACACCGTTGGTACCCCGTGCTTGTGGTGTGTGAGATGTGGTTACACACCGTTGGTACACACCGGACACACACTATGGGAGCGAGGCTCCAAAATCTTAAGATGTGAAATGTGGGGCACGGGGGTTGCTACCAATCGAGTGGACTCCATATTAGTGTCGCCTAGGGAAAGATAGTGATCGGGTGCTTACCCCGTGTACTTGAGGTACCGCGGGTCGTGGATGTCACAGAAGTTCCCCGAATCTAGTGGGTAAAGTGTGCAACCTCTGCAGAGTGTAAAACTATTCGAATAGTCGTGTCCACGGTCAAGGACAGTTGGGTTACCGCTCTTGGGCTACGTCCAAAGTTTTCAAAACCTGGTGTGTGTGTGTGTGAGGAAACAACACGGTTCAGTGATATTGATGATGTGATTGTGAGGAAGTCACAATGAGCTTGAGCATGAGTTGATTACAACTCTTTCTCGATAATGATGTCTGTGTCCTCCTGATACTTGTTGCAGACACATGCATGTCCATGTTATATGTTGATCATACTTGCATATGAAAAACTAGCTTTCCGCAAAACTGACAATCTAGCAGTAGAGCCTTGCATAATTATTCTGTCATCACACTTGGGTTGCTTGCGAGTACATTAAAAGTACTCATTGGCTTGCCACTGGTTATTTTATTGGCCAGGCATGAGAGAACAGGATATGATGAAGATTCTTGGTGACGAACATGCGAGCTAGGACGCTTCCCAGTCAGAATGCCTGTAGGGTTAAGGCAGATGGCATGGGTCCAAGTTGTTATTGAAGATTTCCACTGCGATGTTACACTCAAGACTCGACCAAAATGGTCCTATTTGTGTAATACGGTATGTATGGATGTAAGACTCTTGTTATTCAGTTTCTGCGTGTCCAGTGAGCATTGATCTCTGGGATCACTGTACACATGCATTCGGTGATCTCAACTCTTAAGTCGGGATCCCCACATACTAACTGCAGGAACGGGCCGCCTATGAAGAAGATCTGGGTACCCAAAGGTTCTCTTGAGAAACTTCCAGCAAACGTCATCATGACACCTCTTGGGAAGAAGATAAACCCCAAACCTAAGGCTTCATATGGTCCTAAGGCTTCATACAGACAGAGGACTCACCTGAGTCACCCTAACGTCAATGTTTTGCAGGGAAATCATACTCAGACCCATGAATATGAGCGTGTTTCTTCAAACCGCTATATTCATAAAACAAAGAATTTTTCTACCTATTCTTATGAGTATTATTCTCCTGCTGCAAGATTATTTGCTAGGGCTCCAAAGCCAAAATTCTCAGATGCTGCTCTTAGACTCATTGCTTCTAAGCCACCCCTGAAGATGTGGGTGGTTAAGAAGAACTAACTTTCTCTTACAGGGAAAGGTCTCCAACCAAAAATCAAAGGCGTCTGATGCTATTGCTGGGGACCTAAAACACTTGTTGGGCACAAAATCAACTGCCCAAATGATTTACTGCTCATTCTGTTCATGAATCACTTGGTAATCATCTTATCAGTTCTAACTTGGATCTAAGCTTTCATAATCCACTTGTACGTCAAATGTTTATGCTTCACAATGGCTTTTGGTGAAGCCTATCCTCCTGACTGCATTGTTGGGAGTGACACCAAAGTCTTCAGAATGGATTATGGACAACGGATGCACAAATCATATGACTGGAGATTGAAGTCTTCTCATGGACTCAACCTTACGTCCATCTAACAAGAGTCACATCACATTTGCTGATACTGGTAAAAGCAAAGTGTTGGGTCTAGGTAGATTTGCAATCTCAAGAGATCAGCACATGGATAAAGTCATGCTTGTTGAATCTCTTGGTTTCAACTTAATGTCTGTCTCAATGCTTTGTGACTTAAACATGATTGTGATCTTTGGTAAATTTAGTTGCCTTGTACTAATGGAATCTGACAAGTCTTTAGTATTTGAAGGATACAAAAAAGGTGATCTGTATATGGTAGATTTCTCAGCTGGACCGCAGATGGCCGTATGTCTTCTAGCAAAAGCTTCAGAGTGCTGGCTCTGGCATCGGAGGCTAGGACATGCTGGCATGAGGAACTTGCACACTCTCGCAAAGAAGAAGCATGTCATAGGCATTGAGGAAGTCAAGTTCAAGAAAGATCATCTATGTGGTGCCTGTGAAGCTGGGAAGATGACTAGGGCCAAGCATCCCTCGAAGACAATCATGACGACATCCAAACCCTTCGAGCTGCTTCACATGGACTTATTTGGCCCTACTCACTACTCCACGTTCTCTACCACAGCGTGTCTCTATGGCTTCGTCATTGTTGATGATTATTCAAGATACACATGGGTGCACATAATACTCTACAAGACTGAAGTGCAAGATGTCTTCAAACGCTTCGCCAACCGTGCCATGAACAACTATGGCGTCAAGATCAAGCATATCAGAAGTGAAAATGGCACTGAGTTCAAGAACACTAGCCTTGATCTTTATTTGGATACAATGGGAATCACTCATGAATTCTCAGCCCCGTATACACCTCAGCAAAATGGGATCATTGAGCGCAAGAACAGAACTCTAATTGAGATGGATCGAACGATGCTCGATGAATACAAGACACCAAGAATGTTCTGGCCCGAAGCTATTGATACTGCATGCCATATCATCAACCGTGTTTATCTTCACAAGCTTCTGAAGAAAACATCCTATGAACTCCTCACTGAAAAGAAGCCTAATGTAAGTTACTTTAGAGTATTTGGAGCTAAGTGCTGGATCAAGGATCCACATCACAAGTCAAAGTTTGCACCGAAAGCACATGAAGGCTTCATGCTCGGATATGGAAAGGACTCACACTCCTACAGAGTCTTCAACATCTTTCTCTATAAAGTAGTTGAAACTATGGATGTGCGGTTTGATGAAAGAAATGGTTCACAAAGAGAGACCATACAAAATGTGCTAGATGAGGCTTCACCAAATGAATCTATCAAGCTAATGGGAACCAGTGATATCATGCCTTCTGAAGCACAACCTGATGAGGAACTCATCATTTCTGCTCCCAATCAACCTGATGACAATGCTCAGCCTGAAGACAACCCTCCTGACGATGACAATGTACAGCAAGAGCAAAATCTTCGTCCAGCTCATCCTCGTGTTGCAAATAAAGTACAAGTTGAGAAGATAATTGACAGCATAAATGCTCCTGGTCCACTTACTCGTTCAAGAGCAACACAACTTGCAAATTTCTGTGGGCACTTTGCATTCGTCTCAATATCTGAACCCAAGAAAGTTGCTGAAGCTTTTATGGAACCCGAATGGATTCAAGCAATGCAAGAAGAGCTTCAACATCTTGAGCTGAACAACATGTGGGAACTTGTCAAGCGTCCTGACCCTCGCAAGCACAACATAATAGGCACAAAATGGATCTATCGCAACAAGCAAGATGAGCATGGTCAAGTGGTCAGAAACAAAGCTCATCTCGTTGCTCAAGGATACACTCAAGTCGAAGGGATTGACTTCGATGAAACATTTTCTCCTGTGGCTAGACTTGTAGCTATTCGTATACTGCTAGCCTATGCAAATCATCACAACATACTTCTGTATCAAATGGATGTAAAGAGTGCCTTTCTCAATGGAAGGATTGAAGAAGAAGTGCATGTTGCACAACCACCTGGCTTTGAAGATCCAAAACGTCCTGATATGGTATAGAAACTCAACAAGGCACTGTATGGCCTCAAACAAGCGCCTCGTGCTTGGTATGACACACTCAAAGACTTCCTGAAGTGCAAAGGCTTCAAACCTAGATCCCTAGATCCCACACTCTTCACGACGACATATGATGATGAACTATTTGTCTGCCAATTCTATGTGGACGACATTATCTTCGGCTGCACTGACAAAAGATACAGTGATGAGTTTGGTCACATGATGCAAGAGCAATATCATATGTCCATGATAGGTGAGCTGAAGTTCTTCCTTGGTCTTCAAATTCGTTAGCAAAGCAACGACATCTTCATATCTCAAGAGAAGTACCTTAACGACTGCCTGAAGAAGTTTGGAATGCAAGACTGCAAAGGGTACTCGATGCCTATGCCTACTAAACACCATCTGGGTCCCGACGCCAATGGTAAAGAGTTTGATCAACAGGTATACCGCTCCATGATTGGTTCTTTGCTTTATTTATGTGCATCTAGGCCAGATATTATGCTTAGTGTTTGCATGTGTGCTCAATATCAAGCGGCACCAAAGGAGTCGCATCACTTAGCTGTGAAGCGAATACTTTGATATTTGACTTACACCCCAACACTAGGATTATGGTATCCAAAGGGCTCAGAGTTTAATCTAGTTGGATTCTCAGATACTGATTATGCTGGTGACAAAGTTGATCGCAAGTCTACATCAGGCACATGTCACTTTCTAGGATGATCTCTTGTCTGTTGGTCTTCAAAGAAGCAAAACTATGTATCACTCTCCACTGCTGAATCTGAATACATTGCTGCTGGATCTTGCTGCGCTCAACTTCTCTGGATGAAGCAAATGCTCAAGAACTATGGCGTCCATCTGAAGCATGTGCCACTCTACTGCGATAATGAAAGCGCTATCAAGATTGCCAACAACCCAGTTCAACACTCGAAGACAAAGCACATTGAAATTCGTCATCACTTTCTCAGAGATCATGTCATGAAGGAAGATATTGATATCATACACGTCAACACTGAAGAGCAACTGGCAGATATCTTCACAAAGCCCTTGGATGAGAAAAGGTTTTGCAAGTTGCGGTGTGAGCTAAATATCTTAGAATCCTCAAATGTCCTGTAATCAGGCACACATCCTAACACTTATGCAAATTGATGACTTAGATGTGCAACACACTAAGTAAAATATATCTTCAATCAATGAAGACTTACATTCTAAGTGTGAATGCATTAACATGGAAATTGAGTTCGGAGCGCCACGATAATTGTGCGCCGTGTCTGGGTCTAATACTTCCTATACGGTGGGTAACGCCACCACCAAATCCTTGTTTGAAGTGTTTTTCATGGCGTTACATTTGCAAAGTCTTCACACATGGTTTATCTTCATTTAGGATATATATATATATATATATATATATATATATATATATATATATATATATATATAGAGAGAGAGAGAGAGAGAGAGAGAGAGAGAGAGTTGTGTTCTGTCCTCTACAACATTCACTTATAGCTATGTCTTCTTATTTGAATCTTTTGAACTAAGTGAATGTGATCGGACCCTAACCTCTCTATGCTTTCTCATCTCACACTCGGTCTGTCCAAATCATATGCATTATGTTGGAACTGTCGAATATCTTCTCTGCGTTCTTGTCAGCAGAAGATACGGAGACAAACTTTAAATCTGATTTTAATGCTCCATCCTTTATGCCTGAAATCCGGAGAAGCCGGAACGACAACTCCGACAGTCGTGGTGTACGTGGGATAGTGGGACAACTCCCAATGTGTTACATGACCGCCACGTGTCCCTCAGATGTGAACCGCCAGGGGCACCTTCGTAATTGTGTTGTGCCGTCTCCCATGCTTATAAATGCACGTCCCATCACGGTCAAAAATTCTTCTACCACCTCTCCACCTCGACCAACCCTAGCGCCTCCGCTAGCTCTCGACGACGCTGGCGACGAAGCGCTTCGTTGTCGCGACCTCGTCGACGCCGTCTTCACGCAGGCCGCGGACATCGTCTACTCCGCCGTTGCCGTAGCTGTCCTCTGTCGCCAAGTTAGGGCACTGAAGATCGAACTGCTGGGCATCCAACTCCTCTCCGTCTAAGCAGTTCATTGTGTGGTAAATTAAACTCTCCTTTTACCATCTTCTTGATCCAGAAAGATTCATCACTTTTACCACAAGAGGTTTCTGCCTACACAAATATATAGATCTATCCTATCTGCATCTCATATCTTGCCTAGTACATTCACATATGCTTCAAACATAGTTAGATTCCTCACTTGTACCTATTCATGGATTCGTACAAATCTGGAACCAACTCTCATCATATGAGTGAATGTCTTCGCGCTATGAGGTCAAAGTCTTCAAAACTGATTTATCTTCAAAATCTTCTGAGAATGCATCTGACCTCTTCCCCTTCCCTCGCATCTATAATGATGTCACAGGTACATGTCCGTGGGAGAATCCCTTGGTTCTCATAGTCTGCATTCATTTGCAGAATTCTTGCAGCGTCACATTCACTCTCCTGAAGCCAGTTCCTGTCTGACCAGCAGACCGAAGCATTTGCCAGTGTTGAAGCCATTCTGTTTGAAGCCCTTCAGATTGAGGCCAATGGCAACTGACAAGACAGTTAGGAAGGGTGGCAGACAGCGCCGTGGCAACACCTCCAAAGATTTGCCTCCTGATCTAAGTGAGATGTACAAGACTGATCCAGAGGAGGATTACAATCAGAGGAAGACACGAATCCAATGGATTCGAAGATATTGGGCTGAACAGTGGTTCAAGTACAGGTTCGTGACCCAAGAGTATGCTGAAAAGAACGCCATCAAGCATCCATGGGGAGATATCACCTACAAAAATCTTCCACCCAAGACCCGAGCTGAAGCCATTGCTCAAGGCTTCTACCCTTGCATTGTCAGAGGGCCTCAACTTGCTGATGCTGATCCTACTTCTCTGCTCTGGTGTCGCGACGACAATTTGTTCAAGCGAAATCTTCAATATGCCAAGAACTCATCAAAAGAGAACAAGAAGAACTGGGGATTGGACTTCAATCCTGGCCCCTCTGCGCCCCGCGCTGATGGCACGCGCGAAGCTGAACCAAACCTGGTTGGGCCCTTCTACAACTTAGAAGGCCTCATCAGTCACATCAGGGTTCAAGGGACGGATGTTGATCAACCTGCAGATGACGCTGATTCTGATGAAGCGCCTGCAACCCCGAAGCCCAAGAAGAAGAAATCCAAGGCTTCGAAGACCATTCCACCAATTGCTTCTAGAGTGAAGCCTTTGGCCACCGCTCCACCAGCACCAAGTGTGCAGTCTGAGGAGCACTCTCGCATCTCCAAGAGCAGATAGCTAAGGAAGAAGCCCTCGTACAACCCCAGTCCAGCTCTCACTCCTGACGCTGTTCTGAAGACTGCCAATGAAGCCTTTGATCTCTCGAGCGATGAGGATCTTGGTGACGATGCTCTGGAGCAATTGATCAAGAGCAAGCAAGATGCAGAAATCTTCAACGATTTGTCGCTCTTCGACGTGAAAGTGCTCAACAATTTCATTGATGAATGGTTTGACACCCCCAACCTTAGCTTCGACGATCTGCAGCTTCCAGTTGGCCTCAGCGTCTCCTTCCATGGCGCCATCGCTTCTGAGCTTGCTCTGGCTCAGAGAATTGTTGAGCTGAAGCAAAAGATCGATTATGAAAAGGCTCAGTTCAAGAAGCATGTGGACAAGCTCAGCGTCCAAGAGATTCAGAACTTCAAGGTAATGATGCATGAGCTCAAGGAAGCCTTTCGCCAGAGGCGTGATGAAGCTAAAGGTTCTCGTGAGCGAATCAAGGACTTGGCTGCCAAATGCGTTCAAGCTTACAATGAAGCTGAAAAGCGCAAGGCCCTTGGGCATCCTGGTATTGACCCAAGGATGGCTGCCAAGAAAAAGAAGAAGCAACCTGTGCCCAAAGCTGAAGAATCCAGGCAGGAAATGCCTCGCATAGTCTTCCCTACCAGCATGACTGGCACGAAGCCTAAGGTCACCCCAACTGCTTCCGAGCTCAAGAAGACAAAGGTGGCTGAAGCTGAAGCTCGCAAGCGCAAGCAAACTACTGATGAAGCTCCACCCACCAAGAAGCGCAAGACAAAGAAGGATAAGGCTGCTTCCAAAGAGCCTATCTTTGTCGAGCCCATCTCAGTTGCTCGCCCTGCATCTACACACCGAGAACGTCGCATGACAGTCCATGAGCCTGCTCCCACAGAGGCTGAAGACATTCCAGCTGTTGACCCCACCGCAGCTGAAGACATTGGTCCTCATAACAATGTTGAAGATGATGAAGTCCTTCCTCAGATCGAGTACAACGTTGAATCTTCGCCTGTTCTTACGAACAACGAACGCATCAGCATTGGTCGTCCATTGACGCCAATTGCACATGATGACTCGTGGGCTGATCACCCACAAGATACACCAACAACTCCCCAACCAACTCAAGACACCAGTTCGGTGCTTCAAGATGAAGACTTTGAGGCCCAACAACCTCCATCCCCTCAGGCGTCGCCAGCATTTCGCAGGCTTCGCAAAGGACCAAGGCCTCAAGTCGTCACCCCAAGTGTTCCAGAAGGAGAAGAGCAACAATCTGTACCTGACGCTGCTCCTACTGTGAACCCCTCAAAATCTGAAGCCAAAGTGGCTGAAGATATTCCGGCTGCATTAGCCGAAGAAGAACCACCCTAAGAAGAAGAACAACCCCAAGCAGAAGAAGCACGTACTGCCACACCCCCTGTTCTCGAGGAGAACGTGTTCGACCCTCCTGCTCCTGAAGTGGAGGTTACAAACCCAGAGGCTGCCACCACCAACACTGAAGCCAATGACGTGGTCATTGCTGAACGCGCCTGAAGCAAGTGCTGCACGTGAAGCAAATCAGCAGCCTGAAGCTACTGCCTCTGCTCCTATTCCGCCTCCAAGGCCCCATACAATTGAGCAAGCATACAACCAAGATGATCAGCTCATCGCTATCCGATGGCCCATTCTGACTCCACCACCTGCTACTGGACCGCATGCTGCTGGTCCTCAGTTTGACCATCATGTTGAGCACAGGCCTCAGGTTCAGAAGCCTAAGCCAAGATTGCCAAGGTTTCCAGGTATTGCCACCTCTCAAGGGTCATTCAATGCCAATAGCTTCACTGCGCACAACACATTCTTTGACAGCGCCAAGAATCCATATTCCAAGCCAAGAATATCATCAGATAGGTTCTGGAGCCATCAGCAGCGCAGTTATTACTCAAGAGTACTATATGATCAAGGGCGCATTTTCCCTCATATGCGTCTTGACACTGAAGCTATTGCTGGACTGCCCTGTCTGGAGGAAGCTCTTGATTGCTTCCGTGATGCTGGCCTGCTAAATTTTGTGACTAACAAGGAGCATTGGAATGAAGAGATGCTTCTGCAATTCTATGCAACCCTCCACATTCGAGGCTACACCAGGGATCCGAAGACATGGGTCCTTGAGTGGATGACACGCAATGTCCATCATGAAGCCAAAGCCTTTGATCTCATTGAGCTTACTGGCCTGCTGATACGTCCAAAATGTATCTATAATTTCTGCTTGCTCCATGCCTCTTTTGTGTGATATTGCTATGATATCTATGCACTTCCATGCACTTTTGATCATATTTGGACTAACCTATTAACTCAGTGCACCACAGTGCCAGCTCCTGTTTTCTGCTGTTTTTCTATTTCAGGTTTCCCCCATATTAAAAGTGCCCTAAAAATTCCGGGAAAATACAGGAAAAATCAGCGTATCGGGCGCATCAAGAAAAACCAAAGCAGGGCCAGAGGGGAGCCTGGGGTGGCCCAGGCGGCCACCCGGCATAGCCCCACCCCTGGCCGCGCCAGGGGGGGCGCCTAGGGCCCCACCTCCGCCTCTGGTGACCCCCTTTTGCATATATATTGCTCGCGTCCCGAAACCCTTGAGGACGGAACCCTTTTTCGCGATCTCGTCTCTGTTCCGCCGCCGCCGCGCTTCCAAGATCGGGAGCACCAGGAGAACTCTTCCCGGCACCCTGCCGGAGGGGAGAACCACCACCGGGAGCTTCTCCACCACCATGGACGCTTCCCGGATGAGTTGTGAGTAGTCCCCCTTGGACCATGGGTCCATGACCAGTAGCTATGTGATGTTCTCCTCCCCTCTTTGTTCTTCATGGATTAGACCTCGTGAGCTGCCCTACATGATCGAGGCACATATGTAATCTTTATGCTGTTGCTCTGCTGAGTTTGCTAGGATCCGATGGATTATGAGATTATGTTCAGATTGTGTGTGAGTAATATATTTGATTCACCTCTTTTATATTTATGTTCTTGAGTAATTCTTGCATGTTCTCCGTTGCTATTTATTGCTTTGGCCGAGTAGTAGGTAGTAACTCCAAGAGGGAACGTTATGCTTGATTGTGGGTTCATGCCCCTTGATGACTAGTTTGAGTGACAGAAACATGAGTCTAGGGGATGTGCTGTTGCCACAAGGGGGAAAACAACGGTGCTTGTACTTGCGGGTGCAAGGATTGTTTACTTTACGCACAATTCTTTTAATGCAGTTGTCTGTTGCTTTGAGTTTACACTTTGGGTGGGACTCGCAACTTAATACCAGCGAGATGTTCTGGATAGATATCTCAAGGTGGATGATTAGTAGTAGATGCAGATGGATTTCGGTCTACTTGCCTTGGCGTACCGCCCATGCTTTTGAGCCTCTACCTTTCTTTACAGCTTAGTTAGCATTGGTTTGCGCACATAATCCTGTCAATTGCCCAGCTGTAATTTGTTTACCTCGCTTAGCTGTTTTATCGTCTTTTGGGAGAGAGACATCACTAGTGAACATCATGGGACCCCGGTCCATATTACCATCACTGATCACACCCGCTATTTACTTCCTGTTCTTATTTCCTAGTTGTAGTCGTACCTATCATTATTATCTCTTGTTTTTGATCCTTTGTAAACAACAAGGCCGGAGTGATTGACAACCTCTCTGTACTCGTTGGGAGCAAAGTTATTTGTATCTGTGTGCAGGTCCTGTCAACCGCTAAGTTGGCGCCGTTAGCGTTGACACCTACTTCTTGGCCCTCGGAGTCTCACGGGATTCGATCCTTGGTATCTTACCAAGGGAAACTTGCTGTTACGCTACATCTCAAACCTTCCACTTGGGGTAACCAACGAGGGGCGAGAAGCCATCAAGCAAAGTTCATGGCGCCATTGCCGGGGACTCCACTCTTCAAGATAGGGGAGTTGCAAGCTATCTTTTATCTTTGCTTTTTAGTCTTGTTAGTTTACCTTTCAGTTTTTGCTTTATTGTCCTTTATCAAAAATCACAAAAATAGTTATCTTGCTTGCTGCTGCTATGGGTTCCATCGAGAACACCAAGTTGTGTGACTTCACTAGTCATAACAACGATGACTTTATCTGCACGCCTATTACTACACCTGCCACTTCAGCACCCTCTTATGAAATTAAACCTGCTTTAATGAACCTAGTTATGAAAGATCAATTCTCCGGTGCTGGAGATGATGCTGCTTTGCACTTAAATAATTTTGTTGAGCTCTGTGATATGCAAAAGTACACCGAAATAGATGGTGATATTGTTAAGCTTAAGCTTTTTCCTTTCTCCTTGAGAAGAGGAGCTAAAATCTGGTTTCAATCCTTGCCTAGGAATAGCACAGATTCTTGGGACAAGTGCAAGGATGCCTTTATTGGGAAGTACTATCCCCCTGCTAAAATTATCCAACTAAGGAGTAACATAATGAATTTTAAACAATTGGATAATGAACACGTTGCCCAAGCTTGGGAACGCATGAAATCTCTTGTCAAGAACTGCCCTACTCATGGTTTGACTACTTGGATGGTTATCCAAACTTTTTATGCAGGCTTGAACTTTACCTCGCGGAACTTGTTGGATTCGGCCGCGGGAGGAACCTTTATGTCAACTACACTTGGTGCTGCCACGAGGCTTCTCGATGAGATGATGACCAACTATTCCCAATGGCACAAACACGCTCCAACAGGTAGGAAGGTAAACTCTGTCGAGGAGATTTTCTCCCTAAATGAAAAAGTTGACTTGATCATGTCTCTACTTTCCAAGCAATCTCCTATTGATCCTCATGATGTTCCTTTAAATTCTTTGATTGCTCGAGATCAAGTAGATGTGAACTTTATCTCTAGAAACAATTTCAATAACAATGCTTATAGGAGTAATTTTGGTAGCAACCCTAGACCGTTCCCCTCTAATTCCTATGGGAACATCAATGCTTATCCTAACACCAAGAACTCCACTTCTGAACTAGAGATTATGCTTAAAGACTTTATCACTACCCAAAAAGCCTTCAATAAGAGTGTAGAAGAAAAACTAGCCAAACTAGATAATCTCTCTTCGAAGGTAGACAATTTAGCCCATGAGGTAGAGTTGCTTAAAATCAGAACTTCTCCTCTTGAGGAGAGGAAGACCACTCCTATGAATCCTATTCAAGTGCAAATTAATGAAAACATTAGGATGATGGCTAACTTAAAGAGAGATGGGCTAGAGAAAAGAAGGAAGAAGATAGAATTAAGAGCCTTCCTACCCACCACACTGTTGCTACTATCCATGTTGTTGAGGATATCCAAACTCTTAGCACCCAATGCACTCCTAGTCCCATTGGACCTTTTAATGGTGATGCTATGACCTCAACCGTAGAAACTACTATGACCATAGAAGCTACCAAACAAGTGAGACTAAAGGACACCACTACCACTTTACTTGATAGTAGTGACCTTGATTTTGATAATTGCACCCTTTCTGAAGTTATTGATTTTCTTCACAAGATGTCTAGAGATCCCCACACTAGCACACTTAACCTTGCCTTCACGGATCATATCACTAATGCTCTCATCAAAGCTAGGGAGGAGAAGCTTAGGGTAGAAGCCTCCATACCTAGAAAGCTAGAACATGGTTGGGATCCTATGATTAAAATTAAGTTGAATGACTTCTCTTGCTATGCTTTATGTGATGTTGGAGCTAGTACCTCCGTTATGCCCAAAAGAATATATGATATGTTTAAATTGAAATCTTTTGATCCTTGTTCTTTTGGTGTTCGTCTTGTAGATTCTTCCGTAAAGAAACCTTTGGGGAAGATCGACGATGTTCTTATCGTTGTCAATGACAATTATGTTCCCGTTGATTTTACTATTATGGATATTGAATGTGAACCTTCATGTCCAATTATTTTGGGACGTCCTTTTCTTTGCACCGTTGGTGCTATCATTGACATTAAGAGGGGAATATAAAATTCCAATTTCCTCTCAAGAAAGGGATGGAACACTTCCCTAGAAAGAAGATTAAGTTGCCTTTTGAGTCCGTTACACGGGCTAGCTATTCTTTTACTCTTGATAAAACTTGATCCTCTCTTTTTGCATTATGCCTAGCTTAAAGGCATAAAAGAAAGCGCTTTTGGGAGGCAGCCCACAACGAATTAGGTTTTATTTTGCTTTTGTTATGTCTTGATGTTTGTTACTACAGTAGCATCATCATTGTATCTTTTCTTTTCAGCTTTGTGCCAAGTTTAGCCTCCGATTGCAAGAAAGTTCAAAAGTTGTGACGTGCAGTCCAGAAAACAGATTCTATCCTTGGACAGAAAAATTCGTATAAAATCACCAGATCATCTTTTTGATTTGAATTTTTTTAAAGCGTGCTCTATACAATTGGCTTTCGGGCGTCTGTTCTGAGTTTTTTGATTTGAGTTGCAGAAGTGCCCCGAAAAAATTATTTACTACCTACTGGTCTGTTTTTCACAGATTCTGTCCTGTTTTGCCTTTTCTTCGTTTTGCAAACCTTGAGCTTGCTTTTTCTTTGCAAAAACCTTTTGTCAATCTTGAGAAACAGTAGCTATTCAGGATTATCTTTACTTCCAGCAAGGAAAAATTATTTTATTATGGGTACTAACCTCGCTAATCAGATTATGATGAGTTATGTATGAAGGGAGTTTTCAAGTGTGCGAGGGAAGATGATAAAAAGATTCAGGAGGGTCAAACACTCAAGCTTGGAGATGCCCCTGTGCACCCCCAAGAAATATTCAAGAAGACTCAAGCGTCTAAGCTTGGGGATGCCCTCGTGCATCCCCTTCTCCATCAACAATTATCAGTTCGTCTTTCGTTCCACTATATTTTAATCACTTCATGCGTTATGTGCTATGCTTGGAGCGTCTCGCTCTTAGTTTCCTTTTTAGTTTTCTTTAGCTTTGCTTGCTGTTCATAACAAGTTAGAACCCAGCTTTCTTTGTGTGGGAGAGAAACACACTCCACTTCAACCTAGAACACAACATAGGATTTTCATGCTTATCTTTGCTGTGTGTGTTCTTTGTCTTTCCATAGCTACAGTCATGTTTAGCTCTTAGTTTTCATGCCTTTCTTTTTAAAGAGCTTTTGTTTAGTTGGTTGTTGAACTCTCTTGAGTTTTCATGTTTATCTTGTTAAGAGAGTTTGTCTGTTGCACTGAGTTGTGTGTCTTAACTAAAAGTAGGTAATTGAGGTTGCTATTTAATTTTAGTAGTAACTTGCAATAGTTTTGAGGTATTGCCATGAGTAATGTTTGAACTTTTGGTGTCAAGAGCTTTAGCCTATTAGTGATAGATGTCGTATTTTGGGCAATCCGTGTTTATTTTCGAAAACCTACAAAATAGTTGAGAACTTTAGCTACTAAATGGATCACTAATCTTTGGAGGGATCGAATATTAGAGTACACTCACGTACCATGAGCCGAGGATGCACAAGGATAACCAAATCCCCATACACTCCTCCTCGGGGTACTTGTCTCTTTGAGAACCTCCTAATTAGATTGAGAGTTACCAATAATAAGTGCATGAGTTCTTCGGACTAATGTGAGTATTCGAAGGTTGACACTTCCACCTAGCCATGTTTTTCTAGCCTCTTCGGTACCGTGCATTGCCCTTTCTCACCTTGAGAGTTGGCGCATACTTCGCCGGTGCATCCAAATCCTTGGCACGACATGCTCTGTCATCATAAGCCTCATTATATCCTTCCTCAAAACAGCCACCATACCTACCTATCAAGGCATTTCCATAGCCTTTCCGAGATACATTGCCATGCAACATCCATCTTCTCATGACTTGATCTTCATGTCATACATGCTTTTTGCTTGATCGATGAGTCGCATGCTAGTTGGGCCTTGCCCTAATCATTGCTACATGACGCGCTAGTATCATTGCATATCCTGCTAAACCGGCAGAGGCATACATTTGCATACATCATGATAGTTTCATTTTCTTTATGTTGAGTACTTTGTAAAGTGTGAAAGATCTTCTTTACTTCTTGTAATACATAGAGTGTTGCCCTTAAAGTGAGGGAAAGATCCCAAAGAGGACAAATCAAAAGATCCCAAAGAGGACAAAATCAAAAGATCCCAAAGAGGACAAATGAGAGATAAATAGAAAGAGCCATTGAGGCCACAAAAATTAAAAAAATAGAAAAAGAGAAAAAGAAATAAAAAGAGAGAAGGGGGCACACTACTATTTCTTTTGAGAGATCCACACTCGTACTCCATCTTATACCTTGTATTCCATAGAGATTATCATTCATGCATATAGCTATGTGGGGACCTTTACACTATAGAACTTGGCTTGTATATTCCAATGATGAGCCTCCTCAAAAGAGCTCTTGGTCTTCTTGAGCAAGCAAGTTGGATGCACCCCCACTAGTTCCATTGGAGAGCTTACCTTAGCTCATATGTGCATCCGTTGCATGGCAATCCCTACTCCTCACATCATATCTATAATTTGGCTTTCTCTCGCCGATGATTGTCCTCATTGATGTGAGCCTTTCACACCTTTTTTGTCTTCCCCCTCTATCATTTTTATCTCTTTGCCATCCTAAGTGTCGACTTTCTTGCTTACGCTCATCCATTGCATGAGTGCTCAAAATATCGAAAGGGAGTGGATCATTTTGACTTGTACCTGGCTGACGGTCTGGGGATGAGTCAAGATAAGATTCCAAAGAAGACCAAGTGTGAAACTTTAGTAGATTAAGTTCTCAACAATACAAAAACTATGTTTTACTCTCTCATATATCCCTATCCCCTTTCTTGCACGCAAACACCATTTGGAGACATTCGAGTCACGGACAGCGGAGCTCTTGCACCTTTATGTTCTTATGTTACTTGTTACAATGCTAATATAGAATCTTGCTTGTTATGACTTGAATTGGATTATGTGCCTTGATTACTTTACTTAAAAGTTCTTATATGGTTGATAGCATGTCACCACAGAAATTATGCTTGTTATCATTTACCTACTCAAGGACGAGCAGGAATTAAGCTTGGGGATGTTGATACGTCCAAAACGTATCTATAATTTCTTCTTGCTCCATGCCTCTTTTGTGTGATATTGCTATGATATTTATGCACTTCCATACACTTTTGATCATATTTGGACTAACCTATTAACTCAGTGCACCACAGTGCCAGCTCCTGTTTTCTGCTGTTTTTCTATTTCAGGTTTCCCCCATATTAAAAGTGCCCTAAAAATTCCGGAAAAAATACAGGAATAATCAGCGTATCGGGCGCTTCAAGAAAAACCAAAGCAGGGCCAGAGGGGAGCCTGGGGTGGCCCAGGCGGCCACCCGGCGCGGCCCCACCCCTGGCCGCGCCAGGGGGGCGCCTGGGGCCCCACCTCCACCTCTGGTGACCCCCTTTTGCATATATATTGCTCGCGTCCCGAAACCCTCGAGGACGGAACCCTTTTTCGCGATCTCGTATCTGTTCCGTCGCCGCCGCGCTTCCAAGATCGGGAGCACCAGGAGAACTCTTCCCGGCACCCTGCCGGAGGGGAGAACCACCACCGGGAGCTTCTCCACCACCATGGACGCTTCCCGGATGAGTTGTGAGTAGTCCCCCTTGGACCATGGGTCCATGACCAGTAGCTATGTGATGTTCTCCTCCCCTCTTTGTTCTTCATGGATTAGACCTCGTGAGCTGCCCTACATGATCGAGGCACATATGTAATCTGTATGCTGTTGCTCTGCTGAGTTTGCTGGGATCCGATGGATTATGAGATTATGTTCAGATTGTGTGTGAGTAATATATTTGATTCACCTCTTTTATATTTATGTTCTTGAGTAATTCTTGCATGTTCTCCGTTGCTATTTATTGCTTTGGCCGAGTAGTAGGTAGTAACTCCAAGAGGGAACGTTATGCTTGATTGTGGGTTCATGCCCCTCGATGACTAGTTTGAGTGACAGAAACATGAGTCTAGGGGATGTGCTGTTGCCACAAGGGGGAAAACAACGGTGCTTGTACTTGCGGGTGCAAGGATTGTTTACTTTACGCAAAGTTCTTTTAATGCAGTTGTCTGTTGATTTGAGTTTACACTTTGGGTGGGACTCGCAACTTAATACCAGCGAGATGTTCTGGATAGATATCTCAAGGTGGATGATTAGTAGTAGATGTAGATGGATTTCGGTCTACTTGCCTTGGCGTACTGCCCATGCTTTTGAGCCTCTACCTTTCTTTACAGCATAGTTAGCATTGGTTTGCGCACATAATCCTATCAATTGCCCAGCTGTAATTTGTTTACCTAGCTTAGCTGTTTTATCGTCTTTTGGGAGAGAGACATCATTAGTGAACATCATGGGACCCCGGTCCATATTACCATCGCTGATCACACCCGCTATTTACTTCATGTTCTTATTTCCTAGTTGTAGTCATACCTATCATTATTATCTCTTGTGTTTGATCCTTTGTAAACAGCAAGGCCGGAGGGATTTACAACCTCTCTGTACTCGTTGGGAGCAAAGTTATTTGTATCTGTGTGCAGGTCCTGTCAACCGCTAAGTTGGCGCCGTTAGCGTTGACACCTACTTGCTGGCCCTCGGAGTCTCACGGGATTCGATCCTTGGTATCTTGCCAAGGGAAACTTGCCGTTACGCTACATCTCAAACCTTCCACTTGGGGTAACCAACGAGGGGCGAGAAGCCATCACCTGCCCACTCCAGGAGATCTGTTTGAACCTAGCTGTACATTGCATAATGAAGCCTCGGAAAGTATCTTTCAGAAGCACAAGCCCAACATGAGCCAGATGCTAAGCATGATGAAGCCTCTGCCAAGTGATGCTGAATATCCAAGGGAATTCTTTGTTGAAGACATAGAGTATCTGCCACGCACCATCTATCATATCATCAGGCGTACTCTATGGCCTGTCAAAGGACATTCTTCATCAGCCAAGCTTGAAGGCACCATGAAGACATTGGTCTTCTATATCTTCAATGGCATCAACTTCAATGCTTAAGATTTCTTCATTAGGCAGTTGGCTATGTCTGGCTCTGATCTGTTTGGTCTGCAGTTCTATGATCCCTAGATTATCCGCCTCATCAAGCTTCATTCAGCTATCACCTATCAGCCCTCTGCTCGCAACCATCATATATTCTTGCCTGAGGTTGATATGTCAGCTGAAGCTATATACCAAGAGCCTGCCAATGAGCCTGTTAGTCTTCACAACGCTGATCACCAGAGCTTCACTCAGCAAATTGAAGGAGTTCCAGCAGTCTCTCGCATTTATCCTCTGGCTGGCCGTACTCGTCTACCTCGACACTCTGAAACCGAAGCCACTGAGAGCACCATTGCCCAAAGGCCTCAGAAGCGATCTCGTGTTCTCAATAACCGAGAGCTTCTGGTTGCCCTCCATCAGAAACAGGATAAGCATCACTACTGGCTGAAGCGTCAGATGCAAAGCCTCTTGGTGGACGTCAATCGCATTCGCAATCTTGCCACCAAGAATGCCTTTGTTGCTCATGAAACCTGTCGGAGGTCATGGAAGTGTTTAACCTTGCTGAGTGCTGAAGCGGATCTTCAAGACGATGGCTTCACAGAGAGATTCAAGTTTGACCACACTCCTCCAAGGAATGTTGTTCTGCGTCGAACTCCGTCTCTTGAAGATTCTGACTACTCCTCCTCCGCTGCAACAATTGACGCCAGGGTGATAGATGATCAAGATGATGCTACCTCACCTCCTCCTACTTCAGCGCGTATCGACACTGCACCAACTACTTCTGCACCGCCAAACACCAACGTCGACCCTGCATCCTCCCCTGCTCCAACTGGGAACGAGTAGAGGCTCTATGTCTTCAAACCTTTTTGGTCCTTACTGACAAATGGGGGAGAAGCATATGAATTTATAGTCTTCAAGCGGGTCCATATGGGCGGGCGCTTTATATTTTGCCTAGTGATTACAACTCTCGTTTTTGCTACATTTGGTTCTTTGAGTTGTAACACTTAAACTGACGGTCGTCTGCTACGTTTTCTGCTACTCTGTAATGCGATGATAAATTCCGCATCCGCTATGTTATATTCCGCACTTAGTCATTATTGCAGACGTCCATTTTTCATTATGCATATCATTATATTCGACATATCAATTGTGCATGATGAATTGTCTTCATAAGTCGAAGAGGATCTCCACAAGTACAACTTGCCATGTGCATTTGCATTCAAAGGCAAATCAACTATATGCTCATCTTCAGGGGGAGCCTTTTTGCTAGTTACGAGGACAATACCTTTATCCTTCACAATTTCACATACCTTTTATCCCTGTTGAAAACTTTAACCATTTTGTCATCAATCACCAAAAAGGGGGAGACTGTATGTGCATCTAGTGCCACCCCTAGTTGGTTTTGGAGTATTGACGACAAACCTGGTTGAGGGACCAATGTGTTTGTGAGAATTGCAGGATAACACATGTAGTAGTCCCTCATTGATTCGGTTTACCTACCGGAGATGACCCCTAAAAATGTATGAAGACATTGACATCAGTGGTGGTATATGAAGATAATCCTATTGAAGACTATGACAAGAAAAGACATTGTGTGAAGACTATAGAGAGCGAAGACTTAGACGCTTCAATGTTTCCTTTTCTTCTGTGTTGAGTCATAGGAACCACCGTACTGTTAAGTGGGGTCCAAGTGATATAAGTCAGAGTGACTGAAGTGATGCTCAACCAAATCCTATGTCTTCAAGAGAAGACAATGAGAGCGAATCTTATCGAGAGTTGGATGAGTCAGCTTTACTTGTAGCCCAAGTAAAGTTGCCGTGTGAGTGTTTGAAATATGACCGTTGGAACACGTGTCAGTTCCTTAGTGACCCAGGGTCACTTCGGACAAATCAGGTCGGGTTGCCCAGTGGCTATAAATAGCCCACCCCCTACACCATAAATTGGTGGCTGCTCAAAGTTAGTACACGGCTTTTGTCGTTTGAGAGCAACCCACCTCCGAAGCTTTTGAGAGAGAAATCATTGTGAGGACAAAGCCAAAACACCCAGAGCCAAAGAGTTTTAGGCATCACTGATGTCTTTCTGTCCGTGTGACCTGAAGACTTATTACACTTGAGGACTGTGTTTCCTCCAGCCGGTTAGGCGTCGCTTTCTGAGCATCCAAGAGTCATTGTGGATCGCCGGTGAATTAAGTCTGTGAAGGTTTGGAAGTCTACCTTGAAGACTTACCAGAGTGATTGGGCGAGGACTAGGTGTCCTTAGATCAAGGGGAATAAGGTGAAGATGCGGTCTTCTGAGTTAAATCTCAGCCTCCCTAACCAGACGTACAGTTGTCACATCAACTGGAACTGGTCTAACAAATCACTGTCCTCCCCGAGCTACTAGTTCTATCCTTTCCTTCCCTTTACTTACTGTCTTATGTTGTGAAGTCATTGCCTGCTTGCCTTATCTGATTGACTTCACTGAGTATCTACTTGTTCTGATTGGCTTCATTCCTTCTTCCATCTTGATCCCTACTGCCTAGCTGCTATTAGTCTTCGTGCTTTCACTTCATTGAATACATGACTATGGATTGTCTAGTGTAGTCTACTTTCCGCTGCATACTAATAGGATTGGATTTATATTTTGTCTTAAAAACTACCATGTTTTGAAGTATTTCATAAAAATCGCCTATTCACCCCCCCTCTAATCGATATACTTCACTTTCACCGCTGCTACATAAGCTAATGATGCTGTCATGGCCAAAGAGAATACGCAGCCTGCAACCCCTCCTCAAACTGACGCCCATGATGCCACTGAAGACATTCAGACATCCACCTCAGATGTTGCTGCTACTCCTCCTGTGGCTCACACTATGAAATATGCGTTCTATCGTGGTGAGCTCATCACTGTCAAGTGGCCCATCCTGACGCCTCTAACAGCTCCTGGTCCCTAATATGATAATCGTGTGGAGCAAAGGCCTTAGACGCAGAAGCCCCAACCTAAATTACCAAGGCTTCCCAGTACTGTTACATCTCAGGGCTCATTCAATGTCCTCCACTTCAGAGAGCATAACACATTCTTTGACAATGCCAAGAGTCCTTACAAGAATCCCAACATCTCGTCTGACAGGTTCTGGAGTCACCGACAACGAAGCTATTACTCATGCATTCTGTACAACCAGAATAGGATCTTCCCCCACAAGCGCATGTGCCGCGATGCCATTGCTAGACTCCCCTACCTTGAAGAAGCTCTTGACTATTTCTGTGAAGTTGGATTGCTTCCCTTTGTCATCGACAAGGAGCACTGGAATGAAGAACTCTTGCTGCAACTCTATGCCACTCTTCATATCTCAGGCTACAACAGGGATCCAAAGACATGGGTCCTCGAGTGGATGTTAGGTGATGTGCACCATGAAGCCAAAGCTCAAGACATTATCGAGCTAACTTCCCTGCCCACTCCTGGTGATCTCTATGAGCCAGGTTGTCAGCGCTATGAGCGAGAATTGCACAACATATTTCACAAGCCAGAACCCAACATGAGTCAAATGTTAAGCATGATGAAGCCATTGCCTGTTGATGCTAAGTATCCCAAGGAATTCTTTGTCAGTGACCTCGAGTATTTACCCCGCACAGTCTATCACATACTGAGGCATACTCTATGGCGAATCAAAGGGCATTATTGAAGGAAATATCCATTAGAGGCAATAATAAAGTTGTCATTTATATTTCCTTATAAATGTCTTTTATTCATGCTAGAATTGTATTAACCGGAAACTTGATACATGTGTGGATACATAGACAAAACACAGTGTCCCTAGTAAAGCCTCTACTAGACTAGCTCGTTAATCAAAGTTGGTTGAGTTTCCTAACCATAGACATGTGTTATCATTTGATTAACGGGATCACATCATTATGAGAATGATGTGATGGACATGAACCATCCGTTAGCTTAGCGTATTGATCATTCAGTTTTATCGCTACCGCTTTCTTCATGTCAAATACATATTCCTCAGACTATGAGATTATGCATCTCCCGGATACCGGAGGAATACCTTGTGTGCTATGAAACGTGACAACATAACTGAGTGATTATAAAGATGCTCTATAGGTATATTCGAAGGTGTTCGTTGGGTTGGCATAGATCGAGATTAGGATTTGTCACTCCGAGTATCGGAGAGGTATCTCTGGGCCCTCTCGGTAATGCACATCATAAGAAGCCTTGCAAGCAATGTGACTAATGAGTTAGTAGCGGAATGATGCATTACAGAATGAATAAAGAGACTTGCCGGTAACGAGATTTAACTAGGTATGAAGATACTGACGGTCAAATCTCGGGCAAGTAACATGCCGATGACAAAGGGAATAACGTATGTTGTCATTACGGTTTGACCGATAAAGATCTTTGTAGAATATGTAGGAGCTAGTATGAGCATCCTTGTTCTGCTATTGGTTATTCGCCGGAGAAGTGTCTTGGTCATGTCTACATAGTTCTCGAACTTGTAGGGTCCGCACGCTTAACATTCGATGATGGTTTGTATTATGAGTTATGTGTTTTTGGTGACCAAGGATTGTTGGGAGTCCTGGATGAGATCACGGACATGACGAGGAGTCTTGAAATGGTCGAGATATAACTATCGATATATTGGATGATGGTATTCGGACACCGGAATGGTTTCAGGATGTTTTGGATATTTATGGGAGTACCGAGGGGCTACCGGAACCCCCGAGGACGTATTGGGCCTACATGGGCCATATGGGACAGAGAGGGGAACCCACAAGGGGTGGCGCACACTCTCCCCACGGGCTGTCCGAATTGGATAAGGGGAAGGGACGCGGCCCCCCTTTCCTTCCCCCTCTCCCTCTCCCTCCCTCTTTCCCCCTCCCAAAGAAAGGAAAGGGGGGCGAATCCTACTAGGAGTGGAGTCCTAGTATAGGACTCCCCCTATGGCGCGCCCCCTAGGCCGGCCGCCTCCTCCCCTGCTCCTTTCTTTTTATACTGGGGTAGGGGCACCCCAAGGGACATCAGTTATTCTCTTAGCCGTGTGCGGTGCCTTCCTCCACGGTTTACTCCTCCGGTCATAGCATCGTAGTGCTTAGGCAAAATCCTGCGCAGATCACATCACCATCACCGTCACCGTGCCATCGTGCTGACAAAACTCTCCCTCGACCCTCCGCTGGATGAAGAGTTCGAGGGACATCATTGAGCTGAATGTGTGCAGAACTCATAGGTGCCATATGTTCGGTGCTAGATTAGTAGAATCGCGAAGACGTTCGACTACATCAATCATGTTAATATAATGCTTCCGCTTAAGGTCTACGAGGGTACGTGGACACACTCTTCCCGTCTCGTTGCTATGCTTCTCCTAGATAGATCTTGCGTGAGCGTAGGATTTTTTTTTGAAACTGCATGCTACGTTCCCCAACAGTGATATCATAGACTGGTCTATGCGTAGATGATATGCACGACTAGAACACAAAGGAGTTGTGGACGGTGATGCTCATACTGCTTACTATAATGTCTTATTTTGATTCGGCGGTATTGTAAGATGAAGCGGCCAAAACTAACATTACATGACCATGTTCATTAGACCGGTTCCACCGTTACGTGCAACTTGTTTGTATAAAGTGAAGTAAATATGCCCTATAGGCAATAATAAATATGTTATTTATATCTCCTTATATATCATGATAAATGTATTTTATTCATGCTAGAATTGTATTAACCGGAAACTTGATACATGTGTGAATACATAGACAAAACAGAGTGTCCCTAGTATGCCACTACTTGACTAGCTCGTTAATGAAAGATGGTTATGTGTCCTAACCATAGACATAAGTTTTCATTTGATCAACGGGATCACATCATTAGGAGGAGGATGTGATGGAAAAGATCCATCCATTAGCTTAGCACAATGATCATTTAGTTTTACTGCTATTGCTTTCTTCATGACTTATACATGCTCCTATGACTATGAGGTTATGCAACTCCCGAATACCGGAGGAACACCTTGTGTGCTATCAAATGTCACAATGTAATTGGGTGTTTATAAATATGCTCTACAGGTGTCTCCGAAAGTGTTTGTGGTATTGGCATAGATCAAGAATCGGATTTGTCACTCTGAGTGTCGGAGAGGTATCTCTAGGCCCTCTCGGTAATACACATCGTAATAAGCGTTGCAAGCAAACGACCAATGAGTTAGTCACGAGATGATGCATTAAGGAACAAGTAAAGAGACTTGCCGGTGACGAGATTGAACTAGGTATGATGATACCGACGATATAATCTTGGGCAAGTAACATACCGATGACAAAGGGAACAGCGTATATTGTTATGCGGTTTGACCGATAAAGATCTTTGTAGAATATGTGGGAACAAATATGAGAATCCAGGTTCCGCTATTGGTTATTGACCGGAGATGAGTTTCGGTCATGCCTACATAGTTCTCGAACCCGTAGGGTCTGCACGCTTAACGTTCGACGACGATCGGTATTATGAGTTTATGTGTTTTGATGAACCGAAGGTAGTTCGGAGTCCCGGATGTGATCACGGACGTGATGAGGTGTCTTGAAATGGTCGAGACATAAAGATTGATATATTGGAAGGTCGGACACCGGAAGGGTTCCGGGGGTCACCGGATAAATACCGGAGTACCGGGAGGTTACCGGAACCCCCCGGGGAGTAAATGGGCCTTATTGGGCTTTAGGGGAGAGAGAGAGGCTGCCTAGGGTTGGCCGCGTGCCCCCCAAGCCAAGTCCAAATTGGACTTGGGGGGAGGGGAGGCGCCCCCTCCTTGCTTCTCTTTATCTCCCTCCATTCCCTCTTCTCCTACTCCTACTAGGAAAGGGGTGTCCTACTCCTAGTGGGAGTAGGACTCCCCCTTGGCGCGCCTCCGCCCCTAGGCGGCCGCCTCCTCCCTCTCCCTCCTTTATATACCTGGGGATGGCACCCATTTGACACACATATGTTGGGGAACGTAGTATTTCAAAAAAAATCTACGATCAGGCAAGATCTATCTAGGAGAAGCATAACAACGAGAGGGGAGAGTGTGTCCACGTACCCTCGTAGACCGAAAGCGGAAACATCTAGTGACGCGGTTGATGTAGTCGAACGTCTTGGCGATAAAACCGATCCAAGCACCGAATGTATGGCACCTCCGCGTACAGCACACGTTCAGCCCGATGACATCCTACGAACTCTTGAGCCAGTTGAGCGTCGCAGGAGAGTTTCGTTAGCACGATGGCATGGTGACCATGATGATGAAGTTACCGGCGCAGGGCTTCGCCTAAGCACTGCAACGATATGACCGAGGTGTGTAACTGTGGAGGGGGGGCACCGCACATGGCTTGCAAATAAACTTGTGTGTCTTTGGGGTGCCCCCTCTCCACGTATATAAAGGAGGGAGGGGAGGAGGAGGCGGACAAGGAGGAGGAGGCGCGCCATGGGGGGGGGGCAATCCTACTCCAAGTAGGTTTGGCCCCCCTTTCCTATTCCTACTACGAGAAGAGGGAAGGAGAGGGAGGAGAGAAGAAAAGGGGGTCGCCCCCCTAGTCCAATTCGATTTGGGCTAGGGGAGGCACGCGCCACACCTTGGCCTGCCTCCTCTCTTCCACATCTAGGCCCATGAGGACCATTAACCCCCCGGGGGGTTCCGGTAACTCCCCGGTACTCGGTATTTATCCGATGACCCCCGGAACCCTTCCGGTGTCTGAATATAACCTTACAATATATCAATCTTTATGTCTCGACCATTTTGAGACTTCTCGTCATGTCCGTGATCACATCTGGGACTACGAACTACCATCGATACCTCAAAACACATATACTCATAATACCGATCGTCATCGAACGTTAAGCGTGCGGAGCCTACAGGTTCGAGAACTATGTAGAGATGACAGAGACTCATCTCCGGTCAATAACCAATAGCAGAACCTGGATGCTCATATTGGTTCCTATATATTCTACGAAGATATTTATCGGTCAAACCGCATAACAACATACATTGTTCCCTTTGTCATCGGTATGTTACTTGCCCGAGATTCGATCGTCGGTATCATCATACCTAGTTCAATCTCGTCACCGGCAATTCTCTTTACTCGTTCCGTAATACATCATCTTGTGACTAACTCATTAGTCATTTGCTTGCAAGGCTTATTATGATGTGTATTACCGAGAGGGCCCAGAGATACTGTAATGCCCCGGATGTATTACTTTCCCTTTTGGGCAATATATAATATCTTCGGCTCCATCAATTCCATTCCGGGTTCTTCGTTTTCGGGTTTTTGTCTTTTTGTCGTGTGCGTGTGTGGCATTCATTCATATCATGTAGTCATGTGCATCGCTTTGCATTGTGGTGTCGTTTGCATCCGGTCCCACTCGTTTCTTTCCGTTGTCCGTTTCGAGTTCCGGAGCTCTCTCATGCGTCCGTGGCACCACCGAGGCCTACTTTGGTGTTTGGCCATGTAACATTTCCGGTTTGACGTGAGACTTGTCGTGCGATGTTGTTTTGGTGTGTGTAACCCGCCTGTCAAATCTCGTCGCGTTTGGAGTTCGTTTGCTACCCCAACAGTTATTCTCGTGGGCTCAAAGTACCCCCTCTATGAGGCCCAAGACACCCCTCCAACAGCCCACCAAACCAACCCAAACCCCTCCCTTCATCTAGGCCATCCAATTCTGATCGCGTGGCCGAAAACCACACCTCATTTGGACAACCCCAGCTCCTTGTGCCTATATATTTGTCCATCTTCCCCAATTTTTGCCCCAAAATAAAACCCTAGTCCATGATCTCCTTCCTCCGGCCATCTTCCTCCACTCCGGCCGGAGCTCGCCGGAACCCTCGCCGGAATCCTCACAGCCAGCCGCCCTCCTCCTCACCAGCCGTGCCGCCGGGTCATCTCCGCGCCGCCCCTCCGCCGCCGGCCGGCGCCGCCACCTCACCGGCCGGGCCGCCGCGCCCCGGCCGCCGCCGGTCACTGAGCAGGGCGCCAGGCCCCCTGCTTCTTCCACCAGCCGCCGGGGCCGAAGGCCTCTGCCGCCACCGCGTCTGGCCACCGCACCGTCCCCGCCGGCCGGCGCCGCCACCCCACCGGCCGGGCCACCTCCCGCGGGCTCCCGCAGGTCGCCCCTCGCCGCGGCTTCCCTCGCGCCGGGAAGGGCCGCCGCCGATCCCCTTCGTCAACCACCGGATCGGGGGCTCGTCGATCCAGATCGGGAGACCCCCCGCTGGATCCCAACGGGCCGGGCCTCCGTTCCGCTCCAGCCGCCCGTTAGCCCGGGATCTGCCAGCCGTCCCCGGCCCGATCCGCTTTCGCCGTGGACCCGCTCCGCTTCGGGCCGGATCCCGCCTGATCCGCCGGCCCAGTCCGATCCGCTGCCAGCCGCGTTGACTTTTCTAGATCTGACTGAGGAGGTGTTTTTTTCTCTAAGTCTGTAGATTTTTACCTGTCTGATGCATATTTGTTTCATGGATAACTTTTTGTGTGATGGTCCGATTTGAGCGAATGATATGTCAAAATGTTCGTGGAGACATGTACTACGTTTTGTTCCATTGTGCCATGCATGTTTGAGATCATCTAGATGCTTAAATATCTGTTGGAAGAGTGCAACTTGTTATAAACTGCTGTTAGTTGTTGTTTTCATGCCATCTTTGCAATGTGATAACTTGGTGCATGTTTATCCAAATGATGCAAATGAGATGTCCACGTGTTCATCATGTTATGCTCTACATATTGATTGCTTTAGCTTGCATGATAGATATCATCTTGCCATGTTTATCTACTTTGCAAAGTGCTATGTGGTTGTTATGTCGTTAAACTTGTTACGAGATGCCTCATAGAGGAACTCATTGCTATCATTGTGTTTGTCCCCTTGATGCATGCTTAGATGTTTTGGATTCACCATCATGTGTACTTTGCTGTGGTGCTTACCACTTGCCATGTTTAGCTTTGAGGTGACTTAAACTTGCTCACAAAGATGCCATGATTTTACTGCTGTTTTAACACTTAGTGAAATTTCACTAAGTCTGGAATCTGTAATTTCCAGATGCCATGTTTGCTTGTTGTTCTAGGCCAATCCATGATAGTTTTGGGGTGACTCTTGATGATTCCTTGTTGTATAAGTTGTTGGCTATCAATTCATGCTCTCACATGCTTATTTGAGTTGCTGTAGCATATTTAACTCTTGCTCCCAAGTTGCAACAAATTACTGCTGTCAGGTTTTTGTTGTCAAGTTCAATATGTCATAGCTTGTTGCTATTGATCCATGGCTCCTTTGGGGATGCTCCAATGGACTTGTTTGCTGTAGGATATGTCTAGTTTATGTCCATGCTCATTGCCATGATGTTTGAGTGATGTAGGCCATTTATCTATTGCTTCGAAGCTGCTATGTGACTGTTATTTTCAGCTTGTGCATGTTTATTGTTTCGGGTGTAACTTTTAGCCCGTTGCTCCGTTTTGGGCAAGTCCTATATGTAACTTGTGTGATTTTGCATGTAGATTCATATTATCCTATTGTTATCCTGTTTTGAAGTACTTTGCTTGATGCATATTGTTGTGCTGTAACATTGTGCTTCCTAAGTAGACTTTCTGTGCTTCCATAGTGCATCTGTTTTGCTTCCATAGTGCATCAGCCATGCATCCATTATTTTTGTGTGCGCATTGCATCTTGTTTGATTCGTTGCCTTGTGTTCTTGTGTTTGAGTAGAGCCGGAAGCTGAGACCGAGTACGAGTACGAGCACGAGGTTACTACCGAGGTTGAGAACGAGGACCCCTCTTACGATCCCATCGACAACTCTTCAGGCAAGATGACCGAACCCCGATAACATTACTATCTTTGCCTATTGCTAGAATTATCGATCTATAGTTTTGCCTCGATGCCCATGTTTTTCCTGTCAGCCTCCTATTGTAACCATGAACCTGTTTAACCACCCTACCTATGCAAACCATTGATTGGCTATAAGTACGCTTCGCTCAGCCCCTCTTATGGCATTGTTAGCTGCAGGTGAAGATTGAAGACTCTTGCTTCTTGTTGAAGCTTGTTGGGATATCACACTATATTAATTATTAAATGAACTCATCTATATATTGGCAATGGGTGGAAGGCTAAGCCTTTTGCTTGGTGTTTTGTTCCACTCATGCAGCTAGGAACCGTATAAACCGGTGTTATGTTCCTTGATTATGCATTCCTCACACGGTTGGGGTTATGGGACCCCCTCGATAAACCGCTAAGTGCTAAGTCTTTTGCAGCAAATCCCAACATTGGTACTCCATTTGCCTAATTAACTAAAACTTGCATAGGGACTAGCTATCCCTTTTATTTTAGTCAACAACCCCGGGCCAGTGCTCCACATGAGTGTTGGTCCGAAACGGGGAGCCTGCGGGGTCACCACGAGGAAACTCGAGGATTGATATAAACCCGTAGCTTCACCCATCCGGTCGTGGCCTGAGACTAGATACGCGCGGCTACTGTCAGGGTGTCGGCACGCCGGGAGGATTTGCTGGATTAGCCTTACCTTAGTCGGAGTATCTTGAGCACGGGATTCCGAGAATACTCGGGCCTTCCCACCTTGGAGTTGCGACTCCGCGAATCGTGGGCTTGTCATGGGCCAAGTTGGAACACCCCTGCAGGGTTATGAACTTTCGAAAGCCGTGCCCGCGGTTGTGTGGCAGATGGGAGCTTGTTAATATCCGGTTGTAGAAAACTTGACACCATGTTCCAATACACTACCAGCGTGAGTACCGTGACGGTCATTTTCCGAAAGGGTTTCGGGAAGTGAACACGATGGGGTTATGTTTGACTTGCTTTAGTTAGGATCACTTCGTGATCATCTCTCGACCGAGGCACCTTCTCTTCTCGCTCTCTTTTACGTAAGCTAGGCTAGTGCTGCTGCAACCTTTTGTTCTTTCTTCAGCCTTGTTCCACACCCAAGGCTGGGATAGTCGTGTTACCCGGGAACGGGATTGCTGAGTCCTTTGTGGCTCACAATTACTTCAACACCCCAGATGCAGGTACGATGGTGAGCTACACAGGCGATGGCAATGAGCTAGGCTGGGAGTACGATGAGGAGCGTAGCCGTTACTACGTGAACTATCCGATTGATCAGTAGAGCTTCTACTAGGATTCGATCTAGACCTGTGGTTTAATGTTATGTTTGGTATCTTGTCATTTGGATCTTTACCCTTAGATGGGTTGTGATGTTTATCTGAATGATGTTTGAACATGTAATGTATTTGTGTGACGTGGCGAGTGTAAGCCAACTATCTTTTCAGTTTTCCATCCCTATTTTTACATGAGATGTGCAAAGGTACCAAACTTGCGATCATTCCAGAATGGCCTTATATCTTTAAGTCGTGCCTCGACACGTAGGAGATATAGTCCCATCCTGGGCATTACAAGTTGGTATTCAGAGCCTTCTCCGACCAAGAAGCCCCCACTGATTGATCGAATCGTTGACGGTCGAGTCTAGGCACACACCGAAAATGTTTTGAGTCCTATATTTATATCGGAGAGTAGGATTTCTTTGCTTCTCATCCCCTTTCATTCTGGTGAGGACTCCTGACGACTACTCTTGCCTCTTCTACTTTCAAAAATTGCACCAAATTTTTTTAGGAATCTCGCGAGTATTGTGGGATTGTTTCGATGTCCTTGTGACGAGAATATTGTTCTCGATGCCTCCAGACATTAGGGGTTGTGGCAGTGTCCTGGGGAGTTGAGCTTCGGGGTATTGTCGTGACAAGCATATCGCGATAGTACTAGAATACTTAAGACGACTGATGTAGGGTGGAACCCTAGATGGCCGATCTTTCACGAAATGGAGGGGATCCCACGATGAACATGAAGAAGACGAGAGGGAACACGAGGGAAAACACGAGAGAAACACTCAAACCAACAAGAACAAGTCACACATATGCTAGATCCTCGAAACACAAAGAGATACAGGATCCATGATCAACAAGGGACGATACAAAGGGCAACTGGTTCTTCTCTGTGGGGAGGTCTTGGGGTATCCCGCGGGATCTTCTCCGTGAAGGAGGTCTTGAATCCGTGTGGATCTTCTCCGAAGAGGTGCCGCAGTCACTCTCGAGGAGATGAACCACTAGATGAGCAAAGCTCTAGGTAACAAATGAGCTATCACTAAGCTAACCCTACTACGGAGCTAGGGGACAAGTATATATAGTCCAAGGGGTAAGTTGGGGGATACATGGTGTGAAACCCCTTCATCTGCACGCAGGCAGGGCGGTAGTACCGGTCCTGGGACCGGTAGTACCGGTTTTAGCGGAATTAGCGGTTGTTCTGGCGTTGCACCGGCCTTGCACCGGTCGATCACAGAAGCTTGACCGGAAGTTGACCGGTAGTTGGCCGGTAGTACCGGTCGACCGGTAGTTGGGCGGTAGTAGACCGGTAGTACCTCTTTCTCTGCGCTGGGAAAATCCTTGTCCATGCGTTTGGTGTCATCTTGCGCCCTTCCTTCTCCTTGTTGGTTCCTTGGTACCTAGGCACAAGAAGTGTCTTTGTTTGAGGTAGTAGCCATGTCTCATGTGGGTCCAAGGGAAGTTGAACAAGGAGAGAGTTCACCTTATGTCCAATGGCACAAGTTGGAGGTCTCATCGTATGTCTCGTAGTGTACATGGTGATGATCGTAGGATGCTCCGCATCATCTCCCCTCCCTTGGGAAAGATCCGACCTTGGATCGAAAACCTTATCACCATGGAAACGGTTGTCGTGGACGGACTTGTAGTTGGACGGAGTTGAAGACATAGCGCAATCCAAGTACTCCAAGGTGTCTCCGGTATGTGGTACATGCAAAATGAGCAAACACAAAGTACACTTGGAAATACAATGGTTAGCGCACACAAAGTGTCCATCATGTAAGAATGAGTCCGTGTGATAAAGTACATGAAGCTTAGCAAGATGATATAGTATGTGATGGAAAGCATTCATGTGATCAAATGCATTTGTGGTGCACACATAGGTGTTGTGAATGTGATCAATGCAACCATTGTGCAAAATGATGTCATAGTGTGATGGTTTATCAAGAGCATGAACATGGCAATGGATGCTCAATATGTGTATGTTATCATGCAATTGATGGAGGACAATATGATCATGATGTATGAATATGCCATCAATAAAGATCACAACAAATTTGCTAAGGAAATGCACAAGCTCATGTATCATGGATGACATGGGAATACAAGATGCAACAAGGCAATCATAATGTGAGTCAATCCATGCGCAAGATACAAATTTGTTATGGGAATGATATGTCCATGGAGCATGGCACATGAGCACACAATCAACAAATATGAAGGTTTTGGTGCAATGTGTCAAAGTAGTTTTGATATACCAATGCTCGATGTCGTGGCATGAGTGAAGGTCCGAAGGTGCATCCAATAAGGCCGAGCGCTCCTCCTCTTGAAGGTCCATCTCCAATGTTGGTCCTCTCTCCAATAGATGTATCATGTAGACAATAAGAAGAAGACAACCATGAAAGAATGACCCATCCAATATGCATATGTGAGGATGGCTCAAAGGGAAGGAGTTCACCTTTAGGAGATTCTCGCGAATGTTGGTGTTGCACATCATGTATGCCTTCGCATGACCAAGTTGTCGCATGACGGCACCGCCTTGTGAATCCTTCAAAATGAAAGAAGATGACAAACACTCGGAAAAACAAATGAGGTTAGCTTGAATGCAAAACCTAGCATTCGTGAGGGAAAATGCCCAACAAGTGCTTGCATCATTCTTATCATAAGAAAGGACAAGGTAATGTGGCATGGCATGTAAGCATATGATGCGATAACAACCAAAGGCATTAGGCTCAAACAAGCAAGCATGCATCACAAATATGGTGTCCAAGTCTCCAAGATCAATAAACATAGCATTGTTGCACTCAATACAAGTGTTGAGAGATGCAACTAGTGGAGACAAATGACAATGATCAAGATATATCATGTGAGTGGCATGGACATATATGTCATCAACCCAAGAAAGCAAGTAAGAGAGGAACATGGGTGATGCAACATAGCAAGCAAGCATAGTGATCATGTCAAACAAGCTAGTAGTGCAAAGATGCAACGTACTAGAGGTAATCATGGCAAGCATGTCATGTGTGCAAATAGTAGGCATGAATAATGCACATGGCATAGCACAAGCATGAAAGCAAGATATGAGGAAAATAGGATCAATGTATTGGCGAGACGTCATATGTAAATAGCAATGGAACCTCATGACTCTCCCAACACAACAAGCGTCAATAGCGTGGGGCACAAAGAAATCATGGTAGTAGCTACAAGTATCTCCACCAATCATGCAAATACACATAGAGGTAGCATAATGGTGAATCATGTGTAAAGGCAAGCAAGGGTCACAATTGCATGGCAAAGACATAGCAAGAGGTATAGCATGCAAAGTGAACACGATAGTATGGGCATAATGTGACAAGTGGCAAATAGCCCATAGCCGTGTGAGAGCCAAGTAAAAGAGATGCGCGTAGTGGTTGCGCGAAGAGAATGGTGGTAAGGAGATTCCACGGAATCCCAAATCGTCGTTGCTCTCAAGAGCTCTTTTCGTCAACTCATGGGATTGTGAGGTTGATGAGTTTGCAAAAGTACCTACACAAGACAAAGGCAAAGGAAAAATTGTATGTGCGTGGTATATGTACACATCATCCATCATGATGCGCACGTGCATGTGTTGGTTAGCACAAAATAGCCAATGCTCAAATAAATGAGATGCGTGATATAGAAACATGTCATCCATCATGAGAGGTTTGTTGTTATGTATGGCATAATGGAGACTCACATGGTGTAATGCATCATGACAAGTAGGTAGAGCATTGTTATTCATGGAATGCATATGGTGCACACAATCATGGTAATTATGCAAGGTATGGAATGCATCAAGATCTCCTAGTATGTATGAGGAAACTATGAGGGTCCCCTCATGAGCATCAATGGAAACATCACATGGAGAATATTGATAACATCCAAAACAATGCATATCCCGAACAATGTGATCATGGCATGGCATAGTTGATGAATTGCGCAAATCATGTAAAGGAAGCATGGCAATATCATCGCAAGAGAAACACATTCCAATGACCATCATCTTGTCATCTATGCCACAAGTGCAAATAGGATTCACTTTAATGGGGCAAGCATAGGTACTATGTTGAGATTGAAATGATACAATATGTGAGATCTCACTCATAGCATATGACAAGCTCAAAGGATTATCAAACATGATGTGACCAAAAGAATTTTCACATGATATCCTATGGAGCATAGCATCACAACTAGGCAACTCAACATGCTCATCATCATATTCATCATAAATAGGTAAGTCAAGACATGATGAAGTCGCACTAGCATGAAGCATGGCAATAGGTGTGTCAACATCATGCAAGCAATCATTGTCAAGATAGTCCACTAGTGGGACAAGAGAAGCACCATCACCTATGTTACCTTTAGAGCTCCGCTCATATGTTGTAGGTGAGGTGTTGAAGGCAAAGTTGCGGTCATCATCATCTTGATGGAACCATGTGGGTGGTGCATCCTCTTCCACCATGGCCATCGGGTTGTTCATTGGAGGGATGGACTCGTTGAGGGTAGTATTGTCGTCATGTAGGAGACCTAGCACCAAAGAAAACACACTAGGAGTAGAGGTTAAGTCGTTAGAAATCATAGTGGCCTCACATGCCCTCTCAACTACCTCACTCACTAAGTGTTGTGGGTCACTCACTCCCTCTTGAATGCTCTCACTCGTATGGTTGGTGGAGTCACTCAAATGGCTCTCAACCTCACATAGGAGAAGTGGCATGCTCTCATGTGTGGGGCTAGTGGTGGGCACACTCATCCTCTCAAGGGAAATGCTCTCAAGATCACATATGGTGGAGTCACTCATATCGCTCATGTGGTGGTGGCTCTCCTCACATGGGAATTGGGGCATCTCGTCATAAGTGGATGTTGAAGAGGTGTAGGTGCAATAGTCTCCATGCTCAACTTCCTCATCCGTAATGCCTCCAAAGATGAATGCCGTTGGGTGTGGCAAACCATCACGCTCCTCCGAGGTCAAAGAGAAGGTCTCGTGCTTGCTCGCGTAGCTTGACCCGGAGTAGTAGTCCAATATGGGCGCCGTCTTCATGGTGTCGAAGAGGTTCATGCTCGTCGCCTTGGTCGAAGGGGATGGCCCATGCTCGACTGTCTTGTCGCCGTCGCTCGTAGATGATCGCCTTGATGATGAAGACGTCGATGTAGGCGAACTCATGGGAAGTAGGCGAAGATGCCGTACATCCAAAGGCGAAGATGCCTTGATAGCACTTGGCGAAGATGCCGAAGTGGTGGTTGTAGCCATAGCTCCGTCTTGGGTATGCTTGTCTTGCGGTCTTCTTATGTTCTCTTGAAGCTTGGGCTTGGCGTGAAGTAGAGCGTCTTCGGACTTGTAGGTATGCGCTTGTCGAGCATCTTCATGATGATGATGTCGTTGTCGTGCTTGAGCTCTTGGTAGATGTCGTTCATCGTCGTCGTGCACATGATGCTTGGAGGTGACTTGCCCTTCATGACGATGTCGATGGTCGCCATGGTGGTGTGGACGTGGAAGACTTGCACTTGCATCATGTTTGTGCTCCGAAGACTTGTGACTTGAACGTCGCCGCCGAGAGGATGATGATGGGGAAGAAGACTTGTAATCGACCACCAAGTGTCGGAGCTCCGCCATTTGTTTGTTGAAGGAGTCGCACATGTCGTCGAAGGAAGCCATTGTCCTTGTCTTGGAGTGTCGTAGTTCGATGGCGATGTTGCCCAAGCACTCTTGCATTTCTCGTTGTAGTCCGATGGTTTTCGCGTGGATGTCCTTGTTCGCGCCGTCGATGTCGAAGACCGGAGATGAAATGTCTTGCCTATCCATCACAAGACGCTAGCAAGTATGAGTGGGAGAAAGAGAAGAACTAGACCAAATGTACCTTGACCTATGTTGAAAATGGATCAATGATCACTCAAATGTGGAACAAGGAAATAGCACAATTGGTACCAATTCTTGTCGGTTTCTCACACCTACACAAGTAAAGCTTATGGTGGAGCTCGGTGAGGATAGTGGCACAAAAACAAATTGATGTGAAATGTTAGCAAGAGTCAATAATGTTGAAAAAGATTCACAAATTCGCAAGTGAAACAAGAAGACCAATAGCAATATGGGTGGCACACGGAAACACACACATGGATAGATAAGTGGGGTCGTGCAACCAAGGGGTGAGCCAAAATGTGGAATCCATGAAAATGCTCTTGTTGCACAACACTAGAGAGACGCTAGCGCGATTGCACAATAGGCGGATACGAACTTGTGCACAACCTACTAAGCAAAATGCAACGACTTCTGTCCCAAGTATGCTATATGTATGGTATTCCGGTGGTATGATCCAAAATGATCGAGTATGACAATCTTAATGTAGTATGATGCTATGGTTCTTGCTTAAAAGCTCTTTGCTTATCTTTTTCTTTGTGCTTAAAAGCTTGTTTGGATCTTTCTCTTTTGAGCTCTTTTGTCATGCAAAACTTCACGAACCAAGATAGCAATTGAGTATATGCGATGACAACCTTGTGTCACAAGAGATGATACCAAGATATGCACCACGGTGATATGGTATGTATGATATGGGAAGTATGATCACTAATGTGCACAAGTCATGTTGCCGGCAATACTCAAATGGCTAGTCTCGATAGGTAGGTGACACAAAAATGGGCTAGGGGTTAACAATGCAATTGCAAGGGAATATACAATGATGTCGTCAAAGTTACCGTCCGTGTCGATGATGAGAGGTGGTGCTCTTGATGTAGACCCGTTCCTAATTAGCCGAAACACCTTACGAAACTGAAAAACCACAACTGAAAAATCTCAAGGACAATTGTCAAATGGTGGTAGCGGCAATGCCGTGGTGGTTGCGGAAGTGGAATGATGGGCTATACACGATGTTGGAGTTGAAGTGACGGTCCCTAAGTAGCCGAAACACCTTAGGAGACACAAGCCACAACTCAAACAAGCTCGAACAAAATTTGGTTAAGTTGGGTTGGCTATGTATAGTGGACTAGGCTATGCGGAAGTGGTGGTGGTGGTTGATGAAGAAGCAATGATCCCTAAGTAGCCTAAACACCTTAGGAGACTCAAATCACTACTCAAGCAACCACAAATGATATTGGGATCAAAATGGGTTTGGTTGCGGAAAGCTATGGTGGCTATGCGGGTGATATGGTGGAGGGCCTATACAAACTTGTCAAATTTGACAAAATTTGATTGAGTCTAATGGTGGTAAAACCAAGATGAGCAGCTCGGGCACGTCGCTAGCTTTTCAACGAGCCAAAGAACACTCAAATCGGAGTTCGGGAGTGAAAGTTACGGTCAAAATGGTGAAACTCGGAAGGCTGAAACTGGGTGGGGCGGAAGTACCGCTTGGTAGACCGGTAGTACCGGTCCTGGAGCGTCCCGGGGCACCAGTTTTTGGTACCAGGTGATGGGGGGGCCGGTTGTACCGCCTTGGGGGCCGGTTGTACCGCTGGAGTCGGGAAAATTCACAGATCTGGATCGGGATGGAGTTTTGGGGGCGGAAATGGATGATTTCGGGGGCAAAATTGCGGAGATTTCATGGATGGAAAGTTGGGAAACTTGGGGAGATGCTAGATCCACTTGAAACCAAGCAAATCCATGGACCAAAATCAACAAAACCTCATCAAACCAACAGATCACAAAAAAAATTGGGGCTATTTTTGGTGGGGATTTTTGAAATTGGGCAAGAACACAACAAAACAAGGCTAGAAAATAGATGGGGGGCTCCAAATTCGTGATAAACCTGTGCTCTAGATACCATAATGATGTAGGGTGGAACCCTAGATGGCTGATCTTTCACGAAATGGAGGGGATCCCACGATGAACACGAAGAACACGAGAGGGAACACGAGGGAAAACACGAGAGAAACACTCAAACCAACAAGAACAAGTCACACATATGCTAGATCCTCGAAACACAAAGAGATACAAGATCCATGATCAACAAGGGACGATACAAAGGGCAACTGGTTCTTCTCTGTGAGGAGGTCTTGGGGTATCCCGCGGGATCTTCTCCGTGAAGGAGGTCTTGAATCCGTGTGGATCTGCTCCGAAGAGGTGCCGCAGTCACTCTCGAGGAGATGAACCACTAGATGAGCAAAGCTCTAGGTAACAAATGAGCTATCACTAAGCTAACCCTACTACGGAGCTAGGGGACAAGTATATATAGTCCAAGGGGTAAGTTGGGGGATACATGGGGTGAAACCCCTTCATCTGCGCGCAGGCAGGGCGGTAGTACCGGTCCTGGGACCGGTAGTACCGGTTTTAGCGGAATTAGCGGTTGTTCTGGCGTTGCACCGGCCTTGCACCGGTCGATCACAGAAGCTTGACCGGTAGTTGGCCGGTAGTACCAGTTGACCGGTAGTTGGGCGGTAGTAGACCGGTAGTACCTCTTTCTCTGCGCTGGGAAAATCCTTGTCCATGCGTTTGGTGTCCATCTTGCGCCCTTCCTTCTCCTTGTTGGTTCCTTGATACCTAGGCACAAGAAGTGTCTTTGTTTGAGGTAGTAGCCATGTCTCATGTGGGTCCAAGGGAAGTTGAACAAAGAGATAGTTCACCTTATGTCCAATGGCACAAGTTGGAGGTCTCATCGTATGTCTCGTAGTGTACATGGTGATGATCGTAGGATGCTCCGCATGAACGACCGACATCGAAAACGCTCCTATACAGATAGTGGCAAGATAGCCCCGACATCACCCAGTACTGGGGAGGTAGTTCGGGAGTATTGCCATAGCTTTGTATAGTGGATGCTTTTCTAAGGTCCGAGGTAGACGGTTTCCGAGAACAAATGGTTATGTGTTGAAGGATGGATACAGCTGGATGTAGGTTTAGAGTTGATTGCGCGGTGCTTCCCCTGTATCCCCAACACCTGATTGCATAACTGGAAACTTTCGGAAATTAATAGGTGGGTTTATCCAGTAGATCGTAGGCATTCTTCCAACGAATGCAGGTTAGCGAGTTCGGGGTTCTACATTGAGTGAAGTGGTTTTATGGCCGATGTTACGATCGGGATTTGCATCTTAAAGGGTCCTTGGCTATGCTGCTCCGGGGATTGCAAAACCCTTTTGTAACGCGTTCATAAGCTTACAGCACAAAGATGTCGAACGAAGCTCCTATCTTGTGTTTGTTCCATCTGTACCTTGTGTTTTTTCTTATTTACCTTTTGTCTCCCAGTGGCTTCTCGTGAAGATTGTTGTTACCATTAAACTGAGAATTTCATTCGTTCCTCTTGTTCGAATGATTCTTGTGAAGGCTATGTTGCATTTCTATCAGTTGTTTCAGCTTATACCTTCTTTCAATCAAATTGCTGATTGGTGGTCATCTCTTTCAGGATGGCTCCGAAACGAGTTCCCAACGCTAACCCAGAGGGTGAAGAGGTTCCAGATCGTCCTCCTTCCCCTCCTCCTCCGTCTGAGGCTTGGAGAGCGATTATGCAAACTACAAACCAGAACACCCAGATGTTGATGCAGATGATGCAGCAGATGCAAGCAAATCAAGCAAATCAGGGTGCTCCAGGGAACCAAGGCAATTTCTTCAACCAACAGCACCACGCTACGCTCAACCAGTTCTTGGCTAATCAACCAAAGGCTTTCAGTTACTGTGTCGACTCTCTCGATGCTGAAGATTGGATAACTGATATCAAGAAGCATTTTGAGTGCAGCAACGTAAGGCCTGAGGACTATGTGAAGTTTGCAGCCTTCCAACTCAAAGACCAAGCAGCTGACTGGTGGCAGCAGTACAAAGACTCCAGAGAAGGGCGTGTGATCTCCTGGGATGATTTCTGCAAGGGCTTTTGCTCTCACCACATTCCAACAAGTGTCATCGAGGGTATGCGTGAGCAATTCCGCAACCTGAAGCAAGGCTCTATGACTGTCTACCAGTATAATGTCAAGTTCCAAAATCTTGCCCGCTATGCCAAGCAAGACATACCAGATGCCAAGAGCAAGATCTATCAGTTCCGTGGAGGTCTCAAGGATGAACTTCAACTTGCTCTCACCTTGTTCGAGCCTGATGAGTTCGACAAATTCTATAACATGGCGCTTAAGCAAGAGTCAGCCCAGCTCAAGATGGAGGCTTCTGAAAAGATGATTCGAGATGCCGTTCACTCCTCCTCATCTTCTCAAGTGGTCGCGAAGCAACAGAAATTTTGGCTTCCTCCTCCTCTTGTGATCCGAGCTCCCTACAACAAGAACATCAACAAGAACTCTGGTGGTCGTGGTTCCTCCCACCCACACAACCAAGGCAATCAGTCCAAGTCGCAGTTCCAAGCTTCCAAGTCAACTGTTCCTCCGACTCGTCCACTTTCTGAGGTGACTTGCTACAAGTGTGGCCAGAAGGGTCATTATTCCAACAAGTGCAACAACCCAAGGCGCCTTCCGCCTCCTCCACCTGTCAATACAACTATTGTCAAGCACAATCCCAAGCAAGCAAGGGTGAATCTGATGAATGCAGCGCAAGCGGAGAATTCTTCTGATGTGATTTTGGGTAACCTTTCAGTGAACTCTTTTCCTGCTAAAGTGTTTTTTGATTTGGGTGCTTCATGTTCTTTCATGTCTCAACCATTTGCATCCAAGTATAATGTTGACATCCAAATTCTGCCTCAGAAGTTGCAAGTCATTTCTCCGGGGAGACGTATGACTTCTAATATTTTTGCTCCGAATGTTTCTGTTCGTATGGGTGATTATCGCTTTCTGGCTAAACCGCTGGTTCTTGGCAATTCCGACATCGACCTTATCCTCGGAATGGACTGGCTTTCTCTCCATGATGCTCAAATTGACTGTGCACAGAAGGAAGTCTAGATTACTCATTCCGATGATGATGTGATTATCTTCGCCTCCAGGGATAACACAATCAAGCTTTTCTCTCTCAATGACAAGGGCGAAATGAATGCCATATCTCAAATTCCGGTGGTTAACGAATACGAAGACGTCTTTCCTGAAGAACTTCCAGGCATGCCTCCACACCGTCAAGTGGAATTCGTCATTGAACTCGAACCGGGTACTAAGCCAGCATGCCGGCGTCCGTACAAGCTCTCTCCTAAAGAGTTGAAGGAGTTGAAGAAACAGCTTGATGAACAGGAGCGTATGGGTCTGATCAGGCCTAGTACGTCTCCTTGGGGCTGTGGTGTCTTATTTGTCAAGAAGAAGGATTGCACGGAGCGCCTCTGCGTTGATTACCGGCCATTGAACAAGAAGACAATAAAGAACAAGTATCCGCTCCCCAACATCAATGAACTGTTCGAGCAGCTCAAAGGAGCTAAAGTTTTCTCAAAGCTCGATCTCCGAATGGGCTATCACCAAATTCGCATTCGTGAGGAAGATATCCCCAAGACTGCCTTCAAAACGAGCTACGGCTCCTATGAGTATACAGTCATGTCCTTTGGTCTCGCCAATGCTCCACCTACCTTCTCAAGAATGATGCACTACATTTTCAACCCCTACACCGCCGAGTTTGTGCTTGTGTATCTGGATGATATTTTGGTTTTCTCCAAAAATGAAGAAGATCGCGAAAAGCACCTCCTCTCGTTCTTGACAGACTCCGTGAACATAAGTTCTATGCCAAGTTCTCCAAGTGCGAATTTTGGCTCGATAAGGTCTTGTATCTAGGCCATATCATCTCTGCTGACGGTATTGCGGTGAACCCCGAGAAAGTTGAAGCAATTGTCAACTAGGAACCTCCTCAGAACGTCAAGCAACTCTGAAGCTTCCTTGGTCTTGCCAGCTATTGCAAAAGGTTCGTTGAGAACTTCTCCAAGACTGCCAAGCCTCTCTCCAACTTGCTGCAGAAGAATGTCAAGTACTACTGGTCTCCAGATTGTGAGGTGGCATTCAAAACTCTCAAGGAAAAGCTCGTCTCTGCTCCAGTTCTTACTCCTCCAGATGAGTCCAAGCCCTACGAAGTATTCTGTGATGCTTCTCTTCAAGGACTTGGTGGTGTGCTTATCCAGGACAAGAGAATTGTGGCTTACACTTCTCGTCAGCTGAAGCCAAGTGAGAAGAACTACCCCACACATGATCTTGAACTAGCAGCTGCGGTACATGCTCTGATTACGTGGAGACACCTTCTGTTGGGCAGAAAAGTTGACATCTTCACCGATCACAAGAGCTTGAAGTACATCTTCACACAGCCGAATCTGAACCTCCGCCAGACTCGTTGGGTCGAAATGATCCAAGAGTATGATCCCAGCATTGAATACACACCTGGCAAGGCGAATGTGATTGCAGATGCTTTGAGCATAAAGGCATATTGCAACAGCCTCCTTATCAAGCCGTTCCAGCTTGAGCTTTGTGAAGCATTCAGGAAACTGAACCTCCAACTTGTTCCGCAAGGTTTTCTTGCAAATCTTCAAGTTGCTCCTACCTTGGAAGATCAGATCCGTGAGGCCCAACTCAGTGATGCTATGGTGCAGAAAGTGAAACATGGTATTGCAAAGGGTACTCCCAAATACAAGTGCTATCGCGTTGATGAGAGAGATACCTTGTAATTTTAGGACAGACTTGTGGTTCCCAAAGGTGATCTCAGGAAGCTCATAATGGAAGAAGCACATGATTCCCTCCTTTCCATTCATCCTGGTAGTTCCAAGATGTACCAAGACCTCAAGCAATCTTACTGGTGGACTCGCATGAAAAGGGAGATTGCCCAATTTGTGAATGAATGTGATGTCTGCAGAAGAGTGAAGGCAGAGCATCAACGTCCAGCCGGTCTTCTCCAACCTCTTCCTATTCCCGAGTGGAAATTCGACCACATTGAAATGGATTTCGTCACTGGCTTTCCTAAGTCCAAGAGAGGGAATGATTCTATCTTCGTGGTGATTGACAAGCTTACCAAAGTCGCTCACTTCCTTCCAGTCAAAGAATCCATCAATGCAGCTCAACTTGCAGAGTTGTACACTTCCAGAATTGTGTCCTTACATGGCATTCCTCAAGTTATCTCCTCAGACCATGGAAGTTTGTTCACTTCTAAGTTCTGGGACTCCTTTCAGTCTGCCATGGGCACTAAGATCAGGTTCAGCACTGCTTTTCACCCTCAGACTAGTGGTCAAGTCGAGCGAGTGAATCAGATTCTAGAAGACATGCTCAGAGCCTGTGTCATATCTTTTGGCATGAAATGGGAGGATTGCCTTCCATTTGCCGAGTTCTCTTACAACAACAGCTTCCAAGCAAGTGCAGGCAAAGCTCCGTTTGAAATCCTCTATGGCAGAAAGTGCCGTACACCTCTCAACTGGTCCGATACTGGTGAACGTCAACTTCTTGGCAATGACTTGATCTCAGAAGCCGAAGAAATGTGCAAAGTCATACGTGAGAATCTCAAGGCCGCTCAGTTGCTTCATAAGAGCTACTATGACGGCAAGCATCGTGATTTGGCCTTCAACATTGGGGATCATGTTTATCTCCGTGTTTCTCCGATGAAAGGCACCCAAAGATTCGGTATCAAAGCAAAGCTTGCTCCTAGATACGTCGGGCCTTTCAAGATCCTTGGCAAAAGAGGCGATCTAGCCTATCAACTTGAGCTCCCTTCCAACTTCGCCAATGTTCATGATGTGTTTCATGTGTCTCAACTCCGCAAGTGCTTCAAGACTCCTGAACGCATGATTCTGTTTGAAGAGATTGATCTTCAACAAGATTTGTCTTACCGAGAGCACCTAGTTGCTATTCTCGAAGAAACCGAGCGCAAGACCCGCAACAAGTCCATCAAATTCTTGAAAGTCAAGTGGTCACACCATACCGACCGAGAAGCTACGTGGGAACGAGAAGATCATCTTCGTTCTGAGTACCCTTCCTTTTTCCAGTCCTAGATCTCGGGACGAGATCTTTTTGTAGTAGAGGAGAGTTGTAATGCCCCAGATGTATTACTTTCCCTTTTGGGCAATATATAATATCTTCGGCTCCATCAATTCCATTCCGGGTTCTTCGTTTTCGGGTTTTCGTAGTTTGGTCGTGTGCGTGTGTGGCATTCATTCATATCATGTAGTCATGTGCATCGCTTTGCATTGTGTTGTCGTTTGCATCCGGTCCCACTCGTTTCTTTCCGTTGTCCGTTTCGAGTTCCGGAGCTCTCTCACGCGTCCGTGGCACCACCGAGGCCTACTTTGGTGTTTGGCCGTGTAATGTTTCCGGTTTGACGTGAGACTTGTCGTGCGATGTTGTTTTGGTGTGTGTAACCCGCCTGTCAAATCTCGTCGCGTTTGGAGTTCGTTTGCTACCCCAACATTTATTCTCGTGGGCTCAAAGTACCCCCTCTTTGAGGCCCAAGACACCCCTCCAACAGCCCACCAAACCAACCCAAACCCCTCCCTTCATCTAGGCCATCTAATTCTGATCGCGTGGCCGAAAACCACACCTCATTTGGACAACCCTAGCTCCTTGTGCCTATATATTTGTCCATCTTCCCCAATTTTTGCCCCAAAATAAAACCCTAGTCCATCATCTCCTTCCTCCGGCCATCTTCATCCACTCCGGCCGGAGCTCGCCGGAACCCTCGCCGGAATCCTCACAGCCGGCCGCCCTCCTCCTCACCAGCCGCGCCGCCGGGTCATCTCCGCGCCGCCCCTCCGCCGCCGGCCGGCGCCGCCACCTCGCCGGCCGGGCCGCCACGCCCCAGCCGCCGCCGGTCACCGAGCAGGGCGCCAGGCCCCCTGCTTCTTCCACCAGCCACCGGGGCCGAAGGCCTCTGCCGCCACCGCGTCCGGCCCACCGCACTGTCCCCGCCAGCCGGCGCCGCCACCCCACCGGCCGGGCCACCTCCCGCCGGCTCCCGCAGGTCGCCCCTCGCCGCGGCTTCCCTCGCGCCGGGAAGGGCCGCCGCCGATCCCCTTCGTCAACCACCGGATCGGGGGCTCGTCGATCCAGATCGGGAGACCCCCCGCTGGATCCCAACGGGCCGGGCCTCCGTTCCGCTCCAGCCGCCCGTTAGCCCGGGATCTGCCAGCCGTCCCCGGCCCGATCCGCTTTCGCCGTGGACCCGCTCCGCTTCGGGCCGGATCCCGCCCGATCCGCCGGCCCAGTCCGATCCGCCGCCAGCCGCGTTGACTTTTCCAGATCTGACTGAGGAGGTGTTTTTTTCTCTAAGTCTGTAGATTTTTACCTGTCTAATGCATATTTGTTTCATGGATAACTTTTTGTGTGATGGTCCGATTTGAGCGAATGATATGTCAAAATGTTCGTGGAGACATGTACTACGTTTTGTTCCATTGTGCCATGCATGTTTGAGATCATCTAGATGCTTAAATATCTGTTGGAAGAGTGCAACTTGTTATAAACTGCTGTTAGTTGTTGTTTTCATGCCATCTTTGCAATGTGATAAGTTGGTGCATGTTTATCCAAATGATGCAAATGAGATGTCCACGTGTTCATCATGTTATGCTCTACATGCTGATTGCTTTAGCTTGCATGATAGATATCATCTTGCCATGTTTATCTCCTTTGCAAAGTGCTATGTGGCTGTTATGTCGTTAAACTTGTTACGAGATGCCTCGTAGAGGAACTCGTTGCTATCATTGTGTTTGTCCCCTTGATGCATGCTTAGATGTTTTGGATTCACCATCATGTGTACTTTGATGTAGTGCTTACCACTTGCCATGTTTAGCTTTGAGGTGACTTAAACTTGCTCACAAAGATGCCATGATTTTACTTCTGTTTTAACACTTAGTGAAATTTCACTAAGTCTGGAATCTGTAATTTCCAGATGCCATGTTTGCTTGTTGTTCTAGGCCAATCCATGATAGTTTTGGGGTGTCTCTTGATGATTTCTTGTTGTATAAGTTGTTGGCTATCCATTCATGCTCTCACATGCTTATTTGATTGGCTGTAGCATATTTAACTCTTGCTCCCAAGTTGCAACAAATTACTGCTGTCAGGTTTTTGTTGTCAAGTTCAATATGTCATAGCTTGTTGCTATTGATCCATGGCTCCTTTGGGGATGCTCCAATGGACTTGTTTGTTGTAGGATATGTCTAGTTTATGTCCATGCTCATTGCCATGATGTTTGAGTGCGGTAGGCCATTTATCTATTGCTCCGAAGTTGCTATGTGACTGTTATTTTCAGCTTGTGCATGTTTATTGTTTCGGGTGTAACTTTTAGCCCGTTGCTCCGTTTTGGGCAAGTCCTATATGTAACTTGTATGATTTTGCATATAGATTCATATTATACTATTGCTATCATGTTTTGAAGTACTTTGCTTGATGCATATTGTTGTGTTGTAACACTGTGCTTCCTAAGTAGACTTTCTGTGCTTCCATAGTGCATATGTTTTGCTTCCATAGGGCATCAGCCATGCATCCAGTATTTTTGTGTGCGCATTGCATCTTGTTTGATTTGTTGCCTTGTGTTCTTGTGTTTTAGTAGAGCCGGAAGTTGAGACCGAGTACGAGTACGAGCACGAGGTTACTACCGAGGTTGAGAACGAGGACCCCTCTTACGATCCCATCGACAACTCCTCAGGCAAGATGACCGAACCCCGATAACATTACTATCTTTGCCTATTGCTAGAAGTATCGATCTATAGTTTTGCCTCGATGCGCATGTTTTTCCTATCAGCCTCCTATTGTAACCATGAACCTGTTTAACCACCCTACCTATGCAAACCATTGATTGGCTATAAGTACGCTTCGCTCAGCCCCTCTTATAGCATTGTTAGCTGCAGGTGAAGATTGAAGACTCTTGCTTCTTGTTGAAGCTTGTTGGGATATCACACTATATTAATTATTAAATGAACTCATCTATATATTGGCAATGGGTGGAAGGCTAAGCCTTTTGCTTGGTGTTTTGTTCCACTCATGCCGCTAGGAACCGTATAAACCGGTGTTATGTTCCTTGATTATGCGTTCCTCACACGGTTGGGGTTATGGGACCCCCTCGATAAACCGCTAAGTGCTAAGACTTTTCCAGCAAATCCCAACATTGGTACTCCATTTCCCTAATTAACTAAAACTTGCATAGGGACTAGCTATCCCTTTTATTTTAATCAACAACCCCGGGCCAGTGCTCCACATGAGTGTTGGTCCGAAACGGGGAGCCTGCGGGGTCACCACGAGGAAACTCGAGGATTGATATAAACCCGTAGCTTCACCCATCCGGTCGTGGCCTGAGACTAGATACGCACGGCTACTGTCAGGGTGTCGGCACGCCGGGAGGATTTGCTGGATTAGCCTTACCTTAGTCGGAGTATCTTGAGCACGGGATTCCGAGAATACTCGGGCCTTCCCACCTTGGAGTTGCGACTCCGCGGATCGTGGGCTTGTCATGGGCCAAGTTGGAACACCCCTGCAGGGTTATGAACTTTCGAAAGCCGTGCCCGCGGTTATGTGGCAGATGGGAGCTTGTTAATATCCGGTTGTAGAAAACTTGACACCATGTTCCAATACACTACCAGCGTGAGTACCGTGACGGTCATTTTCTGAAAGGGTTTCGGGAAGTGAACACGGTGGGGTTATGTTTGACTTGCTTTAGTTAGGATCACTTCGTGATCATCTCTCGACCGAGGCACCTTCTCTTCTCGCTCTCTTTTACGTAAGCTAGGCTAGTGCTACTGCAACCTTTTGTTCTTTCTTCAGCCTTGTTCCACACCCAAGGCTGGGATAGTCGTGTTACCCGGGAACGGGATTGCTGAGTCCTCTGTGGCTCACAGTTACTTCAACACCCCAGATGCAGGTACGATGGTGAGCTACACAGGCGATGGCACTGAGCTAGGCTGTGAGTACCATGAGGAGCGTAGCCGTTACCACGTGAACTATCCGGTTGATCAGTAGAGCTTCTACTAGGATTCGATCTAGACCTGTGGTTTAATGTTATGTTTGGTATCTTGTCATTTGGATCTTTACCCTTAGATGGGCTGTGATGTTTATCTGAATGATGTTTGAACATGTAATGTATTTGTGTGACGTGGCGAGTGTAAGCCAACTATCTTTTCAGTTTTCCATCCCTATTTTTACATGAGATGTGCAAAGGTACCAAACTTGCGATCATTCCAGAATGGGCTTATATCTTTAAGTCGTGCCTCGACACGTAGGAGATATAGTCCCATCCTGGGCATTACAGATACCTCTCCGATACTCGGAGTGATAAATCATATTCTCGGTCTACGCCAACACCACAAATACCTTCAGAGACACCTGTAGAGCATCTTTATAATCAACCAGTTACGTTGTGACGTTTGATAGCACACAAGGTGTTCCTCCGGTATTCGAGAGTTGCATAATCTCATAGTCATAGGAACATGTATAAGTCATGAAGAAAGCAATAGCAAAAAAACTAAATGATCATATTGCTAAGCTAATGGGTGGGTCTTGTCCATCACATCATTCTCTTAATGATGTGATCTTATTCATCAAATAACAACACATGTCTATGGTTAGGAAACATAAACATCTTTGATCAACGAGCTAGTCAAGTAGAGGCATACTAGGGACACTCTGTTTTGTGTATGTATTCACACATGTACTAAGTTTTCGGTTAATACAATTCTAGCATGAATAATAAACATTTATCATGATACAAGGAAATATATATATAACAACTTTATTATTGCCTCTAGGGCATATTTCCTTCAACATCAATTGTTCCTAGCCGTGTGCGGTGCCCCCCCTCCATAGTTACACACCTTGGTCATATCGTTGCAGTGCTTAGGCGAAGCCCTGCGCCGGTAACTTCATCATCACCATCACCACGCCATCGTGTTGATGAAACTCTCTAGTGACCTCAACTGGATCAAGAGTTCGTGGGACGTCATCGAGCTGGACGTGTGCTGAACGCGGAGGTGCCGTACGTTCGGTGCTTGGATCGGTTGGATCGCGAAGACGTTCGACTACATCAACTGCATTACTAAACGCTTCTACTTTCGGTCTATGAGGGTATGTAGACACACTCTCCCCACTCGTTGTTATGCTTCTCTTAGATAGATCTTGTGTGATCGTAGGATTTTTTTTGAAGTACTACGTTCCCCAACAGTGGCAGCTGAGCCAGGTCTATGCGTAGATGATATGCACGAGTAGAACACAATGAGTTGTGGGCGATAATAGTCATACTGCTTACCAGCATGTCATACTTTGATTCAACGGTATTGTGATATGAAGCGGCCCGGGCCGACATTATGTGTAAGCTTACGCAAGACTGGTTTCACCGTTACGAGCACTCGTTGCTTAAAGGTGGCCGACGGGTGTCTGTCTCTCTCACTTTAGTTGAATTGAGTGTGGCTACGCCCGGTCCTTGTGAAGGTTAAAACAACACACTTGACGAAATCGTTGTGGTTTTGTATGCGTAGGTAAGAACGGTTCTTGCTAAGCCCATAGCAGTCACGTAAAACTTGCAAAAACAAAGTAGAGGACGTCTAACTTGTTTTTGCAGGGCATGTTGTGATGTGATATGGTCAAGACGTGATGAGTTATACGTTATTGTATGAGATGATCATGTCCTGTAAATTATCGGCAACCGGCAGGGCCCTTATGGTTGTCTCTTTATTGTATGAATTGCGAAGGCCATGTAATTGCTTTACTTTATCACTATGAGTTAGCGATAGCAGTAGTAGAAATAGTTGGCGAGACGACCACGATGCTATGATGAAGATCATGGTGTCAAGTCGGTGACGATGGAGACCATGATGATGCTTTGGAGATGGAGATCAAAAGCACAAAATGATGATGACCATATCATGTCACATATTTTTGATTGCATGTGATGTTTATCTTATTATGCATCTTATTTTGCTTCGTACATCGGTAGCATTATAAGATGATCCCTTACTAAAATTTCAAGGTACAAGTGTTCTCCCTGAGTATGCACCATTGCAACAGTTCGTCGTGCTGAGACACCACGTGATGATCGGGGTATGATAAGCTCTATGTGCACATACAATGGGTGTAAGACAGTTTTGCATGTGCGGAATACTCGGGTTAAACTTGAGTATCCTAGCATGTACAGACATGGCCTCGGAACACTAGAGACCAAATGGTCGAGCGTGAATCATATAGTAGATATGATCAACATAAGATGTTCACCATTGAAAACTACTCCATCTTACGTGATGATCAGATATGGTTTAGTCAATATGGATCACGTGATCATTTAGATGACTTAAGGGATGTCTATCTAAGTGGGGGTTCTTTAGCAATATTATTAATTGAACTTAATTTATCATGAACTTAGTCCTGATAGTTTTTTTTTTGCATATCTATGTTGTAGATCAATGGCCCGTGCTACCGTTCCCTTGAATTTTAATGCGTTCCTAGAGAAAGCTAAGTTGAAAGATGATGGTAGCAACTACACGGACTGGGTCCGTAACTTGAGGATTATCCTCATTGCTGCACAGAAGAATTATGTCGTTGATTCACCGCTAGGTAACAAGCCCCCTCCCGCTAATGTACATGCTTTGAACGTTTAGCAGACGCGGTCTGATGACTACTCTATAGTTCAGTGTGCCATGCTTTACGGCTTAGAATCGGGACTTCAAAGACGTTTTGAACGTCATGGAGCATATGAGATGTTCCAAGAGTTGAAGTTAATATTTCAAGAAAATGCCTGAGTTGAGAGATAAGTAGTCTCCAACAAGTTCTATAGCTGCAAGATGGAGGAGAAGAGTTCTATCAGTGAACACATACTCAGAATGTCTGGGTACCATAACCACTTGACTTAGCTGGGAGTTAACATACCAGACGATAGTGTTATTGACAGAGTTCTCCAATCACTACCACCAAGCTATAAATGCTTCGTGATGAACTATAATACGCAAGGGATGGAGAAAACAATTCCCGAGCTCTTCGCAATGCTCAAAGCTGCGGAGGTAGAAATCAAAAAGGAGCATCAAGTGTTGATAGTTAACAAGACCACTAGTTTCAAGAAAAAAGGCAAGTGGAAAGAAGGGGAACTTCAAGAAGAATAGCAAGGAATTTACTACTCCCGGGAAGTAACCCAAGTCTGGAACAAAGCTTGAAACATAGTGCTTCTACTTCAAAGGGACTGGTCACTGGAAGCGGAACTGCCCCAAGTATTTGGCGGATAAGAAGGATGGCAAAGTGAACAAAGGTATATTTGATATACATGTTATTGATGTGTACCTTACTAATGCTCGTAGTAGCGCCTGGGTATTCGATACTGGTTCACTTGCTCATATTTGTAACTCGAAACATGGGTTACAGATTAAACGAAGATTGGCTAAGGACGAGGTGACGATGCGCGTGGGAAATGATTCCAAAGTCGATGTGATCGCCGTCGGCACGCTACCTCTACATCTACATTCGGGATTATTTTTAGACCTAAATAATTGTTATTTGGTGCCAGTGTTGAGCAGGCACATTATATCTGGATCTTGTTTGTTGCGTGATGGTTATTCATTTAAATCAGAGAATAATGCGTGTTCCATTTATATGAGTAATATCTTTTATGGACATGCACCCTTGATGAGTGGTCTATTTTGGTTGAATCTCGATAGTCATGATACACATATTCATAATATTGATGCCAAAAGATGCAAAGTTAATAATGCTAGTGCAACATATTTGTGGCACTGCCCTTTAGGTCATATTGGTGTAAAACGCATGAAGGAACTCCATGCAAATGGGCTTTTGGAATCACTTAATTATGAATCGTTTGATACTTGCGAACCATGCCTCATGGGCAAGATGACTAAAACTTTGTTCTCCGAAACAATGGAGGGAGCAACTGGCTTATTGGAAATAATACATACCGATGTATGTGGTCCGATGAGTGTTGAGGCTCGCGACGGGTATCGTTATTTTCTAACCTTCACAGATGAGTTGAGCATATATGGGTATATCTACTCGATGAAATACAGGTCAGAAACATTTGAAAAGTTCAAAAAAATTCAGAGTGAAGTAGAGAATCATCGTAACAAGAAAATAAAGTTTCTACGATTTGATCACGGAGGCGAATATTTGAGTTACGAGTTTGATCTTCAAATAAAACAATGTGGAATAGTTTCGCAACTCACGCCACCTCAAACACCACAGCGTAATGGTGTGTCTGAACGTCGTAACCGTACTTTGTTAGATATGGTGCGATCTATGATGTCTCTTACCGATTTACCACTATCGTTTTGGGGTTATGCATTAGAGACGGCTGATGTCTACACACGCTTCTACTCTTGTAGACTATGTTGGGCCTCCAAGCGCAGAGGTTTGTAGGACAGCAGCAATTTCCCTCAAGTGGATAACCTAAGGTTTATCGAACTCAGGGAAGTAGAGGTTGAAGATGGTCTCTCTCAAGCAACCCTGCAACTAAGATACAAGAAGTCTCTTGGGGCGCGGTGGCGGCGGCGGCCCTAGGGGGCGGCGGCGGCCCTCGGGGCGGCAGCGGCCCTAGGGGGCAGCGGCTCCTTGGCCCCCCTTCTTCCTTGTGGATGGTGCTGCAATGGTGCTGGTCCTCCCCTCCAAGTCGGCGGCTCGGGAGGAGGAAAATTCGTGGCCCTTGGTGACCTAGGTTTCCTCTCTTTATATAGACTCTCGGATTCCCGTCATCAGATTTTGGGCCTCAGTAAAACGGGCTTTACTCGGCCATCCGGACTCCGATTTGGACGAATTTTATATCCAGAAGCATCGCCTCGAAATTCCCCACAACTTTCGCAACTAACTTTTTCCGTTTGACGTCGTCTTTGGGCCAGAACGTGACCATCTTTAAAAAACGTTCTCAGACAGATTTCAGGAAAGTCAGAGTCCTACTCCAATACGACTCCTTTCGCGTTTTTGTCAATTTCCAAGTAATTCCTACACAATAAAGTGTAAAACAAGAACATTGTGCACTTTTGCAACCATTAGTAGGTTAGTCCAAATATGATCAAAAGTTTATGGAAGTGCATAAATATCATAGCAATATCACACAAAAAAGGCATGGAGCAAGCAGAAATTATAGATACGTTTTGGACGTATCAACGGCTGCTTTCATGTTAAATAGGCCACCATTTAAATCCGTTGAGACGACACCGTATGAAATGTGGTTCGGAAAGAAACCTAAGCTATCATTTCTTAAAGTTTGGGGATGCGATGCTTATGTGAAAAAGCTTCAGCCTGATAAGCTTGAACCCAAATAGCAGAAGTGCGTCTTCATAGGATATCCAAAAGAAACTGTTGGGTACACCTTCTATCACAAATCCGAAGGCAAGATTTTTGTTGCTAAGCATGGATCCTTTCTAGAGAAGGAGTTTCTCTCGAAAGAAGTGAGTGGGAGAAAAGTAGAACGTGATGAGGTAATTGTACCTTCTCTCGAATTGGAAAATAGCTCATCACATGAAATCGTTCCCGTGGTACCTACACCAATTAGTGAGGAAGCTAATGATGATGATCGTGAAACTTCAGAGCAAGTTACTACCGAACCTCGTAGGTCAACCAGAGTATGTTCCGCACCAGAATGGTACGGTAATCCTGTTCTGGAAGTCATGTTACTAGACCATGACGAACCTACGAACTATTAGGAAGCGATGATGATCCCAGATTCCGCAAAATGGCTTGAGTCCATTAAATCTGAGATGGGATCCATGTATGAAAATAAAGTATGGACTTTGGTTGACTTGCCCAATGATCAGCAAGACATTGAAAATAAATGAATCTTCAAGAAGAAGACTGACGCTGATGGTAATGTTATTGTCTACAAAGCTCGACTTGTTGTGAAAGGTTTTCGACAAGTTCAAGGAGTTGACTACGATGAGACCTTCTCACCCGTAGCGATGCTTAAATCTGTCCGAATCATGTTAGCAATTGCCACATTTTACGATTATGAAATCTGGCAAATGGATGTCAAAATTGCATTCCTTAATGGATTTCTCAAAGAAGAGTTGTATATGATGCAACAAGAAGGTTATGTCGATCTTAAAGGTGGTAACAAAGTATGCAAGCTCCATCAATCCATCTATGGACTGGTACAAGCATCTCGGAGTTGGAATATATGCTTTGATGAGGTGATCAACACATATGGTTTTATATAGACTTTTGGAGAAGCCTGTATTTACAAGAAAGTGAGTGGGAGCTCTGTAGCATTTCTGATATTATATGTGGATAACATTTTGTTCATTGGAAATGATGTAGAATTTCTGGATAGCATAAAAGGATACTTGAACAAGAATTTTTCAATGAAAGACCTCAGTGAAACTGCTTATATATTGGGCATCAATATTTATAGAGATAGATCAAGATGCTTAATTGGACTTTCACAAAGCACATACCTTCATAAAGTTTTGAAGAAGTTCAAAATGGATCAGTCAAATAAAGGGTTCTTGCATGTGTTACAAGGTGTGAAGTTGAGTCAGACTCAATGCCTGACCACTACAAAAGATAAAGAGAAAATGAAAGTCATTCCCTATGCCTTAGCCATAGGTTCTATCATGTATGCAATGATGTGTACCAGACCTGATGTGTGCCTTGCTATATGTCTACCAGGGAAGTACCAAAGTAATCCAGGAGTGGATCACTAGATAGCGGTCAAGAACATCCCGAAGTACCTGAAAAGGACCAAGGACATGTTTCTCATTTATGGAGGTGACAAAGAGCTCGTCGTAAACGGTTACATCGATGCTAGTTTTGACACTGATCCGGATGACTCTAAGTCACAAACTGATATGTGTTTTTGTTGAACGGTGGAGCTGTCAGTTGGTGCAGTTCCAAGCAGAGCGTCGTGGCGGGATCAACTTGTGAAGTGGAGTACATAGCTGCTTCGGAAGCAACAAATGAAGGAGTCTGTATGAAGGAGTTCATGGCCGATCTAGGTGTAATATCTAGTGCATCGAGTCCAATGAAAATCTTTTGTGACAACATTGGAGCAACTGCCTTGGCGAAGGAATCCCGGTTTCACAAGAGAACTAAGCACATCAAGAGACATTTCAACTCTATCCACGATCAAGTCAAGGTGGGAGACATAGAGATTTCCAAAATACATACGGATCTGAATGTAGCAGACCCATTGACTAAGCCTCTTCCACGAGCAAAACATGATCAGCACCAAGACTCCATGGGTGGTAGAATCATTACTATGTAATCTAGATTATTGACTCTAGTGCAAGTGGGAGACTGAAGGAAATATGCCCTAGAGGCAATAATAAAGTTGTTATTTATATTTCCTTATATCATGATAAATGTATTTTATTCATGCTAGAATTGTATTAATCAGAAACTTGATACATGTGTGGATACATAGGCAAAACATAGTGTCCCTAGTAAAGCCTCTACTAGACTAGCTCGTTAATCAAAGATGGTTGAGTTTCCTAACCATAGACATGTGTTGTCATTTGATTAACGGGATCACATCATAAGTAGAATGATGTGATGGATATGACCCATCCGTTAGCTTAGCGTATTGATCATTCAGTTTTATCGCTACTGCTTTCTTCATGTCAAATACATATTCCTCGAACTATGAGATTATTCAACTCCCGGATACCGGAGGAATACATTGTGTGCTATCAAACATCACAATGTAACTAGGTGATTATAAAGATGCTCTACAGGTATCTCCGAAGGTGTTTGTTGGGTTGGCATAGATCGAGATTAGGATTTGTCACTCCGAGTATCGGAGAGGTATCTCTGGGCCCTCTTGGCAATGCATATCATAAGAAGCCTTGCAAGCAATGTGACTAATGAGTTAGTTGCCGAATGATACATTACGGAACGAGTAACGAGACTTGCCGGTAACGAGATTGAGCTAGGTATGAAGATACCGACGGTCGAATCCCGGGAAAGTAACATGCCGATGACAAAGGGAATAACGTGTGTTGTCATTATGGTTTGACCGATAAAGATCTTCATAGAATATGTGGGAGCCAATATGAGCATCCAGGTTTCGCTATTGGTCATTGGCTGTAGAAGTGTCTTGGTCATGTCTACATAGTTCTTGAACCCGTAGGGTCCACACGCTTAACGTTCGATGCCGATTTGTATTATGAGTTATGTCTTTTTTGGTGACAGAAGATTGTTTGGAGTCCTGGATGAGATCACGGACATGACGAGGAGTCTCGAAATGGTCGAGAGGTAAATATCAATATATTGGATGCTGGTATTAGGACACCAGAATGGTTTTGGGATGTTTCGGATATTTATCGGAGTACGGAGGGGCTACCGGAACCCCCCGGGGAAGTATTGGGCCTACATGGACCATAGGGGAAAGAGAGGGGAGCCCACAAGGGGTGGCGTGCGCCGTCCCCATGGGCTGTCCGAATTGGACAAGGGGAAGGGGGCGCGGCCCCCCTTTCCTTCCCCCTCTCCCTCTCCTTCCCTAATTCTCCCTCCCAAAGAAAGGAAAAGGGGGATCCTACTAGGAGTGGAGTCCTAGTAGGACTCCCCCCCATGGCGTGCCCCCTACGCCAGCTGCCTCCTCCCCTCCTCCTTTATATACAGTGGAAGGTGGGCACCCCAAGGGACATCAGTTATTCTCTTAGCCGTGTGTGGTGCCTGTCGGTGTTAAAACCGGCAGATCTCAGGTAACGGGTCCCGAACTATGCGTCTGAGTATCGATGGTAACAGGAGGCTGGGGACACGATGTTTACCCAGGTTTGGGCCCTCTCGATCGAGGTAATACCCTACTTCCTACTTGACTGGTCTTGATGAATATGGGTTTACAAGAGTTGATCTACCTCGAGATCGTCATGGATAAACCCTAAAATTCTAGCCTATGTGATTGTTATGAGTCTGTTGTCTCTACAGACTAAACCCTCTGGTTTATATATGCACCGGAGGGACCTAGGGTTTGTACATGTTCATCTTGCATAGGAAGGAATGTATTACACCCGGACTCTAAACTTGCTATTTTACAGATACGGGAGTCCTATCCGAATATGGGAGATAGTCTTCGTCAATAATATTCATGGCCCACCAGTCCAGCCCATAACGAGCGATCCGGCCACCTAAGGACTCCTTAATCCAGGACTCCCTCAGTAGCCCCTAAACCAGTCTTCGATGACGATGAGTTCGGCTCGCATACTGTCTTCGACATTGCAAGGTGGGTTCCTCCTCCCGAACATATTGAAGCAATAATCCCTACAAAAAGGTACTATGTCCGGCTCTGCATGGTTAGTACAACCCTTAGCCTTGAAGGCAAGGTATCCACAAAACGCATATTGTGTCTTTACTGACAACTTTTCAGCAAAGCGTCATGTCTGTCCCTTTAATATATAATAATGCCCAGGATGCGACTATATCTCCTACGTGTCGAGGCACGAGTTAGAGACATAAGCGCATTCTGGAATAATCGCAAGCGTGGTATCTTTGCACAACTCATGTAATGAACAGGGATGAAAGAGTAAAATAGTTTGCTTACACTCGCCACGTCACACAATTAATTCAACATTCATACATTCATCCAAATAACACAGGGTTCGACTACGGACGAAATCAAACGAGAAAAGATACCACAACCACAAGTCATGATCGCCCCTAGTAGGAACCACTACTGATCGTCGGGATACATCACATAAAAATGACCACGCTCTTCATCGAACTCACAGTAAAGTTCTTGCCCATCTCCTGTGTCGTACTCTGTTGTACCTGCATCTGGTGTGTGTTGTAATCTGTGAGTCACAAGGACTCAGCAATCCCATTCCCGGGTATCAAAACTAACAAAGCCTTTAGGTGTGGAGAGGTAATAAAGTGTCTACAGCAAGCACTAGGCAACTAGCTTACGAATTCAGAGCGAGATGAGAATATGTGCCAACGGTCTCCAAAGATGATCAATAAGTAATCCTAGCTACTCATGTTCATGCATAACCCCACTGTGTTCACTTTCTGAAAACCCCTTCGAAAAGAGACTGTCACGGTTACTCACACAAGTAGTGTATTCTTAAGGATATGGTGTCAAATTATCTACAACCGGATATTAATAAATTCCCATCTGCCACATAACCGCGGGCACAGCTTTTGAAAGTTCAAAACCCTGCAGGGGTGTCCCAACTTAGCCCGTCACAAGCTCACGATCCGCGGAGTCGCAACTCCATGTTGGGAAGACCCGAGTATTCTCGGAATCCCGTGCTCAAGATATTTCGACAAAGGTAAAACTAATCCAACAAGCACTACTAGGAAAAGGGCTATAGATGGAATTGATACTAATGGCGCACCAGACAAGCAGTGCGCCATTAGTATATAGTAATGGCGCACCAGCAACAGATACGCCATTAGAGTTCGAACTACTAATGGCGCACCAGGCCCAGAGTGCGCCATTAGTATCAAGAAGTTTTTTTTTTGAACTAGCGCGCCTGTCCAAACATACTAATGGCGTATCCAGACAAAGTGCGCCATTACTAGTTGTAACTAGTAATGGCGCACCAGTAGTAAAGTGCGCCATTAATGCTCTTTTTTTATGATATTTTTTATTCTTTTTTTTACAAAACTACTAATGGCGCACTGTCCCAGAGTGCGCCATTACTAGTTTAAACTAGTAATGGCGTACTGTGCGACAGTGCGCCATTAGTATGATATTTTTTTTGCAAAACTAGTAATGGCGCACCTACTATAAATGCGCCATTAGTAACCTTGATTACTAATGGCGCATTTATAGTTGGTGCGCCATTAGTAAGCGGGCAGCAACAAGATATTTTGGACAGCCTCTCCTACCACACTCACTTCCCCCCCCCCCACTTCTTCATTCTCTCCACCTCCTCTCCTCTTGGGTCCCTCCTCTTTTTCACCTCATTTCCACCATATATTCATTCAAATTAAGTGGTTAAATTACCTTGTTTTGATAGGTAAGTAAGGGGGGAAGCTATATTTATGTTGTTCTCCATACAACAATGTGCACATGCACTTTTTATGGCCTAGCTAGATTTATGTATGTTTGTTGTGTTGCATATGTGTTTGTGTTTGGAGGTGTACCGGTATTTGAAATGCGATAGTTGCCAATATTTTCCCGGAATGTTGATTCATTTCCGTTTCGGTGAGAATTTTGGCATTAAGCATTCATTTTTGTCCTATTTTTAGGGACAGTCATGGGAAAAATTTTCTTGGTTCTAAAATATCGTTTTGCTCTACCCCGCAGGCGACCATGGTGCGCACGATGACCGAAGGCATCGTGAATAGGTTTTTGAGGTCTGCGAAGGCCGAGATGCTTCAAAAGAACGAGACGGAGATAAGATGTCCGTGTCGAAGATGCAAGCTGAAGAGCCTTATTGCGGACCCGGATTCCGGGCAGGTGCCGGACCACCTGCTCTTGCGTGGTTTCATGGATGGCTATCGGTGGCAAGGTGATGAAGATGACTACGAAGTCGTCCATGGGGGCCGGGCAAGAAATGAGGAAGGGCAGCAAGACAACCACCGCGGCTCGGGCGGGCGAGAAGACGAAGAATCCCCAGGAGATGATCACGACGGTGATGCTGTACACAGTCATCATGTAGAAGATGCAGGACATGATGATGAGGAAGATGCCGGAGCAGACGACGGGCATGATCATGAAGATGATGATGCCGGCAGAGCAGACGACGCTGAACCATCGATGGGCTGGGTGCAGGACCCTCATATTCAAGAGCTTCTTCTCAAGCAGACCGATAACGCAAGAGCTGCCGCCCGAGAGAAAGCCAAGATGGATCAACTTGAGTTAGACGCGGTTACTCCATTGTATGAAGGATGCAGGCCCGAGGATACCCGTCTGAAAGTAACGCTCATGGCTCTGGAGATGAAGGTAAAACACAAAATGACCGACGCATGCTTCGACGAGAACATGTCATTCTGGCACGAACGTCTTCCCAAGGGGAACAAGTGCCCCACCAGTTTGGAGGAGGCGAAGAAAATCATGTGTCCTCTGGATTTACCGCACGTGAAATACCATGTGTGCATGAACAATTGCATCATTTATCGGGACGAGCACGCGGAGTCTACCATATGTCTAGTGTGCGGCGTCACTCGATACAAGAAGAGGAAGAAAGCTCCTCGAAAAGTGGTGTGGTACTTTCTGATCACTCCTCGTCTGCAGCGGTATTTCGCGGACCCTAAGGTAGCAAAGCTCCTGCGTTAGCACGCGGATAGGGAGGAGAAGAAGCGAGAAGATGACGCAAATGATCCGGAGACAGATAAAAAAGACAAGATGCTGAGTCACCCTAAGGATGCGAGCCAGTGGCAAGCGTTGAACTTCGAAGACCTAGAATTTGGGAACGATCCAAGGAACATTGTGCTGGGCGCGAGCACCGATGGAGTCAATCCGTTTGGCAGCCAGAGAAGCACACATAGCACCTGGCCTGTGTTTGTGTGGATGTACAACCTTCCCCCCTGGTTGTGCATGAAGAGGAAGTACATTCACATGAGTATGCTAATTGAAGGACCGAAACAACCAGGGAACGACATCAATCTGTATCTGGGGCTGCTGAAAGATGAGCTAGACACGCTGTGGAAAACGCCAGCCAATACGTGGGACACCGCAAAGAAAGAATATTTCCCTATGAGAGCCGTGCTGCTCACGACGGTGCACGACTATCTCAGTTACGGATATGTCGCGGGGCAGGTGGTCCACGGATTTTCTGGATGCGTCAGGTGCATGGATGACACAACGTATCGCCAGCTAGATAGAGATCCTGGGTCTTTGAAAACCGTGTTCATGGGACATCGAAGGTGGCTTCGCGACGATGACCTGTGGAGAAAACGCAAGGATCTGTTCGATGGTGAAACCGAACCCCGAGGACGCCCGCGTACGAGGAGCGGCGAGGAAATAGACGAGCTGTTGAAAAATTGGAAAGATTGCCCACTGCCGGGAAAGAAGCAAAAGGCGCTAGAGCCGGGAAAGAAGCGAAAGGCGCCAGAGCTGCTGCTGAAGGTATGGAAAACGAGGTCTGTTTTCTGGGACTTGCCGTACTGGAAGATCCACCGTGTGCCTCACAGCCTTGATGTAATGCATATCACGAAGAACGTGTGCGAGACTCTGCTTGGTACCCTGCTCAACATGCCAGAGAGGACCAAAGATGGGCCGAAAGCAAGGGCAGACTTGAAATCAATGGGCATCAGGCAGGAGCTTCACGCTATATATGATGATCATGATGATGATGATGATGATGAGGCGAAGCAGGACACGGAAAGTCATCGCAAAGGCAAAAAGGCCAAGAAGACCGGAAATGACTACCCTCCCGCGTGCTTCACTCTAAGTCAGGAGGAGATCGAGCAGTTTTTCACCTGCCTCGTAGGAGTACAACTTCCTTACGGTTACGCGGGGAAGATAAGTAGATACCTAGACCGGGCGAAGCTGAAGTTCGGCGGGATGAAGTCTCATGACTGTCACGTGCTGATGACGCAGATACTTCCAGTTGCAATCCGTGGTATCATGGACGCGCACGTCCGTGAAACCCTATTTGGCCTATGCAACTTTTTCGACGTCATCTCTCGGAAGTCTGTTGGCGTGAGGCAACTCAGAAGGCTACAGGAAGAGATCGTGGTGATACTATGCGAGCTTGAGATGTACTTCCCGCCCGCATTCTTCGACGTTATGGTGCATCTGCTGGTCCATATCGTGGACGATATCATCCAACTCGGGCTGACGTTCCTGCACAGCATGATGCCGTTCGAAAGGATGAATGGTGTCATCAAAGGATACGTTCGCAACATGTCACGTCCAGAGGGAAGCATAGCCAGGGGCTTTCTGACCGAAGAGTGCATCTCCTACTACACGAATTATCTAGGCATCGAGAACCCCGTTGGTCTGCCCGTCAATAGGCACCTCGGCAGGCTCGCTGGATGGGGTCACCGTGAGGGTCGCCGCGAAATGCATGTCGACTTCGAGGGTCGACTCGCCGACTTTGAAAGAGCAAACCTAGTCGCGCTACAACACATAGACGTGGTCGATCCTTGGGTGGTTCAGCACAAAACCTTTATTGAGAAGACGTACAATGACCGAGGCCAACAGAGGACGGACGGAGATATAATCAAAGAGCAAAACTCATGTTTCACGCGTTGGTTCAAGCAGAAGCTTCTGTCGTACCCTTTACATGATGATTCTTCCGCGGAAGAACAACTCATATTCGCCTTGTCACAGGGCGCCGAGCACAACCTGATGACCTATGAGGCGTACGATATCAACGGCTACACATTCTACACCGAGGCCAAGGACATGAAGAGCGATGGTTATCAGAACTCCGGGGTAACGATGGAATCCTACACCGGTAATGACAAGGACAGATAGTACGGAAGGATCGAGCAGATCTGGGAGCTGAGCTACGCTGGAGAGAAGGTCCCGATGTTCCCTGTCAGATGGGCCAAGAGCGTCCTAAAATAAGACCGGTATTTCACCACCATGGTTATACCCGAAGCCAAATCCAAGACCGCGGGCGCAAACGTCACCGCGAAAAATGAGCCATGGGTACTGGCTTCCCAAGTTGACCAATGCTTCTTCATTACCGATCCATCAAAGCCCAGTCGTGTTGTCGTGAGGAGAGCCAAAAGGAATATCATCGGAATGGATGGAGTAGCCAATGAGCAAGACTTCGACAAGTATGGCGACCCGAGGATCGAACATGACGACGATGATGAAGTAGCAGCTTACACCACAAGAAGAAGGAGGACCACCCTACCTAAAGGACGTCCGTTCCACAGAAGAACTCCATTTGTGAAAAAGAAGGGCAAGAAGATTGTGAACAGATAGCTAGCTAAGATCGATTGTATTTAAATCGTACCCTTCATTTCTCGATTGTATTTCATGGGCACTTTTTGAACTATCATGAATATTTTTAAATTTCATGGACACTCGATCTCGACCCCCCCCTCCATCTCGATCGCTATCCCACCTCACCAGATTCCCGTCCCCCTCGCCGCCGAGCACCCCCCGGTCCACCGGCCGCCGCCGCCGACCCCCCGCACCCTCGATTCCCCTACTCAACCGCTGCCGCCGACC
>LR738713.1:417664744-417708610 GCA_902687465.1 Secale cereale
CCGCCGCCGAGCACCCCCCCCGTCCACCGGCCGCCGCCGCCGATCCCCTGCACCCTCGATTCCCCTACTCAACCGCCGCCGCCGACCCATGATATATTCAAAATAATAAATTTGATGATATTTTTTCATATTCATAAATATTTTCAAATAACAAATTTGATGATATTTTTTTTACTTTTTTATAAAAAAATATTACTGTTATGATTTAAACAAGTTTGAAAATATTTAAACACAAATAAGTGTCAAACAGCATTTTTAAAAGCAAAAAAAAATTTGGGGAAGTTGGGAATCGAACCCAAGACCACCTGGTGGGTATGCAGAGTGCTGACCAGTCGGGCTAGTGTGGGGGTTCTGTTAGGTAGTGGGTTAGGTGATACATATAGCTTATTTCTTCGGGCTAGTGAGTAGAACACAATACTAATGGCGCACCTGGGGGCGGTGCGCCATTAGAGTCCACATACTTATGGCGCACATAGCAGAAGTGCGCCATTAGTAATCCCCCATACTTGGGGCGGGCCGTACCTCTCTCTCCCTCTCGCCAGATCTCTCCCCCCTCTCTCCCCGACGCCTCTCTCTCCCTCACCGCCGACGCCCTCGCCCCCCTCTCCCCGACGCCTCTCTCTCCCTCACCGCCGACGCCCTCGCCCCCCTCTCCCCGACGCCTCTCTCTCGCTCACCGCCGACGCCCTCGCCCCCGACGCCCCGGCCTCGACGCCCGGAGCTACGCCGCCGCCGCCCGCGCCCCCGACGCCCCGGACGCCCGGAGCTATGCCGCCGCCGCCCACGCCCCCGATGACCCGGCCTCGACGGGCCCCTCACCGTCGCCAACACCACGCCAAGGTATCCTCCTCCTACCCATGGCATCCTCTGCTTAGGTTTTTAGCTCTTTTAGGTCTGAATCCCCTCGGGTTTGTCTGGATTTAGGGTTTCCGTTGGGTAGTTTCAGTAATTTGCTTGGGTCTGTAATGTAGTTAAGAATCCACGCCAAGGTATCTAATCCCCCCAATAATTAACTAAAACCTTCTTGCAGTAGACTCTAATGGTTTCAGTAGTTTGCTTGGAGCAGTAGTTAGACTAGCAGTAGTTAGACTAGTAGTTAGACTAGTGCTTGGAGCAGTAGTTAGACTAGTTAGACTAGTAGTTAGACTCTAATGGTTTCAGTAGTTTGCTTGGAGCAGTAGTTAGACTAGCAGTAGTTAGACTAGTAGTTAGACTAGTGCTTGGAGCAGTAGTTAGACTAGTTAGACTAGTAGTTAGACTTGCTGAAAAACACATGAATCTCAAATCCGAAAAACACATGAATCTCAAATCTGAAGTTCAGTAGTTAGACTAGTTAGACTAGTTTCAGTAGTTAGACTAGTTAGACTAGTTTCAGTAGTTCAGTAGTTTCAGTAGTTTCAGTAGTTTCAGTAGTTAGACTAGTTAGACTAGTTTCAGTAGTTTCAGTAGTTAGACTAGTTTCAGTAGTTTCAGTAGTTAGACTAGTTAGAGTAGTTTTAGTAGTTCAGTAGTTTTTTCAGCAACTTGTACTCTGAAAAACACATGAAAAACTTGTTGCTGTTAATTTTTCTGCTAAGCCATAGTTTAAATTTTTCTACTAGGCAAACTGTTGTTGCTTGGAGTAATTGACATGATGAACGTGTTGTTAATAAAAAAGCACTGTTGTGATATTATATTTAAAAAAACACTGTTGTGATAGTAAAACTCTAGTATGAAAAGCAACCAAGAACAAATGCAGGTCCAGGCCACCAAGCTCTGAGGTTTGTATGGTGCCTCCAGTAAAAAAAAGAATATGAGGAAAATTGGCTCCAGTAATAAAAGAATATGAGGTTTGTATGGTGGCTCTAGTAATAAAACTGTAGATATCTAGTGACGATGGTATCTAGCAGAACTAGTGCAAAAGTGTTGACAATGTTAGTCCTACTAGCATTGTCAAGATTCACTAATGTAAAATTCAGTTAAAACTACTGATGTAGTGTAAAATTCAGTTAAACTAGTCTAACTAGAGAAAATGGCTTGTGGTTAGACCATGGCCTAATGATCCTAGGATGGTGCCACAGCTAGCTTGTCTAGGTTAAGTTAAATATAAGTGCTAAAGAGATGGGTTTGCCGTTCCCTTTTTTTGACTGAAATAACATAGGGGGAAGCCCCCCACTATGTGATTTTTTATAGATAAAAAATGTTTACATGATTTACATGGCCTCAGGTGAAAAAATAAATAAGATAAGGGGGATTTTAAACAAGGGGGGTTCAAACAAAAGGATGAAGCAGCCAGTCTAACATGAGTTGAACAAGAGAAGGCTTCACTCTGAAACTTCTGTAGCTCATATGTGTTTTAAGTTTGCCAACTCTGGCTTACAGCATTTGTTGTATTTGTGTGGCCACACTTTTGTTTCTCTTTCGAGGGAGCTTTTGTACTACAACATGTGTTTTAAGTTTGCCAACTCTGGCTTACAGCTTTTGTTGTAAAACATGTTCATGTACTGAACTACTAATGCCTTGTGATGCTTGTGATCACATTGAGAAAGACTTGTAAAGATGATGATCACATTGAGAAAGACTTGTGGTCACATTGTGATAGTTTTGCAGGTACCCCGAGAGGCCCTTGAGTTTGCTGGAATGTTGATTAACTTCCGTTCCGGCAAATTCGGGTACTCCATATGTCCTATTTTCAGCAAAGGTCATGCTGAAATTTTCCGTGAATTTTAGCATGACTTTGCTAAAAAATAGGACATATGGGGTACTTGTGACTAATGCATGGGCCGGGGTATCTTAGTAGTTAATTAAGTAGGATCAAGTGCCCCTTTATTCTAGCTGCATTAAACCATAGGCGGCAATAATAGAGCCAAGTGATTAGGCCCAACTTAGAATTCTCCTTCCTAGCTTAGCTTTTAGGATGCCTCGGTGTCGACAAACCATAAATTATGAAACCTTGGCTTTTAGGGTGCCTCGGTGTCGATAAAAACCGAAATGATGAAAGCTTAGGCTTTTAGGGTGCCTCGACGTCGAAAAACCCTCAATTATAAAAGCTTAGCTTTTAGGATGCCTCGGTGTCGACAAACCCTAAATGATGAGACCATGATCTTGTTCCTTGACAATAACCAACTTTTTGACCAAACTTTGTTCCTATTTAGAGAGAAACATGGCCAACAACGATGAGGCCGGCGGTTCGGGCGGGAAGGCATTCTGGGAGCTGTCCCAGGAGATGGAGGAACAACCTCACTTGTATGAGGACGCCGCCTTCCCCACCGATCCTGAGACCACTGATGGTACCGCGGAGGATGACCCCACTGATGGTGCCACCGAGAATGCCACCACTGATGATGGCGGCGCACGCACAGATGGCAGCCAACCGAAGAGGCAACGGAAGGACCGGCGCCCGACCGTGCTCCGCACCCTCAAGGAGGAAGTTACTGAAGTGGACTCCGACGGGAATCCAACGGTGCCTGAACGAATAGTCAAGGGGTACTCGCTTCAGCTCGGGTGCATTCTCCGGAGCACCGTCTCGATCAACACCGAGAACCTGAGGCATCCTGACCATGGGAATTTGCGCAACCTCCTCTTCACGAAGCTGCACGAACGATACAAGTTCCCCGCTCAATTTTATAACACAAGCCTCAAAGGGAATAAAGTGAACAGTGCTGCCCTCACGAAGATGAGCAAGGCCCTGTCTACTTGGAAAACCAATGTGAAGAGAATGATCGAGAAAGGTGAGAGTTATGAGAAAATCAAGGAGAAACATCCTTCGATCACCGAAGATGACTACAACGACTTCAAGATCAATTGCTCGAGCACCGCACACTTCGAATCAAGTCAGTGGGGGAAAGAAATGCGGGAGCTCAACTTAGGGGAACACACACTCGGTCCCGGCGGTTACAGAGTGGCGGAGCCTATATGGGACAAGGAGGAGGCGGACCGTGCCGAGCAAGGCCTACCGCCCCTCTTCGATAAATACGGTGACAAGCAGACCAGGAACTTTGTCAGGGCCCGGTACAAGAAGGACCCAAAAACAAAGGAGCTGACCACGGATCCGAAGACCAGGGCGCTTGAGGCTGTTCTGGTAAGGAATACACCCCCGCGTAATTAGCTCCATATGGTTGCATTCTAATTAATGAAGCCAAATTTCTAAATGATTCACATTCCTTCCGCAGGCGACTGAAAGCAGTAGCGCGGGGTCGACTAAGAGCGTCCCTTGGGACACGAATCTAAATAGGGCGTTGAATGTAATGAAGAACAAGGATAAGCTCGAGAAGCCGATGTCAGCTGGTCGTGTGGCCGGCAAAGGCTTGTCGACAAAATGGTCGTCATACTATAACGCTGGTGGGCGAAAGGAGAAAAAGACCAGCTCGGAAAGCCAGGCGCGCGAGGTTCAAGAACTCAAGGCACAGGTGGTGCGGATTCCGGAGATTGTACAAGAGCAAGTGCAACAACAGCTCGGAGCGACGATCACCGCCATTGTGCCTAGCTTGATCGAGGGGTTGCAGGCGTGGATTGTGGGCGGCCAACAGGGGCCGCCCCTGATTCCCAGCTTCACGGCCAGCAACTCACAGAATGCGATGGCGGGGCCATTGGTGTCTCCGGCGGAGGCGGCATTGGTGTCTCCGACGCCGGCACGGGAGCTTAATGCACCCGGGTGTACGCCGGCCGGCACCTCTGCAGCAAGCGGCCCCTCCGTCAACTGCACGCCCGCCGTTGGCGGTGCCTCGACATTAGCCGAGCTCGACGCCATCATCACGGTAACTAATTAGGCCTCTCTCGGCCGAGGACTTCATCTCCTTGCCTTTGACTGGGCATCCCTGACGCCCTACATGTTTTCGCAGGGCGCCGCCGACGTTCCGTGCACTCTCCTGCACTTCGTGAACAACGAGTTGGTCGATGTCGCCAAGGGAAAAATCGTTCAACCGGGCAACCCCTTGTTCCACGGTACCCAGATGCCACCCAACTTGTTTAGGGTTCAACTGGTTCGGGTGCTGCCAGGCTGCGACGAGGTGTTACCTCCGATTCGACCCGTCGGGGCCGACGATGATGACGTCATGACCCTCAGCGCCTGCCTGAGCTGGCCCCTGCTTTGGTCGAAGAGCCAGATTCGTTTGGGGGCGGGGGAAACCACCCCAATGACAACACCGCCAGTCGTGCCGGCGCCAAGTCGTCCCCATGGCATGTCCGCCGCAACGGTGCCGGACATCCCTATGCCACTGGATTCAAACATGCATATGGCACATGATCAGAACGACGACGACGACGATACATTTGCCAACGTCGATCAGTACTTTGCCGATCATGGGTACGGTGACGACTTCTTGGGGCCTCCTTCTCAAGAACCCAACCCAACAAAAGACGTGCGCGATCAAGCCGGTACCGCGGAGAAGCCAAGTTGCAACAGGCGTCGTCTGCCGTTCAGCTCTCAGGAGACGCCTCCAGCTGCCGACTTCACCGAGCCTCAGATAGGCGAGGTGCGAAATATTATCAGCCCCAACACACTAAAGAAGGCGGTCTCTGAGCAGAACTCGGTCCCAATTCAGGAGAGCAAGAAGAAGGCACGCAAAAGAAAAACTAACAAGGGTGCGAGCTAGCCGGCACCGAGTACGATCCGTGCTCAGGACGGGCCACCTTCACCTGAGGATGTAATGAGGAGGGTGCATGTGGCGGGTAGGCCGATGCTACCGACAAATATGCTCGATGCTACAACCGGTGCTATGCATTGTCTGCATGACAGTGTTCTTTCTTTGGAGAAGCGGCGTCTCAGAGAGAAGGATGTGGCATACCCGATTTTCGCGGCCAAGGTGCCGGAGGGCAAGGGCTTTGTGGATAACTCCATCAGGGGTACGATCGTCCTGCGGTTTGATGACATCCACGCTATGTTGAACCTTCTTCCGCTGCACTACACCTTCGTTCGGCTATTTTCGCTGAGTATGGAGATGCGGATCATTCGCGACAAGACCCCGGACATCGTGATAGTCGACCCCTTCTACATGCGTGCCAAGTTCTTGGGCAGCGCTGGGGACCGGCAAGTCGCGAGTTCTTACCTCGAAGGCGTCATTCTGGCAAACCGAGATAAGGATAACTTCCTCGTGCCTTACTTTCCCGAGTAAGTCCTCCGCCTCCACCGCCCCGTATCATATGAATTCTTAGATTTCGATTGTTCTTCTTTTAACATTCCGTGTTTTCTGCTGTGACACACAGTGCACGCTCATCCTACTAAGCCCCAAATATTCCATGGCCACGTATTTCGACCCGGACCGTCAGTCGGCTGTAGACTACACAAATGTCAAGAAGGTTCTTGATGATGTTCTCCCCGGCTACGCCAAATCTGGAGGCACCTTCACCAGGACAGCTCGTAAGTACGGCAAGCACGTGTTCTCCCACAACACGACGTTCTGCTGCGTCAAGCAGCCGCCTGGCGGTCAGAAGGGTGCCTACTACGCCATCCATCACATGCGGGCGATCGTACGGGACCATCATCAACTTCTGCTACCGAGTAAACTCAAAGATTGGGCCGCGAGCGTGTCGGCAATCCAGGACGCGGACATCAGACAAGAATTCTTTCGCATCCAGTCGGAGTTTGCGGAAATCATCCATCAAGATGTCCTTCGTACCTCGGGGCAGTTCTACCTCAGAAATCAACCGTCGAACAGTGACATCGACAGAATGCTACAAATGCAGGCTGACAACGCCCGTGATTTCATGACTGCCACGATAGACGGCGGCTTCATCCACGCTCCGGTGCATTGAGTCAAGTCGAAAGCAGTGATGCTGTGTCTAGTTCTGAAACATCGATTGGCTCATGTTGTAATTAAACTTTAATGAACTTGTAGTATGTCTCTTTGGTTTCGAGAGTCGTTCAACTTAGATGTAATCGATGCTATTAATGTCTTGCTTTTCTCTTTCGATCGTTCTGTTGCATACTTATATATTGCTTATGAATTGTCTGTGAATTGGTACTAACGTTTCGTTTGGCTAGTGCATAGCGATGCCGTCGTATGTCGTGTACAAGGGTAAGGTTCCCGGAGTCTACGACGACTGGGAGGAGTGTCGGAGACAGGTTCACTGATTCAGCGGTAAGAGTTACAAAGGGTACACCACTAGGGCCAAGGCCGAATCTAGATACGCCCGCTATCTAGCGGGAGAGGGGAGGGAGCGTTGGAGGAACCGGATGAAGACGAGTTTCATCGTGATGATGCTCATCGTGATGACCGCAGCTCTCTTCTATGTGATGGTAGTTTAGATGATCGATATCGACTTGTAATGTGAAGACAAACTCGCTACTCACGGTCTCGAGACTTGTAATATATTGTTCTATCTTTGTTCGGTCTTTTCAATTCGGAGACTAATATGATGAATTGTATTCGGAGACTAATATGATGAATTGTATTCAGAGACTAATCTTCTATTGTATTCGATGAATTTGTTGTTGATGTGTGCTGTCTATATTCTGTGCAATTATACATTTTGTAATCTGTGCAAAAAAACAGAAAAATAATATTTAAAAAAACCTAATATTCATACTAATGGCGCATCACAGCAGAGTGCGCCATTAGTATGCCAAAGGATACTAATGGCGCATTGCCAGCCAGTGCGCCATTACTATGCGGACATTACTAATGTCGCATCCTGCTGGAGTGCGCCATTAGTATGCCAAAGCACCTGGCTACACATGGCCCCTGGGAGGCATACTAATGGCGCACTACTGTGCATACTAATGGCGCATCTGCGGTGCGCCATTAGTATACCAGATACTAATGGCGCACCAGAGGTGCGCCATTAGTAAAATATACTAATGGCGTGCTAGTAATGGTGCACCAGTAATGCACCATTAATGGCCAAACTAGGTGCGCCATTAGTAGGCCTTTTCCTAGTAGTGAAGACCTCCCCGCATGCCGACACCCTGATAGTAGCCGTGTGTATCTCGTCTCAGGACACGACCGGATGGGACATCCTACAGGTAAATACCAGATACCTCGGGTTTCCCCAAGGCGGCCCTGCAGTCTGCCCAGTTTGGACCAACACTCATGAGGAGCACTGGCCCGGGTTGTTGATTAAGAACTCGGGTTTATAACTCCCTATGCAAGTTTTAGTTGTTAGGAAAATGTAGTACCAAAGTTGGGTCTTGCTGGAAAAGCTTTAAGCAATGTGAATTATCAAGGGGGGCCCATAAACCTCAACCGTGTTAGGATCGCAAAATCAAGGAACATAACACCGGTTTATCGGGTCCTAAGGTGGCATGAGTGGAACCAATATATATGTACATTGCTTTAATTAAGATATATTTGTGTTATCCCAATAAAACAAGTCCAAAACATGGAGCAATCTTCAACTTCACCTGCAACTAACAACGCTATAAGAGGGGTTGAGCAAAAGCGTACTTAGCAAATCAACGGTTTGCTAGGAAGGCGGTTAGAGTGTTTTATGGCAACATAGGAGTCTGACAGACAAGAATAGGCATCGAGGCATAACTATAGAGCGAGACAACTAGCAAGGAAAATATAGAGGTGATATCGGGGAACGGTCATCTTCCCTGTTAAGTCCTCGGTGGAATGGTAAGACGGCTCCTCAAACTCAGTCTCAACAAGATCCTCGAACTCGGTATCAGCTCCCGTCTCTACCCATCACAAGAGCACAACAATGGTACAAGATCAATCATGGTGCAATGCACAAACAACATGATGCAAGACATGTCATGGGATGTAAGTCATGATGTGTGTATGCATGAGGATGCTCTCGAGCCTAAAGGAGAAGATGATGGAAATGGCTTCATCTTGGGCAACCAAGAAAGCCACTGGATAGAGGGGAAGATTTCGGTCGAAATCGACATAAGGATCACCGAAAACGGATGCACGGTTTGCAAATGACAAGCAAAACAAGATGCAATGCAAAACTGAAGTTAACAGCAACATGACATCTTTGGAGCAAGGTATAATTATGCTACATCAGCCAAACATGAAGACAAAAGGCATGGATGTGAAGTTGACATTATTCTCAACAAGTATGAACTCAGAGCACACCCAAAAACTTGCTGGAACACAATTAAACAAGCATGGAAAGATTAAATAAGTTAATAGATTTCTCAGACTTAGTGAAAAAAATACTAGGCATGCAATCTGGAACAATATGTTGCTGCCTTTGGAGGCACATAACAACAAGCAAAACAACTATAACAAGCATGAAATTCACATGAGCATGAAGAAGACATATTATACTTCCAATTCATCCAAAGACACAAGTCATTCCATGCAAGGGTTGCTTAACACAAGCTTTGCCAAATTTAATGTTCTGTTAACAGACTGACATTTTTAATTTCCAGCATTTTGAGAGCAAGATTACAACAAGCTACAGCAGGGCATATATGCAAACAAAGGCATAGATTGATAGACAACAACATGGACATCAAGACATGCTCGCTAGTTATTCCAAAACATGCATGGAAAAGATTATGGCAACAAGTTTACATGGCAACATATTATGACAGATTCCAGACTTCGCATTTTTTCACTAAGTGTAAAACAACAACATTGGCATGGCATGTTTATGAGCTTGTTTAAGTCACCACAGAGCATATAATGGAAAACCAAATGCACCACTTAAAAGATAAGATGATTATGCTCCTAAAACATGTTGACATGTGGCTCAAAAGAAAATCACACAAAATGCTATGAAAAATACAAAACATCATCTCATAACAATTTCAGCAACTTAACAGCAACATGCACTTTTGCAACAGGGTTAAACATGGAATAATGCAACCTAACATGTATGCAAATGCATCCATCATGAAGAGCATCACAAGACGAACATTTTGACATATCATACACTCCATTTGGACCAACATGCACAAAGTTACGACCTCACGAACATGCAAACATATCGTAGACAAACAACTAGTGCTGAAACAGAAACATCACGAAGCAGTCTTGCAATGCATTTTAAGACATCTAGATGAATCATAACATGCACAAAACTGATGCCAACATGTAGAGCACTTCGATATGAACATTTTGATATATTATATGCGCGAAACGGAGTTATGAGCATGGAGTTATGACATGGCAAACAGGGCAACAAAATGTCAGCTTCCAGGGACTTGGTGGAATTTTACCCTCCAAAAAAGTCAAACGTGGACGAGGAGATCTGGGACGGAGGGATCTGGGATGGAGCGGTGGCGCGTTTGGTTCGTGGGACGGGTGGATCTCATCCACCCCGATCCAGATCCGGATACGGTGGCCGGAGTTGGTTAAGCTATGGAATTCATTCGTTCAATTTTGTTCGGATGTTCATTGTGAAGACTATATGTTGCAAATACCTAGCCGTTGATTTAGCATATCTATTATTTGCTTCAATGGCTAACGGTTGTCATCATTTTCAGGATGGCACCTAAGAAAGTTCCCAGCTAGAACCCAAAGGGTGAAGAAGAGCGTCCTCCTTCCCCTCCTCCTCCGTCTGAGGCGTGGAGAAAAATTATGCAGGCAACCAGTCAAAACACTCAGATGCTCATGCAAATGATGCAGAGTTTCCAAGAAAATCAAGGGAATCAAGGCAATCAAGGGAACCAAGGCCAAGGAAATATGTTCAATCAACCACACTTTGCCACTTTGAACCAATTCCTTGCCAATCAACCCAAGTCTTTCAGCTACTGTGTTGATCCGCTAGATGCTGAAGATTGGATCACAGATATCAAGAAGCACTTTGAGTGCAGTAATGTCAGACCTGTGGATTATGTCAAGTTTTCCGCTTTCCAACTCAAAGATCAAGCTGCAGATTGGTGGCAACAGTACAAAGACTCCAGAGCGGGTCGTGAGATCTCTTGGATTGCCTTCTGCCACGATTTCCGTTCTCATCACATCCCTACGAGTGTCACTGAAGGCATGCATGAGCAATTCCGCAATCTGAAGCAAGGCACCATGTCTGTCTACCAGTAGAATGTCAAGTTCCAGAATCTTGCCCGTTACGCTAAGTAAGACATTCCCGATGCAAAGAGCAAGATCTACCAGTTCCGAGGTGGTCTGAAAGATGAACTCCAACTTGCACTCACTCTGTTCGAGCGAGATAAATTTGATCAATTCTACAACATGGCTCTCAAGCAAGAGGCAGCTCATCTCAAATGTGAAGCTTCCAAAAAGAGGATAAGAGATGTGTTCACTCCTCCCCTTCCTCTCAAGTGGTCACCAAGCAGCAGAAGTTCTGGCTCTCGCCTCCTCCAGTGCTCCGTCCTCCTCATCAGAACAAGCACTCGGGTGGTCGTGTATTTTCCCACCCACCGAACCCAAGCAACCAGTCCAAGTCTCAGTTCCAAGCTCCAAGACCAAGCGGTCCTTATCATCGGCCACTCTCAGAAGTTACGTGCAACAAGTGTGGCCATAAGGGTCACTATGCAAACAAGTTTACTCAAAGGCGCCTTCCGCCTCCTCCACCTGTCAGCAATGCTGTTGTCAAGCACAAGCATGCTTGAGTGAACCTGATGAATGCAACTCAAGCAGAGGATTCTTCTGATGTGATAATTGGTAATCTTCAAGTTAACTCTATTCCTGCAAAAGTCTTGTTTGATTTAGGTGCTTCACGTTCTTTCATATCTCACCCATTTGCATGTGAGCACAACGTGGGCACAGTGGCTTTGCCGAGGGCGTTGCTAATTATTTCTCCGGGAAAACACATGACTGCTAACTTGATGGCTCCGGATATTTCTATTCACATGGGCAATTATAGTTTTCTGGTTTCCCAAGTTGTTCTCGGTAACTCGGACATTAATCTTATTCTTGGGATGGATTGGCTCTCTAAGCATGATGCACTTATTGATTGTGCAAACAAGGAGGTCAATCTAACTCATCCTTCCGAAGACGTGATTATCTTCGCAGCTCGAGATAACAAAATCAGGCTATTCTCTCTCAATGACAAGAGCGAGATTAATGCCATATCCCAGATTCTGGTGGTTTGTGAATATGAGGATGTATTCCCTGAAGAGCTTCCAGGCATGACTCCCAACCGTCCAGTTGAATTCGTCATTGAACTTGAACCTGGTACGGAGCCAGCCTGTCGCCGTCCGTACAAGCTTTCTCCTAAAGAGTTGAAGGAGTTGAAGAAACAACTCGATGAGCAAGAATGGTTGGGTCTAATCAGACGAAGCACTTCTCCTTGGGGCTGCGGTGTTCTTTTTGTCAAGAAGAAGGATGGTAAGGAACGACTATGCATTGATTACCGACCATTGAACAAGAAGACAATTAAGAATAAGTACCCTCTCCCCAACATCAATGAGTTGTTCGAGCAGCTCAAAGGAGCCAAGGTTTTCTCGAAGCTTGATCTTTGGATGGTGTCAAGGATATGACTAACAGGTATAAACCGGCTAGTGTAAACCGGCTTTGTTATGTTATACCTGATTGTAATATTTAGTAAAGGCTACGGCCCATGAGATCTTAGGGCCCATGTGTAGAATTAAGGTCTGAAAACCGCCAAGCGATGTAACTTGAGAGATAAGGAAGGAAAGACAGAGACCGAGGCGGACACAAGTATGAGCCGGCCTCGGGACTCTGTAAACCGGACCAGGCGTACCCTCTATATAAAGGGGCGACCCGGCGACGGTTCAGGGACAAGCAACAATCAACCCGTCGAGGCACAGGCAAGCGAATCCGCTCCCTGTAATCCGACGACCAAGCAATACCAAACCAACTAGACGTAGGCTTTTACCTTCATCGAAGGGGCCGAACTAGTATAAACCCTCTGTGTCCTTTATGTGCTATGAACCCCTTCAAGCTAACCTGTGCGATGGTTCCATCTTCAAGTCCGCTAAACCGGACATCTACCGTGCTATTTCCACGACAGTTGGCGCCCACCTTGGGGCCTCCGCACGATGGTTTCGAGTTCTTGAAGGGCAGCTTTGAGGGGCTCAAGGGTTACGCAGTCGGCCGGATGACCAAGAGTCGCCGCGGCTGGATCTACATCGACGACGCAGGTTGGGGACCGGAGGCCGATTCAATCGAATACGGGTACCGAGTTCCCTTCGGGGGCATACAAGTCTTCATTGGCAAAATCGGTGAACCGGGACCTGAGCCGGACGTCTTCCCCAACATTGTCGAGCCGGCTCAGCGTGCGAGATCGGCCTGGATTCAGCCCACTGTGAAGCACGTGTTCGTTGGAGCAATCCACGGGGTTCGAACCGAGGACGGATCGGAATCCGATGGTGCAACAGTTGTCTACTCTGACGACGAATCTTCATCCGGAGAAACTGAATCTCTGTATCAGTTGCAGGACGGCCGGTCTGAGGGCGAGTCCGATGGAAACAGTATTCCGGACCCCTTCGACCCGCCAAATCGGGTGGCGGTCTTTATGGCCGGTTCACAGCCTCCGGTGAACGGGACGACAGCTGAAGCTGGCGTAAGAGGGAGTGGCACGACCCTCTCACTTACTGATGTTCTATCCACCTTGATGGACGAATTCACGGCTAAAGCGATGGAAACAGTAGCTCCAGCAGACAAGGCGCATCATGATGCAGAGCTCCTTCAGTTGAAAGGCCGGATTGATCAGTTAAAAGAAGACCTGAAGGCAGAGAGAGAGATGATAGCGGTAAGACAAGCGGAGCTGGATGATCGAGCTTTTTGCCTAAGGATGGAGCAAGCTTCTATGGAAGGAGTAAGGGGACGAAAGTACCAGTCTCGTATACCGCCGGTTTATGAAGCAACGAATCTGTTCAGGACACCTGGGGCTGGGACTAGTAATAATCCGGCTTCAAACCGGAGGGCACCCCCAGCCAGGGAGGAGCCGGTTCAGCAACCCACCGCAGAGCGGGATCGTCGGATCACGTCGACACCTTACGTTCCCACCCCTCCAGGTCATTATTCAAACCCTTTGGATAACATCGCTGCAGCAGCTGCGCGTTTGGCCGCTTTACCCGTGGAGGAGACGTCTCTGGTGGCATTGGAGGCACGCAGGGTCAAGGAGCTGCTTAATACGGCGTTGATACAGCAGCAAGCATATTCTCATAGCAGGGAGAGGTTACATTCAACACCACGTCCCAGCCGAAGTTATACTAGGCATTGGGAGGAGCCAGAAGTGTCTAGCAGTGAACGCAGGAGGCATCAGTGCAGGCAAGATAATCCGGCAGGTGCGGCGATACCAGCTCCGGACATAAACCGGGTTAGATCAGGAGCTAGGGAGGAGGTTCGTCAAACAACACCGGTTCACACAGCCACTGCAGAAACAGGAGTTATGACGTGTTCCTTCGGGGTGCAGTGTCTTATCCCCGCTTTACGGGGTGTCAAGCTGCCTAAAGATTTCAAGGGGCCCCGCAAGGTACCTAATTACACAGCCGATTTAGCTCCGGAAGCTTGGGTTGAAAGTTATGAGATGGCCATGGAGATGCTGGACGTGGATGAATCGGCTTGTGCGAAGTATTTTACTATGATGCTCGAAGGCACGGCCCGGACCTGGCTGAAAGCTCTACCCCCGAACTCTATTGGATCATGGGGGGAACTACGCAGCCAGTTTATCAAAAACTTCAAAGATACATGCAAACAGCCGATGTCAGTGGTGGATCTAGCAGCTTGTGTGCAAGGAGAGCAGGAGTCTATAGCAGCTTGGGTACGGAGAGTGGCAGAGATTTTACACTCTTCGAATGGTATTAATCCTAGTATGGCGATAGTGACTTTGGAGAACAATTGCCGGTTTGAATCTTTAAAGTTAAAGCTCAGACGGCTTAAAAGGGACTGCAATGATATGGGAACTCTCATGAGTGCCCTGGTGAAATACGGAGATTCTGATAATACCAAGTATCCAGAAGCGGAAGGAGACAAGACTGGGAAGGCTAGCAAGTCTGGTAAACCGGCGCCAATTAATCCGGCTACCTCAAGTTTTTTGGGCAAACGGAAAGCAGAGGGTGGCTCTGACTTCGTGGCCAACACTCAAGTTCAAGGGGATTTTCAGCGTAGCCTGGGAGATCCGTCTTCACAAACCGGCGGAGGAGCTCTTAGCTGGGATCAGGAGTTAGATCAGCCTTGTCCAAAGCATAGCGTAAAAGAGACCAAAAGGTTTTGAAGCGGGCTGTTAATACAGTTGAACCGGCGACACCGCAATTTCTTCGCTGGTCAGAGCAACCCATTGTATGGAGCAGGGAAGACCACCCAATGCGGGTGGATAATCCGGGCCATTTAGCCTTGGTGGTAGCACCTCAGGTCGGAGGCTACAAATTCACTAAAGTTGTCATGGACGGTGGTAGCAGTATCAATATCTTGTATTATGAGACTTTCCGTCGTATGGGTCTGACGGATAAGAAGCTAAGGCAATCAAATACAGTGTTTCATGGAGTGGTCCCAGGTAAGTCAGCTTATCCGGTTGGAAAGATTGATTTGGAAGTTACCTTTGGGAATGAGTATGATTCTAGATCAGAGATGATCACTTTCGAAGTCGTCAAAATCAAAAGTCCGTATCACGCTCTGTTTGGAAGGACGGTTTATGCTAAGTTCATGGCTAGGCCGTGTTATGTTTATTTGCAGCTTAAAATGCCGGGTCATAAGGGCACGATCACCGTTCATGGAAGCCGTAAGATAGCAGTGGAATGTGAGGAAGGAGATGCAGCCTATGCAGAAGCAGTGTGTGCCACAGAAGAGTTGAAATTTTATAAAGATAATGTTGATCCGGCAGATATGACTCCGCTGAAGAAGCCAACTATCGAGCATGATCCGGCATTGAAGTTTAAATCAGCAGAAGAGACCAAGCAATTTGATTTTGTGCCGGGAGATTCATCTAAGCAGTTCACTATCAGCGCTAACCTTGATCCCAAATAGGAAGGCACGCTCATCGAGTTCATCCGTGAGAACCGGGATATCTTTGCATGGAAACCTTCTGACATGCCAGGTATACCGAGGGAACTCGCTGAGCACAGTTTAAACATCGATCCGAAATTTAAACCGGTCAAGCAGTATCTGCGCCGCTTTAATGAGGAGAGGCGCAAGGCTATAGGAGAAGAAGTGGCCAGACTTTTGGCCGCAGGATTCATAGTAGAAGTTTTTCATCCGGAGTGGTTGGCTAATCCGGTGCTGGTGTTGAAGAAGAATGGGAACTGGAGGATGTGTGTGGACTACACAGATCTCAATAAAGCTTGCCCAACTGATCCTTTTGCTCTCCCTCGCATTGATCAGATCATTGATGCCACAGCGGGATGTGAGCGGCTAAGTTTTTTGGATGCATATTCAGGATATCATCAGATCAAGATGGCAGTTGAAGACCAAGAGAAGACAGCTTTTATAACTCCTTTTGGTGCTTTTTGCTATGTGTCTATGCCTTTTGGACTTAAATGTGCACAAGCAACTTATCAACGTTGCGTTCAGAATTGTCTAAAAGGGCAGATAGGGAGGAATGTTCATGCTTATGTGGATGACATTGTAGTCAAATCAAGGAAGGAAGGAACAATGATAGAGGATCTTAAGGAAACTTTTGATAATCTTCGAGCTTATAAGATGATGCTTAATCCGGAGAAGTGTGCTTTTGGTGTTCCGGCAGGTAAACTATTGGGATTTTTGGTCTCAAACAGAGGAATAGAAGCTAACCCAGAGAAGATCAAAGCCGTCACATCTTTGACTAAACCGGTTTGCATCAACGATGTTCAGCGCATAGCTGGCCGGATCACAGCGTTAAGCCGGTTCATCAGCCGTTTGGGAGAAAAGGCGATTCCACTTTACCAGATGTTGAGGAAAACAGACCGGTTTATATGGAGTGATGAGGCAAACGCAGCGTTTGAGGATCTGAAGCGGCAGTTGGCAAAACCACCGGTTTTAGCTGCTCCTATTGACAAAGAGTCGTTGCTGTTATACGTCGCTGCTAATGCACGGGCAGTTAGCGTTGCGATTGTGGTTGAGCGCAAGGAAGCAGGGAAGGAGTACCCGGTTCAGCGCCCGGTTTATTACGTGAGTGAAGTACTCATTGAGTCCAAGCAGAGATACCCTCATTGGCAGAAGTTGGTATATGGTGTATTCATGGCAAACCGGAAGCTGAAGCACTATTTCCAAGGGCATCCAATAACTGTGGTTAGTTCAGCACCGTTGGGGGATATAATCCAAAACAGGGAAGCCACGGGCAGAGTAGCAAAGTGGGCCATTGAGCTCAGCCCGCATGAGTTGAAATATGTACCACGCACTGCTGTAAAATCTCAGGCATTGGTGGACTTCATCAATGATTGGACAGAGTTGCAGACTCCTGAGGAGAAGCCGGATCTCACTTACTGGACGATTCACTTTGACGGTTCAAAACAGTTGGAGGGCTCGGGGGCTGGAGTTGTCTTAACTTCCCCCAGAGGTGATAAATTTTGTTATGTCCTCCGCTTATTGTTTCCTTGTACTAATAATGCAGCGGAATATGAAGCATTACTTCATGGGTTGCGGCTAGCAAAGGAAATGAACTTGAGCCGGGTTAAGTGCTTGGGCGACTCAGATCTGGTAGCGCAGCAAGTTTCTGGCAAGTGGGATTCAAGAGATCCCCTCATGGCGGCTTATAGATGAGAGGTTGAAGTAGTCACATGATACTTTAAAGGATATCAGGTGGATCATATAGACCGGCGGAGGAACGAAGCAGCTGACGCTTTAAGCCGGCTGGGGTCACAACGTAAACCGGTGCCACCAAACACCTTCTTGGATGAGTTGCACAGTCCTTCGGTTCAGTTACCATCGGAAGAAGACCTAGCTGTTCCGGACCCAGAGGCACAGTTAGTTGCAGTACTCCATATTATTCCGGATTGGACGCTGCCCTATTTGGCATACCTGAGCCGAGGAGAGTTACCAGATGATGAAGAAGAAGCACGACAGATAATCCGACGCTCTAAGTCCATGACAATTGCAAACGGAGAACTTCACCCTCGCAGTACTTCTGGAGTATTTCAGCGATGTGTATCAGCTGAGGAAGGTTGTGAGATTCTTCGCGAGATTCATGAAGGGGATTGTGGTCATCATGCCGGTTCAAAATCATTGGTGGCTAAGGCATTCCGGCATGGTTTCTATTGGTTAACCGCTCATGCAGATGCGGCAAATCTGGTCCGGAAGTGTGACGCTTGTCAGAAATTCTCAAGACGTGCTCTGGTTCCAGCACAGGAACTCCGGATGATACTAATAACTTGGCCGTTTGCGACTTGGGGGCTTGATATGGTTGGACCTTTCAAGCGATCCCAAGATCAGAAAACTCATCTACTAGTGGCAGTAGACAAGTTTACAAAGTGGGTCGAAGCGGAGCCTATAAGCAAGTGTGATGCGGCAACGGCAGTCAAATTCATCAAAAAAGTAATATTCCGGTTTGGCTTTCCACACAGCATCATCACAGACAATGGCACCAATTTATCTCAGGGTGAGATGGAAGAATTCTGTCAACGAGAGCATATTCGTTTGGACGTATCTTCTGTGGCCCACCCCCAATCCAATGGTCAGGCTGAAAGGGCAAATCAGAAGATTTTGCGAGGAATCAAACCCCGGCTTATGACACCTTTGCAGAGAACCCCAGGATGTTGGGTTGAGGAATTGCCATCAGTTCTTTGGAGTATTAACACTACACCAAACCGGTCTACAGGTTACACACCTTCATGGTTTATGGTGCTGAAGCAGTTCTTCCGAGCGATATACGTCATGATTCACCAAGGGTGACGGCCTATGTGGAAGCAATCAACGAGGGGTCAAGACATGACAGTTTAGACCGGCTGGATGAAGAGCGTGATATAGCTTCAGCACGATCTGCGATTTATCAACAAGACTTACGCAGATATCATAGCCGCCGGATTAGAACAAGGACGTTCCAGGAGGGTGACTTGGTACTATGGCTCATCCAAGATCAAACAGATATGCACAAGCTATCCCCACCTTGGGAAGGGCCCTTTGTGGTCAGCAAGAATCTGCACAACGGTTCATATTACTTGGTGGACGTTCGAGAACACAAGGACTCACGGACATCAGAAGAGGAGACGAAGAGGCCGTGGAACATCGCCCATTTACGGCCATACTATACTTGAGCTACGTGCTCCAATGTATCCTATGTATATATTATGAGTAATGAATAAACTGGCACCCTCGGTAAACCGGGGGCTTAGCCCTTTTTCCATATACAAAAATCCTGTGAAAGCAACCATACAAGTTTATTATCAGATATTATATTTCAATATATTGGCCGGTTTAGAAATTGATTTTTTGCAGAATATGCAAAGGAGCAATAAAACTATCTAAAAAACATGAGATCATATCCGGTTCAGGAGGAACCCTGGAGACCCTCTGAAAAGTTGGATAATTCCACGTTCAGTGATTGGTTTGAATTTACCCACCGGTTCAGGAGGAACCCTGGAGACCCTCTGAAAAGTTGGATAATTCCACGTTCAGTGATTGGTTTGAATTTACCCACCGGTTCAGGAGGAACCCTGGAGACCCTCTGAAAAGTTGGATAAATCCACGTTCAGTGATTGGTTTAAATTGACCCACCGGTTCAGGAGGAACCCTGGAGGCCCTCTGGGAATGGCAACGTCCATGTCCCAGTGATCGAATCAATTTTTACGGTTCTATCGGCCCTCTGAAAAGTTGGATAATGCCACGTTCAGTGATTGGCTAGGCCCTCTGGGAGTGTTGGACAAACCACGTCCCATTGATTGGCTCAGTTTTTATTTGCGGTTCTTTCGGCACTCTGAAAAGTTGGATAATGCCACGTTCAGTGATTGGCTAGGCCCTCTGGTAGTGTTGGACAAACCACGTCCCATTGATTGGCTGAACCTTGCTTTGAGCCTGGCAGCTCTTAAAAAGCCTCGACTACATGGTCTTATTTGCAAAATTTGCATCTTTTTTGTGTTTGTGTTTTATAACCCTTTAAACCGGACTGGAGCAGCTACGGAAGTTGACCACGTACCTATAAAGTGAAAAGTCTGGGTCATGAATACCAGCATGAGTAAACCGGTGTTCATTAAAACCCGGATCATATATCAGGCAAAAAGCTACAAATCTCCAAACAAAGTTTTGAAGAACAAGATAAACCGGAATTTATCATCAAGATGAACCGGAGTCTTTCGAATTTCTAATTGGATCCATGAAGGTCTTGGTCAAGCGACTTTAAGGTTCTACCGGATTAAGAATGTTGGGCGTATATGATCTCAGGTATAAAGTCATTACTGGTATAAAGATATACTTATTTGTCGTTTTAAGAGAGCAATTTAATCCGTCCAGTGGTAAGCCACTAGGACATATTTTCAGTATTATTTCTGCAGAAACAGAAGATATGCAAGATAAATAATATCAGACAACATTTTCAATCGGCACATATTCCACATAGAGAAAGACAGAATATCCGGAATAAAGCAGATCAAGTTTAGCTATCCTATTACAAGGCATAGCAAGCCCGACGGATTGGAAATATTGTTCGGCGAAACACAGACTGCGATTACAACAATGAAGTTTTAAAGTTATGCTCCTCCTTGTTGAGACGGTTGGCCATCACCTTGATCCGGAACTTCTTCATCTTCTTGAAGCGGTTGGAAATCCGGCACACGCCAGTCAATCTTCGCCAAGGCCCGGAAATACATCTCTTCGTTGATCAGTTCAAAAGGTTCGATATCTGGAGCGAAGGTATGAGGACGAACCGGCGGGATTAAATTCACGGTATCATAAACCGGCCGCTCCACCCGTTCGTTTTGCAAGTCATATCCAGGATGATACCTGGATAAATCGGACTCAACTGCAAGCTTGCTGGCGAGGGGGCGCATCTCCTTTGTCATGGCATAAAGGACCTTTGCAGTAAAAGTCGAGCCGTCATCCTTTGTATCAGGAAAACCGGTCATAGCTTCCTCCGGATCAAGATCTGGGACCCAAGCCTTAGCCCTGGTAAGGGCCAGAAGAGCGCCACCTCGGGCAGAGGATTTTTTAACTTCTTCAAGACGAGCCGGCAAAACAGACAACTTGTTCAACGTATCTTGGATCGTCGAAGGGGCCGGTTTACCAAAGGAAGTGGCACTGATGATCCTCTGAGCGCCATAATACAGCTGCTCGACCAATGTGTAACATGCCTTAAGCTTCTTCCGTAAGTCATCCCCAAGATGGGAGACACGGCGACCTGCACACAGATATAACGGTTAAGCTGGCACAGTTAGAACATTACAGGGATAAACCGGGAGTTCCGATTATACTTACCAAAGATTGCAGTGGTAATCATTTCAACCTGCTGCTTTAAACCGGTCAATTCTTCTGTAACCGGGTTAAGCGCCCCTTCAGCGTCCTGAACCCTTTTTTCCAGATCTTTCTTTTGAACCTCAAAAGTGGTCCGCTCTTCTTCAAAATATTTCTTCAGATCTTCAGCAGTCTTTAAACTCACCTGAAGATCTTTTTTAGCTTTTGAAGCAGCAGATTCTGTTTCAGTAAGACGGTTACGAAGTTCATTGATTTCAGCAGCATTCCGGTTCAACTCAGCCTGCAAGCACAAATTTAAAGACAAGAGGTAAAAATCAGACAAGTCTCAAGCACACAAACAAGTTGTCTACTTGACACTTGGGGGCTAATGGCAGTTGAAGCGGTAAACAACAACAATTCAAAGTTACAAGTCTCAAGCACACAAACAAGTTGTCTACTTGACACTTGGGGGCTAATGGATGGTTGAAGTATCATCAGCAACTTTTACAAGTATCAAATACATAAACAAGTTATCTACTTGATACTTGGGGGCTAATGTAAAGATCAATTGTTCAAACTACAAGTTTCGGTTCACCTTCAGCACACAGCTAAACCGGAACTTGGGGGCTGTTATGGGATAGAAACGCATCAAAGGTACAAAGTCAGAAGAAGAGGTTTACCTCATATTTCTCCCTCATTAAGTTAACCAGGCTTGCTTCATAGTCTCGGCTGCTGTGGAGCCGGTTTAGATACCCAGAATAAATTTCTTGGGCGCTCATATCGGAAAGATTGGATATCTCAGTATTCCATTTCCCCTTCTCTTTAGATAGCTTTTCCGTTTTAGCCGTATGTTTGGCTAAAACGGTGGGCTCAGCCGGAGCAACAAAGGCAGTCCCAGTTACCACAACATCCGGAGAAGCAGGTACATTTGGGGGAGTGGCAATTTGGGCCGGATTGGGAGACGCCGGATTAACCTGAGGAGAATTGACCCGGGCCGGACTTGGCGGATTATGGGCATCTTCAGCAGTAGGGTTCTCAGGAGCAGAGATATGATCTGTAGGCGCAGGGTCTTCAAGAGGAGCTATGGGCTCGCCCTCTGAAGGAATAGTTGTTGCCGGATCATCAGCCGGATTATTTGCAGTGGTCTCAGCCGGAGGCTTGTTTGCCTTGGGTTTCTTGCTGGGTTTTGGTTTGCTGGAAAGAGTGCAAATTGAGTATTAACATTATAAAACAAAAGGAATCATAAACTGGAAGGGTTAAAAAGTTACCCTGGGACAGTTTTCAATGGAGGAAGCTGTGTGGCAGTCGATTCACGAGAAGAAGACAATGGAGTTTCCTGATAATCAGGGTCAGACGGTTTAAGAGGTTTTCGGATAAGCCCGGCCTTGGGATGAAGGAGAGTCGGAGAAAGTATCACCTCAGCACGGCGCTTTCGAGCCGGAGTTAAAGAAATCCCGGATGATTCCACCGCCAGGCCGCTATGGCGAGTGGTCCGGCGAAGAGCTTCGTGCTGTTGTGAAAGTGCAACTAATCCCCGGGTGGTTTTGGTAATTAATAACAACATATATATCATTGAACTAATATTCTCTTGAGAATCATTTCAGAAAAGTTCGATGATATGGGTATGGAAATGTCTGAAGAAGTGGACCCCTCAAAATGCTAAGACAAGCATTGGCAAAAGCTCAAGACTCCATTTTTTTGTTTAGTGATCAAAGATCACATTGAGTCCATAGGAAAAGCCAATACTATTAAAAGGGGATGAGGTTGTGTTAATGTTCTTGTTGCTCAAGTGCTTGGTGATCTAGCTCCCTCAACTATCAGCACTCTTCACTTTACAACACACTCATAAGTAATCTCGGACAAACCGATTCTGCAAACTCAGTCCCACCGAGATGAACCACTTCAGTTATTTCCCTAAACCCTAATTTCTCGGTCCATCCGATTCTGTGTTTCGGTCTCACCGAAAATGTTCTGCCAACCTTCTGTAACCAATGACAACATTTCGGAATATCCGAGTTGTTGTTTTCGGTCACACCGAGATGGCAAACCCTAACCTTTGACTCACTTCGGACACACCGAGATGGTATTTTCGGTCCCACCGAAAATCCCAACGTTCACTATATTTGAACTTTCGGTCTGACCGATTTTTCATTTCGGTCTCACCGAGATTGGTCAAATGTGTGTGTAACGGTTGGATTTTGTGTGGAGGCTATATATACCCCTCCACCCCCTCCTCATTCGTAAGGAGAGCCATCAGAAAGTACCACCACTTCTACCATACACTTTCTGAGAAGTGAACCACCTACCCTTGTGTTGAGATCAAGCCATTCCATTCCTACCATATGAAACTTGATCTCTAGCCTTCCCAAGTTGCTTTCCACTCAAATCTTTCTTCCACCACAGCCATATCAGTGAGGAGAGTTGAGTGTTGGGGAGATTATCATCTGAAGCACAAGAGCAAGGAGTTCATCATCATCAACACCGTCTATTACCTTTTGGGGGGTGGTGCCTCCTAGATTGGTTAGGTGTCGCTTGGGAGCCTCCGTCTTTGAGATGTGGAGTTGAACCAAGAAGTTTGTAAGGGCAAGGAGATCGCCTACTTCGTGAGGATCTACCCCGAGTAAGGCTAGTCCTCCGTGGGCGTAGGCCGTGATGGAATAGACAAGGTTGCTTCTTCGTGGACCCTTCGTGGGTGGAGCCCTCCGTGGACTCGCGCAGCCGTTACCCTCCGTGGGTTGAAGTCTCCATCAACGTGGATGTACGATAGCACCACCTATCGGAACCACGACAAAAATCTCCGTGTCACCAAACTGCGTTTGATCTTCTCCACCTCTCTTTTACATGTGCAATTTACTTTCCGCTGCATATACTCTAGAATTGCATGTGTAGGGTGTTACTTGAATTGTTCTTATTTGTGAAACTGCCAAAAACATTGCTTGATCCAAAGGCAGATCTTTTATATTGTCAAGTAGTCTAATCACCCCCCCTCTAGACCTACTTTCGATCCTACAAGTGGTATCAGAGCTTTGGTCTCCATTGCCTTGGTTTCCATTGCATTGGACTCCATAAGCTTGGTTTCACGACCTAGGAGAGTATGGCGTCTAGTGAGGGTAATTATCGTAGAGGTCCTTACTTTGATGGTACAAATTTTGCTAGTTGGAAGCATAAAATGAAAATGCATATTCTTGGTCATAACCCAGCCGCATGGGGCATTATTTGTGTTGGCATGCAAGGTGATTTCTTTGAAGAAGGAAAAGTTCCGGATCGCGAAGCTACACCCGAAGAGTTGAAGATGTTGCAAAACAATGCTCAAGCTTGTGACATTCTCTTCAATGCTTTGTGTCCCGAAGAGTTCAACAAAATCAGTCGTCTTGAGAATGCTAAGGAGATTTGGGATACTTTGGTTGAAATGCACGAAGGTACTGAATCTGTGAAGGAATCAAAGCTAGATATTCTTCAAGGTCAACTTGACAAGTTCAAGATGAAGGATGGTGAAGGAGTCGCTGAAATGTACTCTAGGCTTGCTCTCATTACAAATGAGATTGCTGGCTTAGGAAGCGAAGAAATGACCGACCGATTCATCATTAAGAAGATTCTCAGAGCTTTGGATGGAAAGTATGACACCGTGTGCACTTTGATCCAAATGATTCCAAACTACAAGACTCTCAAGCCAACTGAAGTCATTGGAAGAATTGTTGCTCATGAGATGACACTTAAGGATAAGGAAGAGCTTCACAACAAGTCAAGTGGTGCTTACAAAGCTACAAGTGATGCTCCTACTACCTCAAGTGACAAGCTAATTTCCAATGAAGAGATAAGCCTAATGGTCAAGAACTTCAACAAGTTCTACAAGAACAGAGGCAAAGAAAGAAGCTCAAAGTCTAGATCATATGATGAAAAGAGATCTTCTAGTCGTGATCGAAACTGCTACAATTGTGGAAGACCCGGACACTTCTCAAATGAGTGTACGGCTCCCCACAAGAGAAGAGAAGAATCTCCAAGAAGAAGAGCAAGAGATGAGTCACCTCGGAGAGAGAGAAGGAGTAGAGATGATCGTTATGAACGAAGACCTTCTCGGAAAAGCAAGGATTCGGAGAGGAAAGACAAGTCATCAAGGAGCTACACAAGAAGAAGACATCAAGCTCATGTTGGTGAATGGGTCTCCGGCTCCGACTCTGACAATCAATCCGATGGAAGCTATCACTCCGACTCCGACTATAGTCAAGATGAAGGTGTTGCTGGACTTGCACTCGTATCCTCCAACTCCAACTCCTACGACTTATTTGATTCACCAAATGAGGGAATTGGAAGATGCTTCATGGCTAAAGGTCCCAAGGTAACACACCCTGAATTCATTGACTTTGATAGTGATGAGGATGACTTGCTTGGTGAAGATGAGCTCTTGCATGATAAATCTAGTGAGCTTAGTAATGATGAAAATGCTAGTAGTCTTTATAGTCGAGAAGAGTCGAATGACAATGCTATGAAGGAGATTGAGCGTCTAACTAAAGAACTAAACACTCTTAAGTTAGCTCATGAAACAACTCAAGAAGATCATAGAGAGCTCCTAAGATCTCATGAGAAGCTACGCTTCGAGAAGCTCACCCTAGAGCAAGAACATGAGTTTCTAAAAGCGATCAATGACGATCTTCGAAAGAAGAGTTCTTCATATCTTGCCAAACGACTTCTCTTGTCTAATTTCTTGCCACCTATTAAGACCAAGCATGACAAGCATAAGAAAAATTCTTCCTCTAGTAGTAACAATAACAATGTTAAATCAAATGTTGTTACTTCTAGTAGTTCTCTTGATTCCACTAACAATGTTTCAAGCCAAGTTACACTTGAGCAAGAAAATAGCTTATTGAAGGAAATCATAGAGAAAGGTGTCTACAAGAGTCTTGCCGGAAGCAAGAACTTTGAGGAGATTGTTCGCAAACAAGAAAGACACCGGAAGAATCAAGGGATTGGTTTTGAGCGAAAGTTCAACGCCGAAGGTGTTGAGTGGGAAGAAGGTCAATACCCTACTCCACAGTTTGTCTCACAAAAGGAAAAGTATGATCCTACTTCTTCCAATGTGGAACAAGCTCAAGATGACCTTCCACCACAAGACCACAAGCTAAAGGCCAAGGACAAGCTTCAAGAAGAGATTGATGCATTCATTGAAGCACCTCAAGCCATGGTCAAGTGGGTTCCCAAGGACACATCAAGTTCTACTTCGTCAAGCTCAACTACAACACCAAGGATTCCCATCAAGATGATGTGGATCCCAAAGAAGAAGAACTAGTAGGTTCTTGAGGGTGACTCCGCCAACAAACTACACTCATATTCATTTTGGCAAGAACTTGTGCAATCAACTTCCACATCATGCACTTGTTCATGGAGTCACAAACCCTCTTGTTGGTAAGTCAAGGGACAAGGTAATCATTGTTTTCATGGACATCATCTTTTGTGTACTTCACTCTATGTCTATGGATATTCTTGTTTGTTCCTTGTGGGACTAACCCATGTAGGTATTGAAAGTGCCCTAATCCAAAGGATTGCTCCTAACTCATGATGATCTACATCAACATTGAGCATCCACATCTTCAACATCTACATGAAGTCTTCTACGACAACCCAAGGTTAGTTTGACCCTTTAAAAGGGGTTCTCACATCTAGGGGGAGCTTTACTCAAAAAAAAAATTGAGCTAAAGCATCTCCAAGTGATGTGAACACATAAATGCTTAATGTAAAAGTGGTAATCCCACTTGTGCTTAAACGATGAGTATGACCTATGATCAAATGTTCTCATTTGGCTCCTAAGTCAATATACTCATATATAGATGACCTAGTCATCGACAAATTGTGTGCTAGTAGCTAGAGTGATTGGTTGTGCATGTTTGACACATATTTCAGTTGCTATCTTATTGTGTGAGCATGTTGAATGCATGATTCTATTCATTCAAGGACATCCATTTGTGGTTTTGATTGTTTTGGTTTCTTTTTCTGGCCAAATGGATGGACAAGAATGCCTAAGCACCTTTCCCTAGCTATCTATGCTTTCTTGTCTCAAAACTCTATTCATGCTCATATCACAACTTTGAACAAGTCTTTTTCGGACAGTCCGAGTGAGGAGCACTCGGAACCACCGATTCGTCTAAGGCTGACTTCCAAAACCTTCTAAGTCCATTTCGGTCTGACCGGTTTCTCAATATCGGTCCAACCGAAACACTTAGACTGATCTAGGTTTCATCTCGGTGAAACCGAGTTCAAACTCTCGGTCTGACCGATATGTGTAACTGCATAGCAGATATACATCTCGGTGACACCGAGTTTTTCAACTCGGTCCCACCGACAGCACGGGGTTATATATACCTGAGGGGCTGCGCGCGATTTCTTTCTTCAAACCGTTCGCCCCCAAGACCCCTGCTGCCGCCGCCCTGGTCTACGGATCGTCGCCTTCGTCACCTGTGCGCCCTCGCCGCAGGTCTCCGCCGCCGTCAACGGTAATCATCTCCACCGTTGCCGCCGTAGAGGGACACCACCAAGTTAGGGTGTGTCCCGATCCCTTTTCGTGCTCCACTGCTGATTCTTGCACGATAGGCTGCCATGATTCAATCCATGTTTGATATGTTCCCCACACAACAGTTCAGATCGTCTAGTTTCGAGGAAAATTCTTAGGTTTAGGTTTCCACGGAATGCATCTCGGTGAAGCCGATTTTGAAAATCGGAATGACCGATTTGGCCTCTGGCCATTGCACTGCATAGTTCGGTTTAACCGAGTTGTGCCAATCGGAACGACCGAAAAGAAGTTTCAGTGAAACCCTAAGTTTTCGGTAGGACCGAAACCCATTTCGGTCTGACCGAAAGTGGTGTGTAGGTTTCTGTTGAGCACTTCGGTTGCACCGAAACCTGAAATCGGTTTGACCGAAATACATTCTGTGAAAACTCAAAACTAAGTTTTTAACTCATTTTTTTTCAAAAACTTCTGCAGTTGTGATAACTCTTCCATTCTGCCTATACCCTATCTTTTCACAGGTCTTTCAGCCATGTCAGATGTCAGTGACAGCCAGAACAGGTCTGAATCACCGTTTGCTGAAATTCCAGAGGCAGATACAAGTCCTGCAAGCAGCTCTAGTGATGATGGTGAGAGGAGCACCCCTAGTGGTCTGCCTCCTGCAGCTACGAGAACCAGGAAGAAGAGAACTTCTGATGATGAGGACTCCGACTTTGTTGCTGAGGAAGTTACCTCCAAGCCCAAGAGGAATGTGGTTGCCAAAGAGCACCAAGGGCAGCAGCCAAGGAAAGGCACAAGCAAGGTAAAGCAGTCAGCAGTTGCTAAGAAGCTCAACTTGGAAGAGCCTGCTCCAAGCAAGGTGAAGAAGACTTCCAAAAGGAAGAGGGTTGTTTATGCTGAACCTCAAGTTGATGCTGAAGAAGAAGAAGAAGAAGCACCCCAGCCTCCTCCTCAGAAAGCTAAGTTCATGGGTGATGCTATTCGGGCTCAAGCCTCCTCTAAGCCCAAGAAGCCTGCTCCTTCCAAAGCAGCTCCAGCCAAGCCCAAGAGAACAACCAGAAGCATTCCAGCTTCTGAGAAGAACAAAGGTGAGATGCCACAGTCTGAATCAGATGAAGAGCATGTGTTGCTTAAGCTCCGTCCCAAGTTGCCACTCCACAATGATGCTCATCCTCAAGCTGAGGGCATGAAGGCAAGGAAGGACAAAGGTCTCAGGCTATGGAGACAGTCTGATCCATATGCCGTAAGGAGAAGGACTGCTGTGGACCCCAGATTCCACACCAGAGAGCAGCAGGATTTCTATGAGACCGTGCTAATGGATAAGAAGCCCATTGTTGCTGACACCAGGTATGTTGACTGGAAGTACATTGACAGTGAAGAGCACCGGGACTTCTTTCCCCATGTGCATGAGAGCTTTACTGCATGTGGAGTTGCTGACTTCGTGGGTCAAGAGCTGACAGCATGGAATGACGAGATGATCATGCAGTTCTATGCCACAGCCCACTTCTATCCTGATGGCAAGATCACCTGGATGACTGAAGGTCAAAGGTTTTCTTCGACTGTTGAAGAATGGGCAGAACTTCTGAACGCTCCAGTGCAGAGAGAGGACGACATTGATGTCTATGGGATTCCTAAGAAGAGTCATGATTCCATGAAGAATATGTACAAGGAGATCCCAGCTGCTGATTTGGAGGGATGGAAGCTCGGCTCAGTGTATTATCTCCAGGCAGGTCTGACCACCACTAACACTATTCTGAGGCATACTTTGATGCCTAAGTCAGGTGACCACCGGATGATACGAGGCTATTCTATCAACATGCTGCACATTCTCGATGAGAAGGCACCTTTTAAGGTGATGGACTTGATGGTAGAGACCATTAAGAGGACTGCAGCTGACCAAAAGAGGTCATGTGGGTTTGCACCGCAGATACAGATGCTCATCAACGCCAAGTTTGGCACGGGCAAATTCATGTTGGATAGGAAGCACTTGCCACTGCAGCCAGAGCATGAGGACAACATAGTTGTGATGGATGAAGAGGATCCCACCTCAGTTGAAGGGCAAGCCAAAATTGAAGCTGCGAAGAAAGCTAAAGCTGACAAAGAGGCAGCAGCAGCAGCAGCTAAGCCAAAGAGCTTTGGAGAACAAATTCTTGAAGCTACCCAGAGGATTGAACAACGCCTGGCCAGCATTGAGCAATCTCAGGAGAGCCTTGAGAGGATTGTCGAGGACAAGATCCACGCTCTGGACGTGAAGCTGACTGAGATTCAGGTGTCTGTCAACAAGCTTGAGGCAGACATGGAGGAGACTAGGCAGGAGAGAGCAGAGCTTATGCAGGATGATCTAGTCCAGGACTCTCATCGCCAGACTGCTCAGGTTCCCAGAGGATCCAGATCTGCAGCTATCCCAGTGATAGACTCCAGGGCTACCACTTCAGCACCAGCCACAGCTCCAGCAGTTCCTTCAGCTCCAGCATCCACTCCTCCACCGCAGACATCAGCAGAGGTCTTCGCAGATGCAGCTATCTCTACACCGACATCTACCCAGACGGGAGCCGCCAGCAGAGCCCGCAGTGACGCTTAGCTCTATACCTTTTCGAACTTTTTGGTAACTTGTTGCCAAAGGGGGAGAAATTGTTATAGATCATAGGGCTTCGAGAGAGAGAGTGCTCTTTCGTCTTTTCGTTCTTTTGCCGGTTTTCCTTGAGATACATTGGTTTCTTTTGGTTCCAGATACTTTATGTGTGCTTGCTACTACGTTTGATGCTACCTTAATGAGTGCTTAGTCATACTATGCCTTAATGTGTGCTTATTGCTTATCCTATGCTATTCCTTATTGTATGGCTATTTACTCTTGTCTTGGTGATTGAGTGCATGTTATTCATTCTTATCATTTTGTGCGCTCCACCAAGATGTATGTGACATTGAAGAGTGACCCATAATCCTAATCGATTGTGCATTTGCATTCAAACGCAAATTTCAAATAATGCACAAATTTAGGGGGAGCTCTTGTTTATCACATACTTCTCAAAGCGACGATATTATTCCTTGATTATATCTTTTGTCGAAGCTTTGATCTATATGTTGTCATCAATTACCAAAAAGGGGGAGATTGAAAGTGCAACTAATCCCCGGGTGGTTTTGGTAATTAATAACAACATATATATCATTGAACTAATATTCTCTTGAGAATCATTTCAGAAAAGTTCGATGATATGGGTATGGAAATGTCTGAAGAAGTGGACCCCTCAAAATGCTAAGACAAGCATTGGCAAAAGCTCAAGACTCCATTTTTTTGTTTAGTGATCAAAGATCACATTGAGTCCATAGGAAAAGCCAATACTATTAAAAGGGGATGAGGTTGTGTTAATGTTCTTGTTGCTCAAGTGCTTGGTGATCTAGCTCCCTCAACTATCAGCACTCTTCACTTTACAACACACTCATAAGTAATCTCGGACAAACCGATTCTGCAAACTCAGTCCCACCGAGATGAACCACTTCAGTTATTTCCCTAAACCCTAATTTCTCGGTCCATCCGATTCTGTGTTTCGGTCTCACCGAAAATGTTCTGCCAACCTTCTGTAACCAATGACAGCATTTCGGAATATCCGAGTTGTTGTTTTTGGTCACACCGAGATGGCAAACCCTAACCTTTGACTCACTTCGGACACACCGAGATGGTATTTTCGGTCCCACCGAAAATCCCAACGTTCACTATATTTGAACTTTCGGTCTGACCGAGTTTTCACTTCGGTCTCACCGAGATTGGTCAAATGTGTGTGTAACGGTTGGATTTTGTGTGGAGGCTATATATACCCCTCCACCCCCTCCTCATTCGTAAGGAGAGCCATCAGAAAGTACCACCACTTCTACCATACACTTTCTGAGAAGTGAACCACCTACCCTTGTGTTGAGATCAAGCCATTCCATTCCTACCATATGAAACTTGATCTCTAGCCTTCCCAAGTTGCTTTCCACTCAAATCTTTCTTCCACCACAGCCATATCAGTGAGGAGAGTTGAGTGTTGGGGAGATTATCATCTGAAGCACAAGAGCAAGGAGTTCATCATCATCAACACCGTCTATTACCTTTTGGGGGGGTGGTGCCTCCTAGATTGGTTAGGTGTCGCTTGGGAGCCTCCGTCTTTGAGATGTGGAGTTGAACCAAGAAGTTTGTAAGGGCAAGGAGATCGCCTACTTCGTGAAGATCTACCCCGAGTAAGGCTAGTCCTCCGTGGGCGTAGGCCGTGATGGAATAGACAAGGTTGCTTCTTCGTGGACCCTTCGTGGGTGGAGCCCTCCGTGGACTCGCGCAGCCGTTACCCTCCGTGGGTTGAAGTCTCCATCAACGTGGATGTACGATAGCACCACCTATCGGAACCACGACAAAAATCTCCGTGTCACCAAACTGCGTTTGATCTTCTCCACCTCTCTTTTACATGTGCAATTTACTTTCCACTGCATATACTCTAGAATTGCATGTGTAGGGTGTTACTTGAATTGTTCTTATTTGTGAAACTGCCAAAAACATTGCTTGATCCAAAGGCAGATCTTTTATATTGTCAAGTAGTCTAATCACCCCCCCTCTAGACCTACTTTCGATCCTACATGTTGCTTCTTCAAAATAAAGTTAGGGTCCAACTGAGCATAAGGGTGAGAAAATTGGTATTTCTGGACGGTCCGACGACTTTTTTGTGGAAGAGGTTCTGAATCAGAAGAAAGAATGGTTACCTCAACTTCGGCCGGATTATCACCTTCAGGCAACTCCTGTGGAAAAGTTATCGTTAGATACAATTACAAGTCCAAGAAAGCAAAATCTGAACCGGATTAAATCATACCTCGGAATCCGGATCATCATCTTCAGTGGGAGAACTGGCATCAACAGCTGCTTTCCTTTTCTTATTTGCAAAGGTTTTCCGACGAGCTTGTTTGCCGTTTTTCTCCTGAGGTTTTCTCTTCCAGAAAGGGTCATCAGCCTAGTCAAAAGCAAGAAAGGTAATTGAAAGACGGTTTAAAGAAACGGATTACGAATACAGGGCAAGGTAAAACTTACTGCAGGCAGCTTGTTCTTCTTATAATTAGGAGCTAACCCGACCTTGCTGCAGTGTGCCAAGGAAACATTGAGAATTTTCTTGGCTGATTCTATAACCTCCGATTCAGAGAGTTTTTCCTTGGTAAACCTTTGGGGATCATCCGGTTTGCCAGAATATTTGCACATCAGCTGTGATCTCCGGCTCAAGGGAAGGATACTCCAAGACAACCAACAGCGTAGAAAATCAGTTCCAATCAAGCCATTAGCTATGAAGGCTCTTAACTTGGAGAGCTGTGATGAAAACCGGGTCCGTTCAACAGAGCCGAGCCGTTGTGGCAAAGGATGATCTTCCGGAATACGGGTTTCACGATAACCCGGCAGAGGGTTCTCCCCTTCAGGAGAAGTGTCAATACAATAAAACCATGACTTGTTCCACTCCTTTGGATGCGTGTGTAAAGCGGCGTGAGGAAAAACAACGTCTCTCCTCTTCTGAATACTAACGCCACCAAGCTCCTGATGTGGTCCGCTGGTAAACTCTGTGCGCCGGTTTAAGTGAAAGAAGTCCCGGAACAGATCGACGGACGGTTCTTCTTGCAGATATACCTCCGAAAACACTTGGAAGTCACAGATGTTTGAAACAGAGTTGGGTCCAATGTCCTGAGGGTGGAGTTGGAAGGCAGCAAGAACATCCCGGAAAAACTTTGAACCGGGGGGAGAGAAGCCTCGAGATATGTGATCAAAGAACACAATGACCTCCCCGGACCTGGGAGTAGGAGGACATTCATTCCCCGGGGCCCGCCACTTCAAAACAGACTGAGGGCCTAACGTACCAATTTCAGAAATCTTGACTAAATCTTCCTCAGTAATGATAGAAGGGACCCAATCGCAAGAGACATACTGCTTGGCCATTGCAATGAAAGGACAAGTACTGGAAAGGATAAAGTGCAGAAAACGGATTATGAAGGTACAGCAGTATAAACCGGAAACTGTCTATGAAAGTTACGCAACGGTTTGAACTGAGGACTAATGGCATGGTTAAACCGGCAATTACAGCAAGCTACACCATTTCCGGTTCACGGCAGTAAAAGAGGAACGGCTAAACCGTCGCGTTTAAATTATAAAGTTTCGCAAGAACAGGGCATAACAGTTTAAACCGGAACATACTTAACAGATCTACCGAGGAGAAAACAGGTTTTCAAAGACAGTTAAGGTGGGATAGATCTGAGCATACCAGAAAAAGAGAAACAAATGTAAGAGTATACGAGAAGAACTACAAAGGCCTTATGCAGAGTGGATAAATCTACAGGTTAAACAAGAACGACGAAGATCTGAAGCATTTACAGTGGGATAAAAGTACAGTTTAAAGGGCAAGATCTAAAGGTAAAGGTTACTGAAAACTATCGGCTTAAAGTTGAACAAGGTAAAGCTTCCATTAAGGCTCTAATGGCGGGGGCGTGAGAAGGAACCCTAGAAGTTACAGATCTGTAATGAAGAAGAAGGACGTACCTGGAATAGCAAGGATCAGCGGCGGAGGTTCTCTGGTCAAACTCAGGGTGATGCAGCGGCCGGCAAGGACTTGGATTCAGCGGTTGACGGCGGCGGTTCGAGCTCGGGCAGCAATGGAGTCGGGCGACGGAGGAAGAAGAAAGAGCAGGAAGAAGATAATGAATGGGAACAGCGGTATTTATAAGGAAAGTCAGATCCGAAGCGATAGGTGCGGGATTCGAGGAGGTAAAGGATCGGATAAAGATCCTCTGACGCCTCGATTTTCGGGATAACCCTTAAAAACAAAGCTACAGTACAGCTCGCGGCGTTAAATACGGAGATGATGTCCCGGTCAGATCTGGTGAATCTCGAAGATGACGTCAGAACCGGTTTACAAGAATGTGAAGACAGAAGAAATTTATACAAGACAAGATTGATATGAACAAGTTCAAATCATTCTGGGGCCTAATGTCAGGGATATGACTAACAGGTATAAACCGGCTAGTGTAAACCGGCTTTGTTATGTTATACCTGATTGTAATATTTAGTGAAGGCTACGGCCCATGAGATCTTAGGGCCCATGTGTAGAATTAAGGTCTGAAAACCGCCAAGCGATGTAACTTGAGAGATAAGGAAGGAAAGACAGAGACCGAGGCGGACACAAGTATGAGCCGGCCTCGGGACTCTGTAAACCGGACCAGGCGTACCCTCTATATAAAGGGGCGACCCGGCGACGGTTCAGGGACAAGCAACAATCAACCCGTCGAGGCACAGGCAAGCGAATCCGCTCCCTGTAATCCGACGCCCAAGCAATACCAAACCAACTAGACGTAGGCTTTTACCTTCATCGAAGGGGCCGAACTAGTATAAACCCTCTGTGTCCTTTATGTGCTATGAACCCCTTCAAGCTAACCTGTGCGATGGTTCCATCTTCAAGTCCGCTAAACCGGACATCTGCCGTGCTATTTCCACGACAGATGGGCTACCATCAAATTCGTATATGTGAAGAGGATATTCCCAAGACCGCATTCATAACGAGTTATGGCTCCTACGAGTACACAGTCATGTCCTTCGGGCTTGCAAATGCTCCACCCACCTTTTCTCGGATGATGCACTTCATATTCGACCCCTACACCAATGAGTTTGTCCTCGTGTACCTCGATGATATCTTGGTAATCTCCAAGAATAAACAATACCACGCCAAGCACCTCCGTTTGGTTCTTGACAGGCTCAGAGAGCACCGCTTTTATGCAAAGTTCTCCAAATGTGAATTCTAGCTTGATGAAGTCCTCTATCTAGGTCATATTATCTCTGCCAAGGGAATTTATGTTAACCCCGAGAAGGTTGAAGCAATTGTGAAGTGGGAACCTCCTCAGAATGTCAAACAACTCTGAAGTTTCCTCGGCCTCGCAAGCTATTGTAGAAGGTTCATTGAGAACTTCTCCAAGATTACCAAGCCTCTGTCCAACCTGTTGCAAAAGAATGTCAAGTACTCGTGGACTCCTGATTGTGATGTGGCATTCAATACCCTCATAGAGAAGCTCATTTCTGCTTCGGTACTTACTCCTCCGGATGAGTCCAAGACTTATGAAGTGTTATGTGATGCTACATTGCAAGGCCTCGGCGGTGTTCTCATGCAATACAAGAAGATCGTCGCATACACTTCGCATCAGCTTAAACCAAATGAGAAGAATTACCCCACACATGATCTTGAGCTAGCAGCAGTTGTTCATGCCTTGATCGCGTGGAGACACCTTCTATTGGGCAGAACAGTGGACATCTTCACCGATCACAAGAGCCTGAAGTACATCTTCACCCAGCCAAACCTTAACATCCGTCAGACTCGTTGGGTTGAAATGATTCAAGAATACAATCCAAGCATTGAGTATACTCCTGGCAAGGCCAATGTCATTGCAGATGCCTTGAGCAGAAAGGCTTATTGGAATAGTCTCATCCTCAAACCGTTCCAACCTAAACTTTTTGAGTCATTCAGGAAGCTCAACCTCCAAGTCGTTCCGCAAGGATTTCTTGCCAACCTTCAAGTCGCTCCTACCTTGGAAGATCAAATTCGTGAGGCCCAACTCAGTGATGCTATGGTGCATAAGGTGAAACATGGTATTGCCAAGGGTACTCCCAAGTATAAGTGCTATCGCATTGATGACATAGATACTTTGTTCTTTGAGGACAGAATTGTGGTTCCCAAAGGTGATCTCAGGAAGCTCATAATAAACGAAGCACATGACTCACTCCTCTCGATACATCCACGAAGCTCTAAGATGTACCATGACCTCACGCAACCCTATTGGTGGACTCGCATGAAAAGAGAAATTGCTCAATTCGTGAACGAGTGTGATGTCTGCAGAAGAGTGAAAGCAGAGCATCAATGACCAGCCGAACTCTTTCAACCTCTAACTATTCCCGAGTAGAAATTCGATCACATTGAGATGGATTTCGTCACCGGTTTTCCCAAGTCCAAGCGAGGAAACGACACTATCTTTGTGGTGATTGATAAGCTCACAAAAGTGGCTCATTTTCTTCCAGTCAAGGAATCCATCAACACAACACAACTGGCATAGCTGTATACCTCCAGAATTGTCTCCTTGCATGGTATCCCTCAAGTAATCTCCTTAGATCGTGGAAGCTTGTTCACTTCCAAATTCTAGGATTCCTTCCAGTTAGCTTTGGGTACCAAGATTTGCTTCAGCACAACTTTTCACCTTCAGACTAGTGGCCAAGTCGAAAGAATGAACCAAATTCTTGAAGATATGCTCAGGGCATGTGTAATCTCCTTTGTTATGAAATGGGAAGACTGCCTTCCATTTGCCGAATTCTCCTACAACAAGGCCTTCTAAGCAAGTGCAGGCAAAGAACCATTTGAAATTCTCTATGGCAGAAAGTGTTGTGCCCCTCTCAACTGGTCCGAGACTGGTGAACGTCAACTCCTTGGAAATGATTTGATCTCAGAGGCCGAAGAAATGTGCAAAGTCATACGTGAGAATCTCAAGGCCGCACAATCGCGCCAAAAGAGCTATTATGACGGCGAACATCGAGATTTGGTTTTCGACATTGGAGATCATGTCTATCTCCGTGTTTCTCCCATGAAGGGCACTCAGAGGTTCAGTAAGGGCAAGCTTGCTCCAAGATACGTGGGCCCTTTCAAGATAATTGGCAAGAGAGGCGATCTAGCCTACCAACTCGAGCTTCCCTCCAACTTTGCAAATGTGCATGATGTGTTTCACGTGTCTCAACTCCGCAAGTGCTTCAAGACGCCTGAACGCACCATTCCTTTCGAAGAGATTGATCTTCAGCAAGACTTGTCTTATCGTGAGCACCCAGTTGCTATCCTTGAGGAGGCTGAGCGCAAGACCCGCAACAAGTCCATCAAATTCTTGAAAGTGAAGTGGCCACACCATACCGATCGAGAAGCTACATGGGAACGAGAAGATCATCTCCGTTCCGAGTATCCCGCTTTCTTTCAGTCCTAGATCTCGGGACGAGATCTTTTCGTAGTGGAGGAGAGTTTGTAACACCCCAGATGTAAAACTTCCTTATATGGAAATATATTCATCATTGACTTAATCAATTCCATCCTGGGCATTACATATATACCCCATTGGCACGTCTTGTCAAAACAATGATTGTGCCCACTTATTACGGGATCCTTATCAATGTGATGTGAGCATCTTAATCGCGCCTTACGCGCGACCTCGTTGGGAGCCGGCGAGGTTTACGGATGGAGTGGGGTGGGGGGGGTTAGCATTCACTGCTTATAAAAGGACTCAAATCTTTCCCTGTAACCCCATTCCTCAAGCCCTAGCTTTCCAATCTCCCCAGCCCAAGCGCCCATAGCTCTTGCGCCCACTCAGCTCCTCCACCACCGCCTCCCTTCCCAGCCATTGCCGGATCCGGTTCTAAGGGTAAGTGGGAGGCATCCATGGTCACGAAGAAGACCGTGAAGAACCTCCGGAGCGCGGGCTATCTCACCGACGATGTAGCGCACCGAGTCCCCGAAAAGGACCAAGTGATTCCCGTCCCTAAGGCGGGTGAGAGGGTTGTCTTCCTCTTGCACTTTATTCGGGGGCTAGGATTTCCTATCCACCCCTTTGTACGGGGCCTCTTATTTTTCTATGGGCTAGATTTCCATGATCTAGCCCAATTCAATTATCCACATATCCGCTTTTATAGTGGTATGTGAGGCTTTCCTCCGTGTCCCCCCACACTTAGGCATATGGCTCAAAACCTTCAATTTGAAGCCGAAGGTGGTCGTCGGGAAGCACACGGAGTGCGGAGGTGCCATGGTGAGCAAACTCCCCAATGCCACCTGGCCAAATGGGGCGTTTGTGGAGACGAACAATGTCTGGCAGCAGGAGTTGTTCTACATCACATAGCCCCGCGACACCAAGTGGGCGGCAGCACCCGTCTTTAGATCTAGACCCCCGAAGAGGCTAACCTCTTGGACCGACAAGAGTCCATATTGGGGATCTCAGGCGGAGGTGCTGGTGCTCCAACGCCGCATCTCCGGCATGATTACCAAGGGCACCCAACTCACAAATGTGATTCACGTAATGCTCGTCTGTCTCGTCTTTCCTTGCCAACACCGGGACTCCTTTATATGGGAGTTCAATCCGGAAGGGTCCCGGCCCTTGAAGCATCTCTTGGGCACTATGCATGAAGATATCTGGAAGCATCTCTTCAATGACCAGAAGGGGTGGCCGGCGGAGACTGAGGAAAAGGGCTTCAGTACCACGCTCACTGCATCAGAGGTAATTAAAAAATTTGTTGAGTATATACTCCGTCCATACTTCAATTATAATAGGAGTTAGAGTTTTTGCATTCTATCCAGGCCTGGACGAAAAAGGCAGAGTGGATTAAGTGTCCGGCTCCCTTGCCAGAAGACCCAGAGACGCCTCGGCTGACGGCGATGTTGGTCCCGGCGCCGTACAAGGCGTCAGAGAAGAAGGAAAAGAAGAAAGGCAAGGAGGTCAAGAGCGACCCCCGCCCTGCAGGCCCTACGGACACAAGGTCCGAGGAAACTGGCTCCCACCTCTCTCTCGAAGAAGGAGAGGAGGAGGAGGAAGAAGAAGACGACTCCACCGTCCTGACAAAGGGGAGGAAAAGAGCGGCCCCTGCTGACGCAAGCAAGACCGTCCCCAGGAAGAAGCTAAATCTTCCTCATAGTTTGGACTCAACGTCACAGCTATCGAGTTTAGCCCAGGATTTAACCCCTGACCAAATCGTAAGTATTTAAACTGCTTATGTTCGGATAATTTTCCTTTTCAGCATCTAATATTTAGTTTTCCTTTATATAGTCCTCCGCACGACATCCATGTGGCTTCACTGTCATCGGGGAATTCCCTATCGTCGGGGATGGTGGAGAGCGAAACGCCTCCGCGGGGCTCGTCGCCCACTGTAGGGGATACCGAGGTATCCTCTCTACAAACTCCCCCTGCTCCAGCAGGTGGGAGTGGGGCGGACAAAAGGGCGTCTGAGGTCAATCCCTCGGTAGCCGTCAAAAATATGGGGAGTGACCTCCATGGTGACCGAAGACGGGGCGCCCAAACAATCCGAGGCCCCGCCGAACACTGTTCCAGAGCCTAGTGCGCCTCCGGAATCAGGAAATCAGCCCTAGGGAGCAACTGCTCCAACGCGCCTGCCGTAAATCCAGAGGCGCCGAACACTCTGGAGGGAGCACTGCAAAGTGCTTCCATCATAGAGGAACACCGCACTCTGATGAGTGCGGTTATGGAGAAAATTCAGTCCATCAAAGGTGGACTGAACGAAGCCAGCCTACTAACATGCTTTGAGGTATGCGTTGTAATGTGCTTTAAAGAGAACATTTTTATTATATATATATATATATATATGTATATATATATATACAGTCGGTCTATTCTCATAACATTATGAGAATAATATTCTCATAACACTTCTGAACTGCATTGAAAAACTGCATTGGAAAGCTATGCGCACTGCTTCCTTATTCTGTCGCGAACCACATAGAGGTGTAGCAGGAAATCTTCATGTAGCAGCGTTTCTGGCTAGTTTGATCGATTTCTATTGGTTTATTTGTGCGTGCGCTGATTTAATATGTGGTTAAGCACTGAAATCAGCGAGAAACCGATTGAAATCCTTTGATTTTGGCGGATCTCTGTCGGTTCTTCCGCTGGTTCAGGTGTTTCGCATCTTGCTGTTGGTTGTTCGTATTCTATTTTTATAGCGCGGTCCTAGCGTGTTGCCATTATCGCGTTGATGTTTCTGTTATTCCGCGACAGATTAATCTGCTAATAGGATTGAAATTTCAGTATAATTTGTCGGGTATATCTCTGTTCTAGCGGAAAAACCTCTGTTCTCTGTTCTTCCTCGTCCGGATCGAATTTGTTGCGTTTTGTATGTAATATTCTGTTGTTTTTGGCCATTACGGGCTGCCTTTTGATCTATCCGGATGAATTGGAGCGGATTTAAGTTGTTAATTTTGAAGAATTTAAGTTTTTTGTCCATGTTTTTTGCGGTGGCACTGGCTCTGGTCGTTTCTCAGAGATGTTTTTTGAGATTTTTTTTGCATTATATAGTTGTTAGAACTGCATTGCAGGCTATGTTTTTCGTCTGTGAATCGCGGTCAAGAGCGGTGGACTGCAGTAATACGCAAATGCGCGGTAATTTTTTGTAGTGCGGCGAACTGCATTAATATGCAATGTGAGCCTGTATCAACTGCATTACAGCCACGGGGGTGTGGAGGGGCTAGTTTGATAAGTTTTTTTGCTTGGTCAAGCGCGGTGGACTGCAGTAATACGCAATGCGAAATGCACATTGTTATGTAACCGCACTGCTTTATTTGTCGTTTTTTTATGTTGTTTCCTTTACATATATATATACTGGTGGGTCAATTGGCTCCCCTCCCACCTTATCCCTGGCGGCTCCCATCTCACCTTATCCGTGGCGGCGCCACTCTTCCTCCTCGATCTATTTTTCGCCTGGCAATGGATTGCGCGTGCGGCTGCCTGGCAAGGTTGGAGCCGATGCTGGAGACATGCGTTTTTTCCGAAGGTTTGGTTCTGAACCAGAGGCAGCGGCACATCGCGCTCTGTTCCCTTCTATATTCTTCAGGTATTGGATTTCGGGCTCCATTCATCCATCAGATGACTGACGATGATGTCAGTGTTTCATGGGTATGTATTTCTCGCATATTCTTTTTCATGTGTTGTTTGTAGTTAACACTATCTGAATTTTTGTAGTAGTATTAGTTTCTGAAGATTTTTTTTTCACTAAGTATAAGTGAACTACTTTTTTCACACAAAAGTTTTATTATGAACATTGTAGGAGCAGCAGCAATTTTGTCTAGTCAATATTATTATGTGTTGACATCAATATTTTTTTATGAAGATTGTAGCAGCAATTTAGTTTCTGAAAGATTGTAATCTTTTTCTTATTTGTTCTTATTATTTTCTGTTCTTGTTGTTTTGCTTGCAGAAATTCCCTTCTGGTCTAGTCAGGGTAACAGAAAGCTGTGTTAATTTGGTGTTGGTCAGCAAGAATGGATATCATGATGTTGATGTTATGTATTCTGTTGGCTCTGATGATTGTTTGGTTCTCAAAGATGGCTGGAAGGAATTTGTGGAGGAAGCCGGTCTTCAGGCTGGGGATGTTGTGATGGCTATGTTTTATAGGCATGCAAAGTGTTTGGAAATTAAGTTAAATTTGCTTTAGATCAGTCTTGCTTGAGCAGCAGCAGCATGAGACATTTTTGTTGTAATAATTTGACATTTTTTGCGTTGCTTCTAGTGTATTTTCTTTATGAGAATTCTGAGTATAAGTGAACTGCTTTTTTGACATATAGGTTTTCATGTGCATCCTATCAGCAGCAGCAGTTGAAGAACATCCATACTGGAAACCCCCACCGAGTTTTTCCTTTTTTTAACCCAGATACGGAATTAGAGTTTTTTTAATAAAAGAGGACTGCATCAACCTTCTTAATAGCAGCAGTTTTGTGAAAGAATACTCTATGTGAACTGCTCTGATAGTTTTGTTTTTTATGTGTATCCTAGCTACAACAGCAGTTTTGAAGCAATATACATACGGAAAACAGACTACTTAGAACTGCATATAGTTGATAGATAGAAACCACGGTTCTGCGCTCATAATTAACATAGTACACCATCAAGCAAACTAACGCTACATAAGCAAACATTGTCCCAAAGCAAACTACAACGAAAGCAAACTAATCTACATACGCAGAGGAAAACTAATCGAGCACTTACGACAGGGAATCCTTGGCTTTTCAGCATCTGTCCTGCTTCACCAGTTCCACCCATTGGAGTTGGAGGTGGAAGTTGATGCCCCCTTGCCCCACGGCTTGCAGGACAACCTCGGGCGCTTCCTGGTCTTCTCTGTTTCAGCGCGTGCGAGGCCTTTCTTCAACGTGGTGATTCGGTTCCATATCTCGAACGCAGCGTAGGAGTCCTTGGCAGCATACTCGACGTGCTTGGTGCTGAGAATCGAAGTCCACAGGCTGTGGTCGTGGTCTGTCATCTTCATCTTCATGTCTGCGTACTCGTCGTCGATGATGGCAGCAGCTACATCGCCAAGCGAGTCCAGTGGCTTCGTTCCATCAGGCACCCTCCAGTTCGTCTGGATGTCGACGAAGTTGGGGATGTGGAGGTCGCAGCGTGCGAGCTTCTCCTTGTCCTGCTTGATGGCGAAGCCAGCGAACTCGAACCTAAGGAAAGTGAACCGCAAGTTATACCTATCGGAACTGCATACACGGGCATATAGAACTGCAACACGTTGTCGACAGAGAGAATTGCTTACCTTGGGTCGCCGAGGAACCTGTCGAAGGGGACGCATCTCTCGCCCAATGTACCACATACCTGGAAAAGAAGCACTGGGTGGTACTTGCAGATGGATAGTTGAACAAGGGCCGCCCTCTCGTGGTCGGGTGTGTACTCCACGTCGATGCCAACGATCTTCTGGCGGCGCCGCTGGAGAACTGTCTTGAACTCTTCGACGTACGTCGCCATGGCAGCGACGTCGGTGGTGTAGATCACCTTCAGCTTCGTGTTCCCGTGCGCATGCACGTCGTCGTAGGTCCTGCTGAACCCCATTGCTACAAAGAGGAGGAAGAGGAGGAGGAAGGCGCAGCGTCGTGTGTTTTGTGCGGACGGTCTGGTTGATGGAGCGCAGGATTTAAATGGGAGCGGCAGCAACTTCTGCCGAGGCCACGATCTCGTCGCTCAACCGTGTTGGCGATCGTGGGTTCGTGATGATCGTGGCGTTCGTGCCGCGTGCAACCGGCGGGATAGAGGAGGGGCGGGGCGCGGCGCTTCGGGCGATAGTGGGCGCATTTATTTTAGGGCAGGCGAACCGAATCATCCGCCATAAGCGAACTGCATCGCTTCAGAAGCGGAATCGTTTCCCGTAAGCGAACTGCATTGCTTCAGAAGCCGAATCATTTTTTTTACATTTTTTTGCACTAAGCGCACTGCACTGTGTACTCGAAGGTTACTGCACTGCAAGCTTTAAATGCACCACGCACGCACTACAGTGTATGTGAATCCTAGTCTGACTCTACATTTTTTTTCTTTTCTAACTGCTTTTCTGTATTGATTCACGTTCATGTCAGATTCTATACGACTAAGAGAACTGCATTCTCAAAATGACATTCCGATGTCAGGTTTTTCATACATAAGAGAACCGCATTCTGAGAGTGGCATTGTCATCTTATTTTCTTTTCATACAGAAGAGAATTGCATTTTATGAAGCACCCCCCC
>LR738713.1:417716952-417737935 GCA_902687465.1 Secale cereale
GCGGCAGCGCCCTGCGGCCGGCGGCGACCCCCACCCCTCCCAGCCTCCTTGCGCGGCAGCGCCCTGCGGCCGGCGGCGACCCCCACCCCTCCCCGCCTTCTTCCGCGGCCGGTAGCGCAGAGCGTGCGCGGAGCGGCCGGCGATGCAGTCCCTCGGCGAGGCTTCTTCCGCGGCGGCGGTTAGGAAGCGACGCCGCCCCTCACCTTCGCCCCAACACCATCGAATTGATCTAGGTGCGCCGCTGCCTCGATTTAGCGCCCCGTTAGCTGCACCCCTGCCACAGAACCGAGCATATGCCCTGGGAGATCCGCCGCGGTTTACCCAGCTGAAGCATCCAGCCTCGGTTATGCATGGCAGGGGGAAGAGAACTGCAAGGATGCCTTCTCCATCGCAGTCGACGTGGATGCGAACTGCAATGGTGCCCATCCAACCTTTTCCCGCGACAATGGCAAAAGTTGAAAAAGCCCATGAGTTCCTGCAGCGGAGGTGGACTGCACGCCAACAGCAGGCAGAGCTGCATCCGCAAAAGGAGAAAACTACAGATAATGTAAGAAAATCACATACCCAACCCCCCCCCCCACACATCTAGTTTGCTGTGCCCTTTTTATCACCATGCAGTGCCCTCTTGCGTCGACTGCAGTCCCATGTATCTCCCAGTAAAAAACAGAAAAGATAGTTCGAAAAAATAAAAATGCGCTATGGCTAAAAAATGCAGTCCACCATGACTTAAATATGTAGTGCACTGTGGCTTAAAACTGAAGTGCATTGTTTATTCATGTTAACTCCCAGTGCCCCTGCTATAGAATGAAAAATTGAAGTGCAATTTCTCCAGTTGCATATATAATGATATATAGTACGAAGATGCAGTTCATTTTACTATTGGCGTGCATAAAAAGCTTTGGCTTAATACTGTGCAGGAAATTACTATGCCTCCAAACCAGAAGATACCACGATTGATTCACAACCCAAAGCCACTGAACTGCATTGGAAGAGAAGAGTGGGAGATGGCTGGATGGATAACACGTGAAATACCTAGGGGTTTCTTTAACACAACAAACAGAACTGCGTACTCGGTGGAGGAAGATGTAGAGGATAAAGATGAAAACAGTGAACCAAACATCATTCGAGATGGAGAAGGCAGTGAAGCAAAAAAGTGCGCAAGCTGAGGAGGACGACGACGATCTGGTCTTCATGGGGGAGCATGCGCAGAAAGATGATGAGGAGGATGATGATGAAGAGCAAATCATAACAGTTATGCAGCCAAGGTACACGCGTGTCTTTGAAACATTTGGCCAGCAGATCAGAACGGATGATATAGCACCTCCACAAGCCAATGTTGAAACCTAGCAAGTTCGGCAAGTTCATGAGCAAACGATTCGTCGACGAAGAGACAGTGGAATTCCACCAAGGCCGCCTACTGCGCACCAAAAGAATCGGAAGCAGAATCAAGGAGAGCCACAAGCAACCAAAAAAGTAAAGTTCTCAACACTTATGCCTCCTCCGATCCTAAATTACACAGATCTGTTGTCACCCCTCCATGCCCAATAAACATTGGTGAGCTGCAAACACCGTTAGAGAAAAAACAGTACACACATGTAAGCTTCCTTGCCTAACTACTGCAGTTCACTTACGCATTCTTTCAGCTTGTGCATTCTCATTAACAAAAAAAAAACATTCCATATTGTGTGTGCAGAATGAGAACATGCTCCAAGAAATTGTGCCTGTGAAAGGTATGCAATTCACATCACACGCTGCGGCGCGAGAATTCTACAACACGTATGCGAGGCATGCAGGCTTCGGCACGCGCAAAAATGGCGGATACAGAACAAACAAATACATAGTGTGCTTAAAGGAAGACAGAAGCAAGGAAATTGTCACAGATTATGACAGAAAGCGAGAGAAAACATCAAAGAGGACTGGCTGCAAGGCAAGAATGAGATTGAAAAAATTCAAGGATGTGGTTGTGATAGCAGAGATTGAGCTCAATCACAACCACATGATGATCGACAGCCTGGCTATGCTTCTGCACATGCACTCGCATAAGACGGATGATCCGTTACTTGATAAACTAGTGAAGGACACGCAGAGCGACAACCTGACGCACACGCAGATGATATCAACCCTGTCAAGGATGTCAGGAGGGATGCACTTTATGGGGCGCACTAGCCGTGACTGGGTGAACAGGTACGTTCACTAAACAAAAAACGATATCTCGTCTATTTCATGCAGTTCGCTTGTGCATTTTCTGTGTTTCTCTAATGCTGCAAGTATATTATTATTTTGAACTGCAGGAAGCACCAATTCGCGAGGGAGGAAACAGAAGACGATGTGAAGAAACTCCTGGCTTTCTTTGAGAAAATGCAGCAAATAAACCCGGAGTTCTTCTATGATTATGACAAAGATGTCGATAACCGTGTGCGAAACATCTTCTGGGCGAACGCGAGCTGCCGGGGATCGTACGAAGATTTTGGAGATTGTGTCACATTTGACACGACCTACAAGACCAACAAGTTCCACATGCCTCTGGCCGTCTTCGTTGGAGTCAACCACCACCTCCAAAGTACAATATTTGTTGTGGCTCTCATTAGAGACGAAACAATACCGACTTTCGAGTGAGTGTTACGGACGTTCTTGCGTTGCATGAACAACAAGCGGCCAATCTGCATACTTACAGGTATGCAAAAAAAGAATGGGTTTAAATAACAATGCAGTTCACTGCCAGGTTTTGTAGTCCATTTCTTCCATCCAATGAAAAAAGCAGAAAAAACATATGCAGTTCTCTCAATAACTCACTGCTTGGTTTTTTCAAAAACATGCATATCAATGCCCCTCCATGGATGCCGCAATAAAAAGTACGCTAATAGGCACGCTACACAAGTTATGCCGTTGGCATATATTGAAAAAATACAAGGATCACCTGTCCTTGCTGTACAAAGCGTATGAGACATTCAAAGATGAGCTGACCTCCGTTCTCAACCACCCGCTAATGCCATCAGAGTTTGAACGCGCTTGGCATGAGCTCATGGACAAGTATAACCTGCAAAATGATGAAATTATGAAGGCGCTCTGGACAGACCGAAAAGAATGGATATCAGCTTACTACAAGGAGGTGTTCTATGCACGGATGACGTCGACACAGAGAAGTGAAAGCATGAACCAGATCTTGAAGAGGAACTTTGTCCAGGAAAGACACGACCTACACATCTTTGCATCGCAGATGGACAGGTGCATCCAGACAAGGAAGGGCGTCGAGCACGCGGATACCATAGCTAACGAGGTATATAACCAGAGCAAAGTTTTTAAGCTGGATGAGCAATTAATAAATCACTACTAGCTTTCTTGATTTTAGCTGTGAAAGACAACTACTTAACTAGTTTTCTTTGTTTCACAGACGGAAATAAGGACTACTACTCAGTTTGGTTTCGAGGTTCAGCTCTCCAAGATTTACACCAGGGCGGTCTTTGCTGACTTCAAGCAAACGCACTACCGCAGCACTGCATTCAGATCAGAGCAGTCCCCTGACAACCCGACGAAATATTTGGTGCGCCACTACAACCGGTCTGATGATTTTGATTGGGCAAGACACGAGTTCCAGGTAGTTGCTGATGTGACGAACGGTATCTACGAATGTGAATACAAGCTGTGGACACACACAGGTTAGTGAGACAGGAAACAAAAAATAAGCACACAAAAAACATAATGAAGTTCACTTATTGCTGGTAGAAAAAAAGAGATGAAAAACAAAAAAAACCTTAGTGAAGTTCACTAGAACAGAAAAACCAGGACCTATTTATAATGTAGTTCACAAAAAAATTGAAAAGTTGCATATTTATGTGAAGTTTGCTGACACGAACAACCCAAAAAATTCTTTTGCTGTAGGCCTGTTATGCTTGCACATCATTTGCATGTTGGATCAACTGCGGGTGGACAGGATACCTGAAGAGTACATATTGAAGAGATACACACGGAACACGCGCCAAAATGCAACTTTTGGCCGCAGAGACTATGAGCAAACTGCTCCAGATGGGAGTTTGATGTTCTGCCGTAGGAGACTACTTGCAGAAACAGCGATGGACCTGGCAAACAGGGGTGTCAAATCGGATAGAGGGTACAACAGAGCTTTAGCTGGGATGAGAGAACTCATGCAAGAAGTCGACGTAATAAACGAAGAAGAAGAAGCAGAGAAGATCATGGATGCGCGGAGTGAAGAACAAGGAGAGGAGCGCGAACATGCCGCTGATGGTGCAGCTCATAATATGGATGACACAATTCTTCCTCCACCTGTTTCAAACACAAAAGGGAGAAAGAAAGGGAGCAAATCAGACAATAAAAAAGCTGCAGCAAAAGAAAAAAGTCCTGAAAAAAATAGCAGGCATGAGCCAGAACTGGACAAAGGATGTGCAAATCATGCAATAAGTTTGCGGGACACAACTCAAGAACATGTAAGGAGCGGCTGAAAATAATCCAGGCTGAAAATGCCGCCACAGATCACCAAGCTGACCAACAAGATGATGACAAAGAGAAGACTATGTAGCGTCTGCAACAAGAGAGAGAAGCATAACGCGAGAACTTGTCCAAATAGAACAGAAGAAAAAGATGAAGAAGATGAAGAATATGAAGAAGAAGATGCTGACAAAGAAGAGAACGAGGAAGAGAACGAAGCTGATGTAACTGAAGAGGAAGATGAGGAAGCAGAAGAGGAGGAAGAAGAAGAAGATGAAGACATCGAAGAACCATCATCAAAAACGAGGGGGAGAGGCAGAACGCAGAATCCAGTGCGTAGGCAAGCATCGCAGTCGCATGGTCGCGTTACGAGGGGTAATGCGAACAACAAGAGCAAAACAGAAGCAGCAACAACCATTGAAACAAATGCAGTGCACAATTTGAGAAGAAGCAGCAGGAAAAGGACATAGATCAACACATATACAGTTTTACCTTTTAAAATATATTAACTTCATCCTTTATATATATCGTATCGTATATAAGATATAGCTTGTGTTCAATGGACTACAAAAAAAGAATTCAACATGTAATATTGAAGTTCAAAATGAATTGATATAACATATTCCATATATACTTTGTGATCAATGTGTTGCGGGTGGTATGCTTGATAAAATGCAGTTCTCTTCTATATGAAAGAAATAAGATGAGAATGTCATTCTCGGAATGCACTTCTCTTCTATATGAAAACCCTGAGATCATTATGTCATTTTGAGAATGCAGTTCTCTTCGTCGTATAGAATCTGAGATGACAGTGAATCAATATAGAATGCAGTTAGAAGAAAATCTATAGAGTGAGACTAGGATTCACGTAAAGTGCAGTGCGTGTGTGGTGCGTTTAAAGCTTACAGTGCAGTCCGCTTCGAGTATACAGTGCAGTGCGCTTAGTGCAAAAAATGTAAAAAACTGAGCTCTCGCTTAGCAGACACGGTTGATTTTCTGTCTTCTAATACATTTTTACCAAAATTTTGAACCTCGACGACAAACACGTTGAATCGTCTTTGCTGTCCCATGTGATAAGGTGAAATGCAGTGCGGATACGTATATTTAAAAAAACTTGGCTGCTACTCATATGAGTGAATGCAGTGCGCTACGAACATGTTACAATTCACAAGGAGGAATTGACTGAAAGCTCCATTATGTACATATTTGACATTGTCACTGTCTGGCACAAAAAGAAAAACACAAAACTAACTAGACCGGAATATACAAAAGCACACAGCATGGTGTGAAAAAGTTTTGCAGATCGAGAACTACACACAGCGACATACATACTGTTTACAGAGAGTTTTGGAGCACACACGAAAAGACATCAACACACATAAAAAAGATATGCTATCATTTATGCCTCGTCCTGCTCCTGCGAATCCAGTTTTGGAGAAAAGCCAAGAGAAATGCAGAGATTTCTTAGATCCTCCGGGAACTCGGTGACTACGACCATGTTTTCAGGGTGGAACAGGATCTGGAACAAGAACTCAGCCTTCCATTCCTCAACAGCAGCTTTCTGCGATGAAGCAAAAAAAAAAATATATACAAGATCATCTACAAAAAAGAACTAACAAAAATATCAAAGAATAAGGGATTATTATTGGGTTAAAAAAATATACTTACATTACGCCTTGTGAATTTCACAACAAAGCTTTTGCCGTCGTAAACCTGAGCCATCTTCAGAACAAATAAGCCGCACTCATTGGGGCCCTGCTCAGGGGCGCCCAAAAAGCTAGCTTTCTTTGAAACATCGACCCAGTCTACCGACTCCTTTCTCTTGTACTCCTTTTCTCCGTAAACCTTCTTCAACAATGCAGTCATCCTGATCATCTGGTGAAAAAAAATACACATCACAACAATATTGTTCGACACGCGCACGCATGAAAACAAGAAGAAAAAGGTGAAAAAGGAAAAAAATTACCATTTCAGTGCGGTCGCTGTGGTATTCAGACTTATGCCACCTCGTTGTTTGGTCAACCGGTCCGCTGTACCTCCTAGTGTCATGAATATCAAGGGTCTCGCGGTGCCTATTCATCGTGTATAGCGAGTAATGCTCGTCTTTCATCCGTGGTAATAGAATCTGATTTTGTTTCATCAAAATTGTTATGGGTTTGATGAGTGAAAAAAGATTACTGGAAAAAAATGGAAGAGAAAATAAGTACATAAGGCTGAAACAGCAAATCTGATAACTTAATAATTTGCAATCAAGAAGGATCTCGTCATCACGAACAAAAACTTTGAACTGCTTTGCTGCATCATCAACGTTAAACTTGCCGTGGACAAAAGGCAACACAACGTTTCCATCTTCATCTCTATCAGCGTGATCATTCATTTGAAGCACATACTGTGTGTGGGTAATTCACAAAAGAACGTTAATGCAGTTCCCCCTCAAAGTTCACTCTGACGCTTAATGAAAAAACAGATCACGCTTCTCTAACAGTATGCAGTTCACACTTCTCCCCCCAATTTGTTTCATTTAAGATACATGGGTTAAACACAATAAATGTATGCAGTTCAGTACATTGCTAAAACAAATTATTAGACACTATTAACTCCAGTTCACTCCAGCAAAAATGAAAAAAGGGAAAAGGAGAAATACCGTGATAAACAAAGGGGACAGGAGAACGCGTTCGCCAGATCGATAAACCACATTCATATGCTCGTCATTCTTCCAGTACCTGATGATATGATCCATCAAATCCGAGTCCATGAAACCACCTCTGGTGAAAGTTAAGAACAAGTAGTCCACATTCACAGTGTAGACTTCGACAGGATTCCTGTGCATGAAAAGCACGCACCTGCACAAAACAAACGGCGAGGGTGGGGGGATTAGGAACACAAAAGGAAAAACACACAAACATTACACACATTAAAAATCAAAAATCAAAAAAACTAACGAAAAAAGAACTGACTCGCTGTATTTCTGCCTGAATGGTGTGCTCGTGATGAGTTGCAAGACTTTCCTCATCTCCGCAAGATAGCTGAAACTCGCAGGCTTCAACTTCTGTACCGGAGATCTAAACTTTGATGGCTTCTGCACAGGCCTCTTATTTGATAGAACTAGTGCATCGCTGTTGGTCGGGCGTTCCACAGCTGCGCTCCTGGTCCTCCTAGGCACTGGTGGTGGCCTCTCAAAATCATCATCACTATCTTCAGCATTCGGAGGGCTGACTGCTATCTTCCCACGTTTGACCTTGACAGGAGATTTCTCAAGAGATTTTTCATTCGAAGTGCCGGCGCCACTCCTCAACCTCTTACACACCGGTTCTATTACAAGCTTAACGGGGGGTTCATCAAGGACAAATTTCTGAATCGTTAGAGTGTGAACCTGAGTTTCAAACAAGGAAATGCCACCTTGGTGTGCGCCTTCGTCAAAGCCTGCACAAAAAAATGGATAATGAGCAAAATGAAAAGAATCATCAAGTTCACTAACGAAAGTCATTTTAACATGCGAGTGGGGTTCTACTAAAAGCTTAACAAAAGTAGTGGACCTCCCCTTTCTATATCAATGAAGTTCACTTAATAAAAGGGTGTGTGACTGAAAAAAATGTAATAACCTTCTTTAAAAATTAAAAGTGATGTCAGGTCCAGACAGCAATGCGACGAGGTCAACCAACTATAGAGCATCGCCTTCCAGATGTAGCCAATGTGCTCCTTCCCAAACTTGGCAATCGTTTCACCATCCCAGGTCTGCATGAATTGCAACATGTAAAATCCACAATCATGCCTGCAAGAAAACCAACATAAACACATTACTAATGCAGTTCACTCAATAATGAAGTGCTACTGATGTTAGTAAAACAATGCAGCTCCATACACACAAAAAACCGAGGGAGAACAACTAATAACACATTAGTAATGCAGTTCGCTCAAGGAAAAAGGTGCTTCTAATTTAGTAAAAACAATGCAGCTCACTTACACAAAAAAACTGAAGGAGGAAAAAGAAAAGGGGAACAAGTACAAACCTGTTTCCCTGTTGCGGGACATTAACATGAGTCAGGACGAAGCCGTCAAGGGTGGGAGGGTTCAACGGCTCATCGCAGCTTGCGCTGCCATCTTTCCAAACTTTTTTGATGTTCCTGACCATTTTCCTGAAGAAAAGATTTGCAGGAGCGCTATCGGCGTCGTTCAGTGAGTCGAGAAACTCAAAACGCTTCTCTCGCAGGTTCAAAGTGACCAAGCAGTAGTGGCCTATCGCGTCCTTCATTGTTGCAGGAGGAGGATCAAATGTTGCAAACATAATCTGAAATAAAAAAAGAATAAAATAAACCAGATGAGAAAATAGAAAAACAGAAAACTAATTTTCAAGATGACGAAAATGGTCAAAATGCGTTACCAAGTTTTTCTTGTCCACACGTTCCTCTGCGCTTGAAGAAAACATCTTTTTCAAAGCCCTATTTGTGGCACCGCCGTTCCAAATGGAAATATGCCAAAAAGACAAAACCAGAGAGTTAATGAAAATGCTTATAGCACAATAAAAATTGGATGAGGGATAAATATAAATTAATGAAAATGCTTACGCAAAGGTTGTACGGGACAATCATCATTTGAGATCCTTTGAACCTCTCAGCTAACATAGAGATGCCAATATTTGCGAGGCGCGTGCTCAGCGTTCCATACGACCAAAAAGACTCGCCAACATGACCGATAGTAATATCACCAAACTCGCCCTTGAATGCAACTAGATGCCTTCAGACAAGAAGAAAAAAGCCCAGCAAAAAGTGATAAGATGGGTGTCCCTGAAAAAAATAACATATTAAATAACCGTGGGTGTAAGACAAAAAATGTCATACTTCTTCTTATTATCCCTCCTAGCCCTCGTAACAGCGTCATATAACTCATTGTATCTTCTCATAAGAGCTGGATCAATGCTCGAAGGAGTAACAACAGGTAATTCCTCATCTGCATACAGAGTGGGAACGATATCAGAGAATAAAACAACACGGTCCATTTCGCCACGGGAAAGAACAAAAATAATGCAGTTCGCTTACCTTCGGTTTCAGAATAAACTTCCTGCGGCTGCTCAGATACATCTTCGCTGAGCGTCAAGTGATCCAGCGCGGTAATATCATTGTCAAGTGATGCTTGATTGCTCATGTCCTAAGAGAGTCTTGGTTGTTCCACTTCAGAACCAATCGAAACTATCTCAGCTGGGACTTTGGTTGTCTCGGTTGGGAAAGCCGGATTGCCAACAGATTGCTCGGGGGCACGAGGGACGACACAAAATTTCTCAGGCACCTCATCGCCAAGCAACAAAACAGTAGGCCCAACAACACCATCAATGCAAGCGGATGTCCCCGCAGCGTCAAATCCGACTCTAGGAGTTCCTTCTCTCTCTTCTGCAATTTCAACTGTAACACGAGGAGCTCCTTCTCTCTCTTCATGCTTATCACCATCCACGATATCCTCCCTTCCTTCTCTCTCTTGTGCCTTACCAGCCTCAACAGAACACTCCCCTCCTTCTCTACCTTCTGCCTTATCAACCTCCGCATTAGGCTCCTCCCCTCCTCTCCCTTCCACATTGTCATCCTCCATGATGCGCTCCGCTTGGATTTCAACATTTAATCCGCAGTTCTGATGAGTTAAAAAATAAAACACATTACACAAAAAGAGAGAATGCAGTTCACTAATAAAAACGGACCATGAACCTCGCAAGAAAAATAAAAATAAAACACAAAATGCAAATTCTCTATACTCACCAGAGAAGCGCCGCCTTCCATCTCTTTAGACTTGTCAGCCTCGTTGTCCTTGCCAGCATCACCCTCTGCCTCCTTCCCATGTATTTCCACGTTTGATTTGCCATCCTAAAAAACAAAAAACATAAATAAAACTATTATCCAAAATGCAGTTCTACAACTAAAGCCAACACCAAATCATGCAGTTCACTGCTAAAAAATGATGCTTCTACTCTAAACAACAACTGCAGTGCACTACCACTACTGGTGCACACTACAAAAAATTTAAAAACTGCAGTTCGCTGCGACTGCTGGTGCAAAAATATGATTGTTTGTTTTGGACACTACAAAAAATTAAACAATGAAGTCCCCTGTAAAAAAAAGAGGAAGAAATCAAACCTTGTCGATGACGCCTTCGTCAAGAGGATTGTCTTTGGCAGCTTCGTCAACAGGGGACAATGGCCTATCAAACAAATAATCAGAATCAACACCGTAGTGGTCCTGGTGGTCATCATCACGGCAAGCGTTAGCATTAGAAGATTCTCCTCCACACTGCAAAAGGAACTAAAGGATGCGAAAACAAATAGTCAATGCAACAACACATAGAAAAACATCGATAACAAAAATGGTTAAAAAAATTGTTCACATATGAAAAAAAGACATACATCCACAGCTGCGTGGTCAGGCAAAGAAGGCCGGACAACATCTTCACGCCTGTTCATTTCCTTCACAATTGCCTCAGCTTCCTGCTCATACCTAGCACACTTGTCGTCCTGAGACTGCTTAAACTGAACGAATGAAGACCTGATATTCCTAACTGTCTGCTTAAGGAATTCAAGCTGCCCACGGTCAAAGTTATGAGCGGCCTCTATTTCTGCTTCAGAAGGGCCTTTGCCTTCAGGAAACAATCCAGCAATATTCCCCATCCTGGAACCGGATGTTGGGAAATCAGAAGTTAAATTGATGACCCTGTCAAGAAGCTCATCGACCTGAACAAATTTATTGCCATCAGTAGAAGCCTCGCCAGAAAAACCTCCAGCAGCCGCCCTAGCAAAACCACGACCCCGTCGAATTGGAGCCGCCCTAGCAAGAGGCTCACAAAACATTTCAGACGCTTCGGCAACTGCAGTCCGCTTGTACACAATGTCCCCTTCCGCCTTCCACTGAACAAATTAACAAAAAAAGAGATGCAGTTCACAAATAAAGTACATAATAGGTTCACATTTAGCGTGGCGAAAAAAAAGGAATAAAACAAACACAAAGGCTGGCTATGCACTGATCGGCAGCTTGCCAAACTTGTAAGTGTCCAGGTGTATCTTTCCCCTGACAATAATGTCGGCGTTGTGAATCTTCTTCAACTGCACATGGGACAGTATTGCAGCGCGTGGCGTGCGTGTATCCATAACCGATATAGTGCGAAGATTCAAAGAATCGAGGTACATGAACAGGGGCACAATGGTGCAACCCTCAGCGCAGTTCTGCTTGCTCCCTTCAGAATTCCACTTGTACACAGCGGCCTACAGCTCGTCGACAACAAGCTGACAAAAGTCCATGCTAGCCATAGATGCAAAATCCAAGTTTTCAACCATAGCAGCTACCCTGGACAACCGAGTTGCAGGGCTGGGGCAAAGTAAGCTCTAGAAAACAATGAGAAAAAACCTTCACAGTCTTATTAACCTTCGCACGGTCCGCAGCCAGCGTGCGAACTAAAATAAGCAGGTCCTTCACATCTATGCTACGAGAACGGTTGAAACCAAGTTCATCCTTCAGATTAGCCAGCAAATCATCATGGCCGCTGGCAGCAGGCCTGGGAGCAGTGTGAGAACCCATCGGGATATCAAAAATGTGACGGACAGCCTCACGATTGATTTACAGAACCTTGTTTGACCCTTAGTCCAATCTCATCATATCACGGTCGATCTTTCCCATCAATTTGCACATGAGAACACGAGAAACATTCTTCTGAACTTTCAGGTCAAAGACAATGCCAAAACCTGCTTGCCGCACCAAAGTTCTGTGCGGCTCACCCAACAAGGCAACAGCTTTGCATACGTTTGGAATGGACAGCCGAACAGTCTTGTTAAAACGCCATTCATGCGCAACATCATCTTCAGACCTCTTCCTCTTGGTACTCTTAGCAGTCTACAAAAAAAAGAATAAAAAATGCAGTTCACATCAGCAAACTCATGCGAAACAACTTAAAAAACAGAAGAAGAAAATAAATAAACAGCGTATACCTTCCTAACATCAACATCCTCCTCATCAGCATCACTGTCCAGCGCTTCTCCAGCTGCATTTTCCCGCGCCAGCTTAGATCGATGCTCAGAATCAACACCGGAGTGATCGTCAGCGCGTCTCCGCTTTCCTTGAATCCCATGCACATTAACCTCAGCATAATTAGGCCTCTTTGAGTAATCAACACCGCGGGCTCCACCGTGGAGAACTTAAACCTTGCTCTGCAACAGTGTTGAGTTTTCTCTTCACAGGATTCTTTGCGGGGGCAAACTTAGCAGACTTCTTTGAATCTGCAATCCTCCTTCCTATCTCCTTACCCTCCTCAAACTTTACTTGCTTCGCCTTATGAGCCTTCACGAAAGTATTACCGAGCGCAATTGCTTTCTGCCTTTTCCTCTCAACATCAGCTGCAATCTGATCAGGGACCATCCGAACCTGTGTAACTGGTTATGTGCCATCAACATATTGCGACTGGGTTTCACTCAATTCAGGTAGAATGCTGCCCTGATCAGATGTCCCACCACCGACAACATCGGCTGTGAAATAACGCGTAATCAAATAGTTAACACCACCACCCCCGGACCCACCAGGACATAAAACTGTAGGTAAGAAAAACATAAGAAAATATGTGTGTGAGAGGGATACCTAAACTTAATGCAGCTCATATCAACTTGGCAACACAATCTAGAAATGCAGTGCTCTCTTCAGCAGTTTATGTTCAACAATTAAAACATAACAGAAAACTTAATGCAGTTCATGTCACTTGAAAATCAATTTGACGCGTGTCCGAAAATGGACATTGGTAAAGGGATATATGATGCAGTGCACTAATTCATTCAGTAAGCAATTGACCACATATAAAATGAAGTTCGCCTAGATATACAAAACAAAACAAATTCATGCAGTTTTGTGAGAGGGAAAAACCAAAACTTAATGCAGCTCATATCAATTTGGCAACCGCATTGTGGATAAACAAAAATAAATACAAAGCAATGTACAAATGCAGTGCTCTCTTAGCAGTTTATGTTTAACAATTAAACATAACAAAGAAACTTAATGTAATTCCAAAAAAAATAAAAACAATTAACTTGAGGCAGTTCATATCAGTTTGCCACATGACTGAAAATGGGCCTTGGTAAGGGAATCTACGATGCAGTGCACTATTTCGTTCAACAAAAAACAATTGACCGTGTATAAAAAATGCAGTGCACTTTGATGTAGTACCAGATGGGGGAGCCGTGCTGACTGGTGAGGCATCAATTGGGGGGGAAGAAGCCATGTTGTGTCTGCAATCAGAAAGGGATAACAATTAAACCCTAGACAGCAACCCAAAAACAGGCAGAGACAAACTTTCAATCCGTAGGGCGTTGCAATTTCAAACATACAAAACGAAGTTAAGAAGAGGATGCTGGCTCCAAGAATAACCCTAGTAGAAGATCTGGAACGGACCATGGTGATTTGGGGCTCATCGTGAGATGATGTGACGGACAGAGGAGGCGGCTGCGGACGGCGACGGCGGAGGAGGCGCCCCTACGGACGGCCGCGGCTGCGGGCGTCGTCGCTGTCCACCACGAGAGCGCCCCTACGGACGGCGGCGGCTGCGGGGGTCGTCTCTCTCCACCACGAGAGCACGAGACGAGGGGATTTTTGTGCGGGGGAGACGAATGAGAAGGGGACTGCAAGAAACATATAAGAAAAGAGATGCTTAATAAATAAAAGGCCCACAGGTCATAGACAAAAATAAAAAAACGGCTCGGTTATAACACGATGCAGTCCGGTTACAAAAAACAACTCGGTTTCGAAACGATGTAGTTCGGTTACAAAAAACGAATCGGTTCGCCTGCCCGAAATATACGCGCCCACGATCGCCCGAAGCGCCGCGCGCCCGCTCCTCTATCCGGCCGGTTGGAAAACGCGCGAAGGCCACGATCACCATGAACACATGATCGCCATGCCGGTTGGAGGACGAGATCGTGCGCTCGGCATAAGTTGCTGCCGCTCCCCTTTAAATTCCGCGCTCCATCAACCTGATCATTCGCGGAAACACACAACATTGCCCTTCCTCCTCCTGTTCCTCCTCTTTCCAGCCATGCCGTTCACCAAGATCTACGACAATGTCCTGGCGCACGGAAAGACCAAGCTCAAGGTGGTCTACACCAACGACGTGGACGCCGTGGCGACGTACGTCGAAGAGTACAAGGCAGTTCTCCGAGGGCGCCGCAAGAAGATCGTCGGCATCGACCTCGAGTACACACCCGACAAGAGGGAAGGGGTTGTGATTCAACTCTCCATCGGCAAATATCACCCAGTGCTGCTTTTCCAAGTATGCGTTACAATGGGCGATAGATGCATCACCTTCGACAGGTTCCTCGGCGGCCCAAGGTAAGCCATTCTTTCTGCTGAGTAGAATATAGTTGCAGGTTGATGGGTCTCTCCTTGTCATATGTGTGCAGTTCCATATCGTCTGTATGTAGTTCCCAAAAGAATAACTTGTGGTTCACTTCGCTTAGGTACGAGTTCGCTGGTTTCTGCATCGACCAGGACAAGGAGAAGCTTTCACGCTGCAACCTCCACATCCCCAACTTCGTCGACATTCAAGCGAACTGGATGGTGCCTGAAGGAACGAAGACACTGGACTCACTCCGCGATGTATCTGCTGCCATCATCGACGACGAATACGCAGACATGAAGAAAAAGATGACAGACCAAGACCACCGCCAGTGGACTTCGATTCTCAGCATGAGGCACGTTGAGTATGCTGCCAAGGACGCCTACACTACATTCGAGATATGGAACCGCATCACCATAGTGCAGAAAGGCCTCACCCGCTCTGTAAAGGAGAAGACAAGGAAGCGCCCGAGGTCATCCTGGAGGGTGGCGGGCAAGGGGGATCAACTTCCACCCCCACCTCCCACGGGTGGAACTGGTGAAGCAGGCCAGATGCTGATAGCCAAGGATTCCTGTCACAATTGCTCAATTTGTTTGCTTCTGCTTATGTAGATTAGTTTGCTTTTGTTGTAATTTGCTTTGGCACAATGTTTGCTTATGTTGCATTAGTTTGCTTGATGATGTACTTTGTTAATTATGAGCACAGAACCTTGGTTTGTATCTATCAACAATTTGAAGTTCTCAGTGGTTTGTTTTCAGTATGTATATTGCTTCAACTGCTGCTGCAGCTAGGATACACATTAAAAACACTCTATGAAAGCAGTTCACAGAGAGTTTTCTTTCACAAAACTGCTGCTACTATAATGGTTAATGCAGTCCTCTTTTATTAAGCACTCTAGTTCCATATGTGGGTTAAAGAAAAAAAAAGCTCAGTGAGTGTTTCCAGTCTGTATATTGCTTCAACTGCTGCTGCTGATAGGATGCACATGAAAAACTATTTGTGAAAAGTAGTTCACTTATACTCAGATTTCTTCTAGAAAATAAACTAGAAGCCACACAAAAATGTCGAATTATTATGTCTCATGCTGCTGCTGCTCAAGAAAGACTGATCTAAAGCAAATTTAACTTGATTTCCAAACACTTTGCATGCCTATAAAACATAGCCATGACAACATCCCCAGCCTGAAGACCAGCTTCCTCCACAAATTCCTTCCAGCCATCTTTGAGAACCAAACAATCATCATAACCAACAGAATACATAACATCAACATCATGATATCCATTCTTGCTAACCAAGACCAAATTAGCACAGCTTTCTGTTACCCTGACTAGACCAGAAGGGAATTTCTGCAAGCAAATCAACAAGAACAGAAAAATAAGAACAAATAAGAACAAGGTTACAATCTTCAGAAACTAAATTGCTGCTACAATCTTCATAATATATATTGATGTCAACATATAATAATATTGACTAGACAAAATTGCTGCTGCTCCTACAATATTCATAATAAAACTCTATGTGAAAAGCAGTTCACTTATACTTAGTGAAAAATGTTTCTTCAGAAACTAATACTGCTACAAATATTCAGATAGTGTTAACTACACACAACACATGAAAAGACTATGCGAGAAATACATACCCATGAATCATTGACATCATCGTCAATCATCTGATGGACGAATGGAGCCCGAAATCCAATACCTGAAGAATAGAGCAGGGACATAGCACGTTGTGCCGCTGCCTCTGGTTCAGAACCAACCCTTCAGAAAAAACGCAAGTCTCCAGCATGGGCTCCATCCTTGCTAGGCAGCCACATGCGCAATCCATTGCCAGGCGTAGGGTCTGGTTGGGAAGAAGACAGATCAAGGAGGAGTGGCGAAAAGAGGAGGCAATGTTCGCCAAAAGGGATAAGGTGGGAGGGGAGCCGCCAGGGATAAGGTGGGAGGGGAGCCAATTGACCCAGCCATATATATATGTACAGACACAACCCAAAAAAAGTAAAACGACAAATAAAGTAGTGCGGTAACATGACAAGGGGCAGCTCACATTGCATATTACTGCAGTTCACCGCGCTTGACCAAGCAAAAAACTAATTAAACTAGTTCCCCCCCCCGTGGCTGTAATGCAGTTCGTACAGGCTCGCATTGCATATTACTGCAGTTCACCGCGCATTGCATATTACTGCAGTTCACCCCTCCATGATTCGCAGACGAAAAACACAGGCTGTAATGCAGTTCTAAAAACTACATAATGCGCAAAAACTCAAAAAACATATTGAGTAACGACCAACCCAGTGGCGCCCGCTCGAACACAAAAAGCATAGAGAAAAGTTAAATTCTTCAAAATTAACAACTTAATCCGCTGCAATTCATACAGACCGGTGTAAGGCAGCACGTAATTGCCGAAAACAACACAAAAATTACATACAAAAACACAACAATTTCGATCCGGAAGCGGGAGGACAGAGACTTTGCCGTTTTTGCTCTAGAACAGAGAGAAACTCGACCAATTATCCTAAAATTTCAATCCTATTAGCAAATTAATCTGTCGCAGAATAACACAAGCATGAACGCGAACTTAGTAACACACTAGGATCACGGCTATAAAATCGAATATGAACCCCGCCAGCAAGATGCGAAGCTACTGCCCGTGCGGAAAGAACAGAGGCAGATCCGCCAAATCCATCGACTTTCGTCATTTTCTCGCAGAATTGCGTGTTTTAATCACATATTAAATCAGCGCACACACAAATAAAACAATAGAAATCGATCAAACTAGCCAAAAACGCTGCTCCGTGAAGGTTTGCTACTGCCCCTCTCTGCGGTTCAGAACAGAAGAAGAAAACAGTGCGCATAGCTTTCCAATGCAGTAACACAATGCAGTTCGGAAGTGTTATGAGAATATTATTCTCATAATGTTATGAGAATAGACTGGCTGTATATAGCTCTCCAATGCTGTAACACAATGCAGCTCTATATAGTAGCCCCTGATGCTTTGTTTGATTCTGAACAGAATCAGAAGAAGTATCCATGTTGTAGCATATGATAGAGCTGAACTGTGTACTTTTGTGCTTGAACATGCTTCTCTAGTTGCGGCATTTGCCCGAGCCGTAGAGGTTTCCGAGTTAAATCGGAAGCTGAAACTAGCTAACGAAGAGCTCGACCTCATCAACAAACATTTTGATGAAACTTAAGGTATGCGGGTTTGAAGAAATTTAAATTTTAACACACTAAATGTGTGAGCGTGAGCTTATTCGTGTTATATGTTCTTGTGAAACAGCTTATGCAGCTACGGTCTAGGCCCTGAAGGGCGAGCCTGCGATGGACAAGGAAGAGGCCAGAGCGATCAAGGCAGCCGCTGATAAAGTTGCTGCCGACCTGGAGGCCGAGAATGCCTTGCATCAACAGCACGAGTCTCGGGTGACCGAAGTCGAGGTCGAGTTGCAAGATGCCTTCCGCAAATGCGATGCATTGGAGCAGACGACTTCGAAACAAGCATCCAAACTCACTGTGGCAGTTAATGCTGCCAGGAAGCGCGGATTGAGTCACACAATGCTTAAGAAGAGATAAAACAAGCGTGTCAAATAGTAGCTGGTAAGACTTTTCTCTTGCAGGGCATCTTCAGAGGTCAGAGGTATCTTGGGCTGACACGATTGTGGAGTTCTCTAGGCATGTTTGCGGATCTCCCACGGAGCATTGCTGACGCCGCCCAATACTTCTGAGCCCGGGAGGGGAACAACACGGAGAAGCTGTTCTGGTCGCAATTTCTTGCGCCAAACCATCCGGTGCCCCTCAATGACCAAATGAAGCAGTTGGTCGAGCTGCACAACATGGCGGGTACAGCCATGAAGGACTTGATAGTCCCGCTATGGCCCGCTGATCCAATACCAAGTAGTTACTTCGGATTGGTGAAGAAGCTCGTCGAAGCGAGTCCGCGGGTTGACGCTATTAAGTGTTCGGCCTGCATAGAGGGTGCTCAGATGGCCTTTGCCTGCGTGAAGGTTCATTGGGCGAAGATGAAGGCCATGGAGGTAGCCACTGCTGGCCCCCCAGAGGGCAAGGATCACCGCAAGCCAGAAAGGTACTTTGGCGACGTCCTAGAAGGAGCCCTCCTTGTAGAGGGCCAGTGCTCAAAGGATATAATCTTTGAATGATTGTTTTCGGATTGTAAGGACTAAGCCTATGTGCCGATATATATAAATTTTACGCTTTCGTATTATAAGTGACCTTTTCCTCCTGTGCGGCTATTTATTTAAATTTGAAAGTTTCCAGTCGTCGGCTTCAGCTCCCATGTAAATATTACAGGGGTGTTCATTAATGCGCAGGAACAATCTTTATCCAACGTCTTGGTCCATATAGGATGTGTCTGCGGAGCGAACCAGGCAATCAGTCTATGCTGCTTTATTGCTTTCACTTAGCCATAGGAGCTTGACTAGTGGGGCTAAGTACTAGCCTCTGGTGCGTGTAGGGCCTTCGAACTATGGTGCTCATTTTACGCGGCTGGGCGAAGACCAACCCCTCGTATAACATGGAGTGGATCTCTATCGAATATAGTATAACACTAGGTCACCGAATCGCTTGACCGGCTCTTGCTTCATCATGACAGTCGGTTTTCGGCTTTCTCTACTGAGGTACTTGACCGGACGAACCAAAAGTACAATTGCATTAGTTCTCCCTTTACTACCTTAGCTGAACAATGTGGAACGTAAGGTGGCAAGCACAGGAGCCGGGCAACCCAACTATAGACCAAAGACATGATTCAGAGCCGATGCATATACTGCAATATCCGGGATGCTGAACAGTTCCCTATAGGTGTTCGATTTTTTTTGGAGGTGTGCCAGGCTGAATACAGCCCCTAGTATTAAGTCCAGGTATTAAGGCACGTGCAGTGATCTGATTTGGGGGTGAAGAATACATGTGGTAAATAGAATAAACTCCAAGCGAATTGGAACCAAACAACTTCTTTTATATCCCATTTAATACGGCAAGCCGTGAAGTTATAGATAATACCGATAACAGCCTCGGGCAATTGACATGCCAAAAAGTAAAATAAAATAAAAGAGAAGAAAAAGTTTTACACAGAGCCTGAATCTAAAAAAATAAATCTCAACACGTGGCCCTGCTGCACGTCTGCGCCTTTTTCTCCTTGGTAATATGTCCTTGAGAAGGAGAATTATGATGGCTGCCTATAAAAAATAAAAAGGGAAAAACAGGATTCTAGAAAAGAGTATCATGTACAGCCGTAAACAATGTAGGTTCTTTTAAACAAACCTGAAAAAGAAGATGTATTTTAGAGTCTGAATAGGGTCAAGCCGAACTATGGATTATTTGTATGTTGTGTGCCCCCAGCGCCGCCCAAGGTATTTTAAGGGCATAACCGCGTACGTGAGGTACGTATGCTACCACCTTATGGGGCAGTCGACAGGGGCGCAACTGCTAATCGAGATCAGGTTCTTCTGAGCTACCACATTGTAGTGCGGATTGGACACGTTTAGCCGTGTCTATGGTCTTGATGACCGATGAAGTATTCGGCCTAAATAAGACGGTTTGGACCTTGGCCGCTAGGGCGCAATGTCTTCCTCCATACGGAGGGAGCCCTCCATGCTTCCGTTGACCGTGACGACGCCGTGTGGTCCAGGAATTTTGATCTTTAAGCAGGCATAATGTGGGATTGCATTAAAGCGGGCGAAGACCATTCTTCCAAGTAGTGCGTGATAGCCACTTCGGAATAGAGCGATGTCGAAGATTAACTCTTTGCTTCGGAAGTTATCAGGGGAGCCGAACACGACTTCCAAAGTTAATGAGCCCGTGCAGCGGGCTTCTACGCCTGGTATCACTCCTTTAAAGGTAGTGCTGATGGGCTTAATTCTTGACGGGTCTATCCCCATTTTGCGGACAGTGTCTTGGTATATCAGATTGAGACAGCTGACGTCGTCCATAAGGACTCGAGTTAGATGATATCTGTAAATTATGGGGTCGAGCACTAAGGCCTCCAAACCTCCATGATTGATACTGGTTGGATGATCCCTACGATCAAAGGTGATCGGACAAGCCGACCATGGGATGAACTTGGGGTGGCAGGCTCGACGACATAGATGTCTCAGAGTGTGCGCTTGCGCTCCCTCTTGGGGATATGGGTGACATAGATCATGTTCACGGTTTTCACCTACGGTGGAAATTTCTTGTGCCCTCCCCCT
>LR738713.1:417738031-417844047 GCA_902687465.1 Secale cereale
CCCCCCCCCCCCCCCCCCCCGTGTTCGGCTGGAGAGATTCATCCTCGTCTTCGCTTTGAGGTCCTTTCCCCTTGTGTTAGGCGTTTAGCTTGCCGGCCTGCTTAAGGACCCAACATTTATGGTTGGTATGATTTGTAGGTTTATCAGGGGTGCCATGGATCTGGAAGGGCGTGTCTAGTATTTTTTCCAAGCTAGATGAACTATCTCTGTTGCCTTTGAATGGCTTCTTCCGTTAACCGGGCCTGGAGACATTGAATCCGGCATTTACCGCCGTGTCCTCTCTGCTTCTAGTATTGTTTTGACGCTTGTTTTTATTGCGTCGTGGCTTGCCATTGCCATCCCTGACTTCAGATGTGCCAGCGTTGCTGGTGTTGTTGCTGCTACGGGCCAGCTAGCTGTCCTTGCCCACGCAAAAGCGGATCATGAGTGCAGTTTGGGCTGCCATTGTTCTCGGCTTCTCTTTGCCAAGGTGTCTAGCCAGGCATTCGTCTCGGACACTGTGTCTGAATGCCGCTAAGGCCTCGGCGTCCGCACAGTCAACAATTTGGTTCTTTTTAGTTAAGAACTGATTCGAAAGCTTACGGGTTGACTCCCCAGGTTGTTGGATCATATGACTTAGATCATCAGCATCCAGGGGCCGGACATAAGTCCCCTGAAAGTTGGCCCGAAAAGCATCCTCAAGTTCTTCCCAGCTTCCAATAGAGTTCTCTGGGAGGCTGTTTAACCAGTGTCGAGCTGGTCCTTTCAACTTGAGAGGTAAGTATTTGATAGCATGGAGACCATCTCCATGGGCCATGTGTATGTGAAGAATAAAGTTTTCTATCCATGCAGCGGAGTCTGTTGTTCAATCGTACGCCTCGATGTTTACAGGTTTAAACACTTCTAGAAATTCATGATCCATCACCTCATCGGTGAAGCATAGAGGGTGTGTAGCACCCCTGTATTTTGCGATATCATGGCGTAGTTCGGGCGGTATTGGTGTTTGGTGTTGGCTCCGAACTGGAATGTGACCGGTCTGTTTGGCTTGATAGCCGTTGTTCCGTGTGTGGGCATGTTCCCTTGGTTTGTAGATTGATCTGGTTTGGCCAGCCTTTTTATTCAGGTCCTGACGTATGTCGTACTTATGGCCCTGAGCTGCCGTATCCTTTCTTTACGGTGAGGAGGTGCGGGTTTGTGTACAGCCTTGCTGGCCGCTTTGTCCCATCCAGAAGGTGGTCGGTCCGATCTAGTGGATTGATCATACTTTGGCGGAATTGGCGATGGGGCCTCATCGTAGAATTGGGGCAGCAGCTTGCGTTTAGGATAGCTCTTTGTTTGTCCCTTATAGCTGTATCGATCTTCAGTGTCTACCACTTTATTCCATCTTTCATTGAGCGTATCCTATTCGGCTCTTAGCCACTACTGCTGCTTCTTCAGGCTCCTTGCGGTGGCAATGAGCTGTTGTTGAAGACGTTTCTGTTCGAGCGGTTCTTCTCGGACGATGAATTCTTCGTCTCCCAGGCTGATGTCCTCTTGGGAGACAGGTTGATAATTGCTGTCATCAACGTCACTGTGATTGGCCAGCGATTATGGACTGTGTTCGCCATCCTCCCGTTCGTCCTGCTCTACCGCTGGCTCCATGGGGTCATCGGCTTGTTCCAGATCGTCATCGTCTTCAGTGACAGTGTTACTCTCTTTCCCTTTACGGGATCGAGATTGATGCTTCTAACGCCGGCGTTTGGGACGTTCATCGACAGGCTTGTCCTGTTCTGGATTGGTATTGTCGTCGCCCTCCTTCTCATTGGGTGTGTCCACCATGCATACATCGTATGTAGAAGTAGCCGCCCATCGCCCGTTGCGGGCGGGTTTGTACATAGATCGGCTTCGGCATCTTGGTCCATCCCATCGATGTCTTCAGAAGCGTAATCTAGTAGATAGGTTAAGTCCTCGACCATGGCTACCAAGTGGATGGTGGGTGGGAAGCAAAACTCCCTGTCCTCAGCCTCCAGTTCGAAGTGGGAATAATTCAGCTAGGAAGTCTCTGTTAGGGAGAGAGATTTTAGTAAGTCCAGCGCTTCGTCTAAGGGTGAGTGCTGGACATGTGTTCAGATATCTGCAGGGCTAAGTTCGGTAACAACCGCTCGATTGAGCTCGAAGGATGCAAATCCTGAAAGTTCACAACTTGTAGTCGAAAACGAGTTCAGAGCTCCGGCGAAGGGAATCCCGCTCAAGGCCGGGTCAGTGTATGGCTCAAGCGCCGCTAAGTCTGCGGTCCCTGTGGCAGGGTTGTTCTTCCCATCCTTGGATGGAGCGATGTGCTCTAGATCTAGGGCCAGAACTACTGCAGGTGTTGTCCCCTGGACGGGGTCCGATGACAGATTTAGGTCATGTTCATCGTGGTGGCAGGGAGCAGCTGCCATGGGTGCAAATCCATCAAAGATCAAATCTCCGCGGACATCAGCAACATAGTTTAGGCTTCCAAATCTGATCTGATGACCAGGAGCTTAGCTTTCAACCTGTTCGAGGTGGCCTTCAGTGTTGGCACGAAGCATGAAGCCGACGAACACAAAAGGCTGGCCGGGAAGAAAAATTCCCTCAGCGATGGCGCCGTCGTTGATGACGAAGCGAGCCATTAATCCTTTAATCGACGACACAGTGGAACTCTCAATGAAAGCACCAATGTCGGTGTCAAAACCGGCAGATCTCGGGTTGGGAGTCCCGAACTATGTGTCTGAGGATCGATGGTAACAGGAGGCTGGGGAGACGTTGTTTACCTGGGTTTGGGCCCTCTCGATCGAGGTAATACCCTAATTCCTGTTTGATTGATCTTGATGAATATGGGGTTACAAGAGTTGATCTACCTCGAGATCGTAATGGCTTAACCCTAAAAGTCTAGCCTATGTGATTGCTATGATTCTGTTGTCTCTACGGACTAAACCCTCCGGTTTATATATGCACCGGAGGGACCTAGGGTTTGTACATGTTCATCTTGCAGAGGAAGGAAATTATTACACCTGGACTCTAAACTTGCTATTTTACACATACGGGAGTCCTATGCGGATACGGGAGATAGTATTCGTCAATAATCTTCATGGCCCACCAGTCCGGCCGATAACGAGTGATCCGGCCACCTGAGGACACCTTAATCCAGGACTCCCTTAGTGCCCCCTCCACAGTTTACTCCTCCGGTCATAGCGTCGTAGTGCTCAAGCGAAGCCCTGTGCAGATCACATCACCATCACCATTACCACGTCGTTGTGCTGACAAAAGTCTCCCTGGACTCTCTGCCGGATCAAGAGTTCTGTCACACCCTGATTTTCATGTCACATTGCTAAAGCTAGTAATCATGTTAAGAATGTGGATTTACAAAAAAACTTTTGAGTGTTTTTGACTTTGCTTCATTTGACTTTTGTCTGCTGTTTGCTAGTGCTCTAAAAATCAAATAAATCCTCCAACTCTTATACTTCATCTCCTTGATCCAAAACCTTTTCCCAATGATCATGCCATGTGTATAGACCAGTATAGAATTTTCTTATAAAAATATTTTGGCCAAATAGTATTTTCTAAAATTACTTTTCCAAAACCCCCTGAATTGAGGTTTGCACTGCAAGTACCTTATTTAGGGTGTGAAAAATCTTTCAAAAAGTATATTTGAATCCTATTAGGTATAGAACTCCCAGAAACCACAAAATTATAATTTTAAAAGTTATTTTTATATTTTATTTAAAAGCTTTTTCTTAAGGCCAGAAATGGTCTTTAATAGGGAAACATTATTTAACTATTTCAAAAATATTTGCCAAAATTCAGGGAGACTCATAGGACATATATTGTCCATATATAGGAGCTTCAGCACATGGTCATGTTCAAAATATTGGACAAATCCTTCCAAAACCCTTTCTGGATATTTCAAGCTTTTGAAATATTTACAAAGGAAATATTCTCCAAAAATTCCAGGGAAATTCTATCATGTCATATGTGACATACTTGATGATCTTGCAAAGCCTCATGCCTTGAAGATCAAGGAAACATCCTCTAATCCCCTCAAAACCATTTCTGTCCATTCTGAAGTTTGAGCAACTTTACATTGCCAAACTTGTACAAATGCTCTCAAACTTGGTGCACATTCTAAAATGATGTAAATATGCATCTATGCCAAATGGCACACGTTTTGGAGAAGTATAACTTGATCTAAGTGCCCCAAAACCATTTCTGTTCAAATTCAAATTTGAACAACTTTACATTACCAACTTTTTACCTTGGGCTTCAAGCTTTGTGAGCATGATCATAACCCCAAATGATGATACTACACCAAGTGGTGCATCAAGGGGAGATGATTAGCTTAACACAAACAAGGTGAAACCATTTCTGTTGATTTCTAGGGTTCACCAAAGTTACATTGGCAACTTTTCTCAAATAAGCTCAAATTTGGTGGAAGGGCCTAATTGTGTGTAACATTCCATCCTGTTGAGTCCCATGTCAAGTGGAAGTCATTTGCCTTCCCAAAACCTGATCAAACACCTTCTGCCATTTTTCTTAAACCATTGTTTTGACCACTTTTACTATTCCCCTTGAGCTCAATTTTCTACCATAGCTTCTCCTAGTCATCCTCAACCTCCAGTAACTCTCCCCTGCCTTAGCTCAATAATTGGAGGGGGGTAAAACCTCAATTTACTCTCCTGGACAGCAGTAACCTCCTTCCTTCTCACCTCCCTCCTCACTCCAGTGGCCTCCATGGCATCCCAGGCCGTCTGGGCAATTGTTTACTACTCCCTAGCACTGCTGGACACTGGGGGACACGGCCAGGAAGCAAGGGCATGACCATGCCGGCCAAGGGCATGCTCTGGAGCACGCTACAGTGCGCCGAGGCACTGTAGCTCGGGCCCCCCGAGGCTTCCAGGCGGCCTTGGGCAGAGCGAGCGTGTCCATCGAGGTCGCCTCGATGTCCATGACACGCCTCGCTATCGGCCCTATCCTCCCCTGCCCTCCTTCTCCCTCCACGAGCTCGCCCGAGCGCGTCCATGGACGAAGCTCACGGTGCACCGCGGCCGCGCCTATATAAGCTACCCCTACTCTCCCTCTCGCCTCTGATCAACCCCCCTGCACCCCACAAACCTCCAGACAGGCCCCTTCTTCCTCCCGAGCCTCCTGGCGTCCTCCATGGCAAGAGTGCCGCCGCCGGCCTCCGCTCTGATTCGGGCAAAGGAGGACTCCCCCGCTCCTCCTCTCCCCACCAGTAGAAGCGTCAGAGTCCGGTGGCTCTTTCCCCCTCTTCTCCCAATGCTCCGGGGCACCGTGCCTCCCCTTCTCGCAGACGCCCGAGTGGCCGTCCGCAATGGCCCGTGCTGGGGCCGCCTCGGCCGCCGTCTGCTGACCCCAGCCCACCTCCCTGATGCGCCGCTCCCCGAGGATTCCTCCGGTGGCCGCAGCTTGGCCAGGGGTGGCCTGTGCCGCCGGGGACAAGCGCCGGCGTCGCGCGGCCTGAGCCTCCCCTCCCCTCTGTCGCGGGAGCAGGAGGAGGAAGATGACCCTGCGGGGGGGGGCACCTGTCAGCGACCCGGCCAGCGGGCCCAGCAGTTTAAGTGGAGGTGGCCCGGCAGTTTCCACCTCTCCGCTGTGGAGGCGCACTAGGCGAAGGCGCCTTCGACATCGCCCCTGTCGCCGCGCACCCGAGCCGCTGGGCCGGCCCATTGCTATCCCCCGCCCAGCACGCAGTATGAGGGTAAAACCCTTTCTCCCTATCCTTTTTCTTTTACCAGACAGCTTCGAAAATCATCCAAATATTCAAATTAACTCCAAATTTGATGATTCAAATTTCTGATAGTCTCTAAAATCATGCTCTACCACATGGTGCAACATGCACATTATTCCAGAGACATTTCCTTCACAAATAATTATCAAATGCCAATATTTCATTTTCTGTGATGAACTTTAGAAAATCACAGAGGGCTCAAATTTGATCCAAATGCAGTAGTTCAAATTCCTAGATGCTTGTCATATCCAAACTTAGTTTTGGAACATTTTTATTAATACTTTCTGTACCCCACCAAATATTGAGCCATTTCTTCATATTTATCAGCTTTGCAAAATCCTAGGAAATTCATTTGAATTCCAAATCCAGTGAAACCAACTCCTAGATGCTTCTAAAATCATGACTTGTTGATGGGTGCCTTTGCTCATCATTCAAGAAAATATTTCTGTCTACTTCTTTCAAATCCATAAACCCCTTGGTTCCATCATATTGAAATGATCCAAACTATCCATTGATCCAATGCCTATGAAAACACCTTGGTCATTTCTAATATGACCAGAGGTATCCTAGAAAAGTCCAACTCCTATTTTTAGAGCACTTTTATTTTTGCCTTGTTGTGTTGCTTATTATGATAGTTTCCATAGTTAGTTGACGAAATAAACGGAGTACTCGGAGATGGACCAGAAGGTTTGAAGACTCGGAAGGATAAGGCAAGCAGCCCTTTGACCATGTTCGAGAAACTTTTTATGCATGTCTCATAGCACCCTATTATCAATGCATCGGAATCATGTAGATGAGGTGACCACTTTGGTTGGTGCCTTTGTTACTTTGCTATTGAACTTGCATCAAACATGACCCTACCTTCCTATGAGGGTTATGTGGGTGGGAGTAGATAGATGTATGCTATAGTAGTTGGCTACGCAAAATGTGTCAGGGATATGCATTGAGTAATACAAGTGTGGTTTGACATACTTGCAAATGACCCAGTGGGTGCCACTAATGCCCCTGGGAGTTGATGAGGAACTAGGGCACTACTTGGTGAAGAAGTAGTGTGCCGAGGCTTGACGAAAGTGTTGTTTACAGAGATGGATTAGATTTATGTGTGACTACCGTCCCAACCAAACATGCGCAACTACTCTACCCTTATATGGGAAAGGGCATTATTGATTACCTAGGTCGATACTAGCATGGTGCCCACATTACTAGTGACGGGGGTGACATGAGGTCACTCTCGGGACGGGGTCGTGCTTGGATAGGCGGCCATGACTGTTTTTACAGGGCACCGAACACACCGTTGGTACCCCGTGTCAGTGGTATGTGATGAATATGGGAGCAAGTCTCCACAATTTTAAGATGTGAAATGTTGGCACGGGGCTGTTACCAATCGAGTGGACTCTGTGTTAGTGTCGTTTAGGGAAAGGTAGTGATCGGGTGCTTACCCCGGGTACTTGAGGTACCGCGGGTTGTGGATGTCACGGAAGTTCCCCGGATCTTGTGGGTAAAGTGTGCAACCTCCGCAGAGTGTCAAACTATTCGAATAGCCGTGTCCGCGGTCAAGGACAGTTGGGTGGTGCTGCTTAGACTATGTCCATAAGTTTCTGGAAAACAACACGGATTGGGTGAATCTGTTGATGTGATTGTGATAAAGTCACGATGAGCTTGAGCAAGAGTTGTTCATGACTCTTTCTCGATATTGATGTCGGAAACCTCCTGTTACTTGTTGCAGACACATACATGTCCATGTTATATGTTGATCATACTTGCATGTGAAAAACTAGCTTTCCGCAAAACTGCCAATTTAGCAGTAGAGCCTTGCATAATTATTCTGTCATCACACTTGGGTTGCTTGCGAGTACATTCAAAGTACTCATTGGCTTGCCACTGGTTATTTTATTGGCCAGGCACGAGAGAACATGTTATGATGAAGATTTCTTGGTGACGAGCATGCGAGCTAAGACGCTTCCCAGTCAGAATGCCTGTAGGGTTAAGGCAGATGGCATGGGTCCATGTTGTCATTGAAGATTTCCGCTGCAACGATATACTCAAGACTTGACCTTAATGGTCCTATTTGTGTAATACGGTATGTATGGATGTAAGACTCTTGTTATTCAGCTTCTATGTGTTCAGTGAGCATTGATCTCTGGGATCACTTTACACGTGCATTCGGTGATCACGACTTATGAGTCGGGGTCCCCACAGAGCTGGTATCAGAGCCATGTTGACTGTAGGAAGCCTTAGTTAGCATGGTCGTTAGTTAGGGTAAAACTATTTTCAAAACTGTTACTAGTTTTCAAAACTATCTATACTTCTCTTCCCTTCTCGGTTTTTCGAAGAAAAAAAACTAGGCCGTACCTAATCTCTTCCCCCTTCAAAACTGTTGGTCGCTAGAACCCCTATGCCCCTGACCACTGGATTTTCTGTAATCCTCGTGGGGTGCACCTTGCCAAACACTCACCCACCACTTCTACACACGAGATTGGCGACACCACGACAAGACGATACCAACAGAAAATCCATCCTCGAGGAATGAGGACATGAAGACTCAGAAGATGGTGACACCCTTGACAGTGCCCCAAGAAGATGCAACATTGGCCTATGATGACCAGGGTATAGGTTATGCAAAATAGGGATATACATCGCTAATAGAGTAATCCTGTCATTACCGTTGTCGTATCGGCAACCACCGGTGGATGAGAACCTCGCCATTTGGTCCGCATCACTATAGTGAGTAGGAAAACGGTTCTCTTCGTCCCCCGCTCTTGGTGTCAATTTTTTCATCAACGAAACCGACATGTTGGACCTCTATTGTGCCTCGTTATTGTCATTGCATACGGATCGCCTACCTGGTACCCTCGACGTCCCAGAAGGCACAAGGGGTCGTCACGATTAAAGAGACAAGAAAAGACCAAGTCAATGCCAGCTACAAGGAGGCACCTTCACCACATCACCTCATCAAGCGAGAAGTTGTTGAAGATTCTTCAGGCTCAACCCGGATCATTCATCAAACAACTACAAGGGACATAGCAACACCTGAGGAAGCTCAGAAGACTGCACGAGGCACAAGTCACGACACTAAGTCCGAGAACCCCTAGGGTAGGATGAGTCGTGTACCCCCTATGCGCAGTCGAGTCCATATGATGGTTCGAATAGAACCATGATTGTGTGTTGTTTGCTTTTATTTGTTTGTGTTTTGATATAAGTCGCACTTTTTCCCTAGGCAACAAGTGCATGGCTGTGTCATCTTCCTTTCCTTGTTTCTTTTGTTTCGGCCTTTTTGCACCTGTTTGATTGCACTTGCACTATAGAACCCCCTTTAGGCATTTCCCTCCTCTACGCTACTTTTTCCCTCTCTTCTCTCTCCCCAACTGAAGACCCGCAAGACAAGATGCACCAAGGATTCTACCTCGGCAACCAACTGGCACTGAAGACTTCTGCTACAACCTCCACGATCAAGTGTAACCTCGTAGAATTATGTTTAACCCTCCAGACCAGTAACCCTCTTCCTAGACCCTTTGAGACTTCACGAGACACTCCAGCACGAACCCTTGACTATGCGCTTACCCCATAGAATCGCGAGAGAACCTGTTAAGCCCTTATAACCTTGCACAACACTAGGTTCGTAAAGGAGCTAGTGGACACAATGAACGAGCACATTTTCGTCCTAAAATAGCACAAGAACTGAGAATGCCATAGATCGACCAGTTCGAGGATATTAGACAGATGATTTGGTGGCTTTATATCAGTGACTTCGAGGAATTATCTGAGACCTTGATGGATTGTGAGGTTTTCATATTGGTAGGATCATGACTTTGGGGAAGCATGTAGGAGTAGCAGTTGGACATGAGATTTGGATTTACGTAGGTGATTCTGGTTGGGTATAGATGCTAGATATGTCTGCATGGTTTGGAGTAAATTGGATTTAGACCGATGACCCTGATGATGATACCATGCTTCTCGGTGGACAATAAACTAGGAGATTGGATTATTTGTTGGAGTTGACTTAAGGGTCTATATGATCATGACCTTGGAGTTTACTTGACCCGGATGTTGGAATTTGGAGGATTTACTATCGTAATGCATAGTCCTTTCAAGTATTTGGGTATTATAGGGACTTGAGATCTTGTGGAACACCGTAGACATCGGATTTGTAGAATTGTTGGATTATGTGGTGATTGATGGAAATTACCGGGCTATTGGAGTTGACCTATAGGAAGGAAACAAATCTTGGAGTGGCATATGACGTGTTTCCTTAGAATAGAGATGCCTTATCGTGAGCCTTGCAAGAATAGGTTGAGTGCTTGGATTGTGGAGTTTAATTCAAGCTTAGCAGCTTGTATGTCCTACCTATGGATTTTATTGGTAGACATACATATGGATTTGGGGATCGTAGACAAGTATAATTTTGTTAGACCGTCTCTTGAGAGCCATGAGGATATGCATGTCATGAGTGGTGATTGAAGTTGGTCTATGCGAGAAGATGCTTTCTCGTTCGGAGTACTAGATAGAGCTAATGGCATCTCAGAAACCGTGCTTAAGGATAAGATGATAAACGTTCACTCACTCACTAGAATCCTTGAAACCCCTAAGCCCCACCAAGCCACAACCTGGTCAGATTCTGACCATGGGCCTTCGCTCTAAGTCAGGAAGACCTTGCAAATACTCAACGGAGACCACCACCAATACCCCAGCCTACCTTGCGTACCCCCATAGACCTCATGGAGTAATTGGACAAGTTGGGTAACATCATTATTTGATGGCCTACTTGTCTGCCCGAAGACAAAAGAAGAGACGAACAGCTGGATAGAAGATATTTGAAGACCGCCCTGTCAAGAAGGAAGAACTAAACCGACCACCGTCATCAAGAAGTGAGCCCCTGCATCCAGGACCGGGCGTATCTGCAAACCACTCCTCTCGAAGGGACCGAGCATTCCGTGTCGAAGGAACGCTCACACATAGATTTATCGAATTTTCTTCAAGGCCACTGCAAGACAAATAGTAGACGGCTCCCAGCTAGATTTACCACCTGAGTTACCCTCCGTGCACCAAATATTCCACGAGTCATCACTCTGGAAGTACTTCCTACTTCCTAACTAGCCCGGTCCCCGCAAGGACATCGATCACCGATCCTTTGACAACTAACCCAACCTAACCTACGCAAGAGACCCCTCAGCAACCTGCATCAAAGAGGGCATCAAGCAAGAAGCCACACCACCAAGCACTTCAAGATTCCATGGAGCACCACTCGGAGGCAGGACGAACAAGAAGAAGTGAAGGCTACCCCGTATCCAAGACTCCGTATTCCTTTCCACGCCTAGTCTAGGAACCTCGGGGATGAGATTCTTGTAAGGGGGGTAGGTCTGTCACACCCTGATTTTCATGTCACATTGCTTAAGCTAGTAATCATGTTAAGAATGTGGATTTAAAAAAACTTTTGAGTGTTTTTGACTTTGCTTGATTTGACTTTTGTCTACTGTTTGCTAGTGCTCTAAAAATCAAATAAATCCTCCAACTCTTATACTTCATCTCCTTGATCCAAAACCTTTTCCCAATGATCATGCCATGTGTATAGACCAGTATAGAATTTTCTTATAAAAATATTTTGGCCAAATAGTATTTTCTAACATTAGTTTTCCAAAACCCCCTGAATTGAGGTTTGCACTGCAAGTACCTTATTTAGTGTGTGAAAAATCTTTCAAAAAGTATATTTGAATCCTATTAGGTATAGGACTCCCAGAAACCACAAAATTATAATTTTAAAAGTTATTTTTATATTTTATTTAAAAGCTTTTTCTTAAGGCCAGAAATGGTCTTTAATAGGGAAAAATTATTTAACTATTCAAAAATATTTTCCAAAATTCAGGGAGACTCATAGGACATATATTGTCCATATATAAGAGTTTCAGCACATGGTCATGTTCAAAATATTGGACAAATCCTTCCAAAACCCTTTCTGGATATTTCAAGCTTTTGAAATATTTACAAAGGAAATATTCTATAAAATTCCAGGGAAATTTTATCATGTCATATGTGACATATTTGATGATCTTGCAAAGCCTCATGCCTTGAAGATCAAGGAAACATCCTCTAATCCCCTCAAAACCATTTCTGTCCATTTTGAAGTTTGAGCAACTTTACATTGCCAAACTTGTACAAATGCTCTCAAACTTGGTGCACATTCTAAAATGATGTAATTATGCATCTATGCCAAATGGCACAAGTTTTGGAGAAGCATAACTTGACCTAAGTGCGCCAAAACCATTTCTGTTCAAATTCAAATTTGAACAACTTTACATTACCAACTTTTTACTTGGGGCTTCAAACTTTGTGAGCATGATCATAACCTCAAATGATGATACTACACCAAGTGGTGCATCAAGGGGAGATGATTAGCTTAACTCAAACAAGGTGAAACCATTTCTGTTGATTTCTAGGGTTCACCAAAGTTACATTGGCAACTTTTCCCAAATAAGCTCAAATTTGGTGGAAGGGCCTAATTGTGTGTAACATTCCATCCTGTTGAGTCCCATGTCAAGTGGAAGTTATTTGCCTTCCCAAAACCTGATCAAACACCTTCTGCCATTTTTCTTAAACCATTGTTTTGACCACTTTTACTATTCCCCTTGAGCTCAATTTTCTACCACAGCTTCTCCTAGTCATCCTCAACCTCCAGTAACTCTCCCCTGCCTCAGCTCAATCATTGGAGGGGGGTAAAACCTCAATTTACTCTCCTGGACAACAGTAACCTCCTTCCTTCTCACCTCCCTCCTCACTCCAGTGGCCTCCAGGGCATCCCAGGCCGTCTGGGCAATTGTTCACTACTCCCTAGCACTGCTGGACACTGGGGGACACGGCCAGGAAGCAAGGGCATGACCATGCCGGCCAAAGGCATGCTCTGGAGCATGCTACAGTGCGCCGAGGCACTGTAGCTCGGCCCCCCCAAGGCTTCCAGGCGGCCTTGGGCAGAGCGAGCGTGTCCATCGAGGTCGCCTCGACGTCCACGACACGCCTCGCTGTCGGCCCTATCCTCCCCTGCCCTCCTTCTCCCTCCACGAGCTCGCCCAAGCGCGTCCATGGACGAAGCTCACGGTGCACCGCGGCCATGCCTATATAAGCTACCCCCTACTCTCCCTCTCGCCTCTAATCAACCCCCCTGCACCCCACAAACCTCCCAGACAGGCCCCTTCTTCCTCCCGAGCCTCCTGGCGTCCTCCATGGCAAGAGTGCCGCCGCCGGCCTCCGCTCTGATTCGGGCAAAGGGGGACTCCCCCGCTCCTCCTCTCCCCACCAGTAGAAGCGCCAGAGTCCGGTGGCTCTTTCCCCCTCTTCTCCCAATGCTCCGGGGCACCGTGCCTCCCCTTCTCGCAGACGCCCGAGTGGCCGTCCGCCATGGCCCGTGCTGGGGCCACCTCGGTCGCTGTCGGCTGACCCCAGCCCACCTTCCTGATGTGCCGCTCCCCGAGGATTCCTCCGGTGGCCGCAGCTTGGCCAGGGATGGCCTGTGCCGCCGGGGACAAGCGCCGGCATCGCGCGGCCTGAGCCTCCCCTCCCCTCTATCGCGGGAGCGGGAGGAGGAAGATGACCCTTCGTGGGGGCCCCCCACCTGTCAGCGACCCGGCCAGCGGGCCCAGCAGTTTAAGTGGAGGCGGCCCGGCAGGTTCCGCCTCTCCGCTGTGGAGGCGCACTAGGCGAAGGCGCCTTCGACATCGCCCTTGTCGTCGCGCAGCCGAGCCGCTGGGCCGGCCCATTGCTATCCCCCGCCCAGCATGCAGTATGAGGGTAAAACCCTTTCTCCCTATCCTTTTTCTTTTACCAGACAGCTTCGAAAATCATCCAAATATTCAAATTAACTCCAAATTTGACGATTCAAATTTCTGGTAGTCTCTAAAATCATGCTCTACCACATGGTGCAACATGCACATTATTCCAGAGACATTTCCTTCACAAATAATTATCAAATGCCAATATTTCATTTTCTGTGATGAACTTTAGAAAATCACAGAGGGCTCAAATTTGATCCAAATGCAGTAGTTCAAATTCCTAGATGCTTGTCATATCCAAACTTAGTTTTGGAACATTTTTATTAATACTTTCTGTACCCCACCAAATATTGAGCCATTTCTTCATATTTATCAGCTTTGCAAAATCCTAGGAAATTCATTTGAATTCCAAATCCAGTGAAACCAACTCCTAGATGCTTCTAAAATCATGACTTGTTGATGGGTGCCTTTGCTCATCATTCAAGAAAATATTTCTGTCTACTTCTTTCAAATCCATAAACCCCTTGGTTCCATCATATTGAAATGATCCAAACTATCCATTGATCCAATGCCTATGAAAACACCTTGGTCATTTCTAATATGACCAGAGGTATCCTAGAAAAGTCCAACTCCTATTTTTAGAGCACTTTTATTTTTGCCTTGTTGTGTTGCTTATTATGATTGTTTCCATCGTTAGTTGACGAAATAAACGGAGTACTCGGAGATGGACCAGAAGGTTTGAAGACTCGGAAGGATAAGCCAAGCAGCCCTTTGACCATGTTCGAGAAACTTTTTATGCATGTCTCATAGCACCCTATTATCAATGCATCAGAATCATGCAGATGAGGTGACCACTTTGGTTGGTGCCTTTATTACTTTGCTATTGAACTTGCATCAAACATGACCCTACCTTCCTATGAGGGTTATGTGGGTGGGAGTAGATAGATGTATGCTATAGTAGTTGGCTACGCCAAATGGGTCAGGGATATGCATTGAGTAATACAAGTGTGGTTTGACATACTTGCAAATGACCCAGTGGGTGCCACTAATGCCCCTGGGAGTTGATGAGGAACTAGGGCACTACTTGGTGAAGAAGTAGTGTGCCGAGGCTTGACGAAAGTGTAGTTTACAGAGATGGATTAGATTTATGTGTGACTACCGTCCCAACCAAACATGCGCGACCACTCTACCCTTATATGGGATAGGGCATTATTGATTACCTAGGTCGATACTAGCATGGTGCCCACATTACTAGTGACGGGGGTGACATGAGGTCACTCTCGGGACGGGGTCGTGCTTGGATAGGCGGCCATGACTGTTTTTACAGGGCACCGAACACACCGTTGGTACCCCGTGTCAGTGGTATGTGATGAATATGGGAGCAAGTCTCCACAATTTTAAGATGTGAAATGTTGGCACGGGGCTGTTACCAATCGAGTGGACTCTGTGTTAGTGTCGTCTGGGGAAAGGTAGTGATCGGGTGCTTACCCCGGGTACTTGAGGTACCGCGGGTCGTGGATGTCACGGAAGTTCCCCGGATCTTGTGGGTAAAGTGTGCAACCTCTGCAGAGTGTCAAACTATTCGAATAGCCATGTCCGCGGTCAAGGACAGTTGGGTGGTGCTGCTTAGACTATGTCCATAAGTTTCTGGAAAACAACACGGATTGGGTGAATATGTTGATGTGATTGTGATAAAGTCACGATGAGCTTGAGCAAGAGTTGTTCATGACTCTTTCTCGATATTGATGTCGGAAACCTCCTGATACTTGTTGCAGACACATACATGTCCATGTTATATGTTGATCATACTTGCATGTGAAAAACTAGCTTTCCGCAAAACTGCCAATATAGCAGTTGAGCCTTGCACCTGGGCCTCCCCTGCCAGTCATCCCTGTCCTCGCGCCAGGAGGACAGGGGAGCGTGCTCGCTGCGCGCTAGCCACGTGCCGCACCACCTCCTGCTTCCCACCGCTCCCCCGATGTGCCTGGAGACGCCACGCACCTCTCTGCCTCACTCTCTCACTCTCCCTCGCTCTCAGCCCGTTCCCTGGATCTCTCCCTCTCGTCACCAAATGCCACCGTCGCCGCCGCTTGCCGTAGCCATGACCACCGGCCACACCTCGCCCCGTGACCGTGTCCAGAAGCCCCGCAATTGAGCACCACATCCCCAAGCCGAAGGAATCGAGCCGGAGGGCTCCACTTCATCGTCTACGTCATCGTCTTCAACCTCGGGTGCCGCCGTTCGTCGCCGTCGATTCGCTCCGGTCAAGCCTTCCCCGAGCCCGCTGAACCTCTCTCTGTCCTCCCTGTGAGCTGCTGGGTCCTTCCCCTCTTTTTCCACTACTGTACGTGCATCCTAGCTAGCTCCACCACTGGACCCGAGAGCTCATGGCCGCCGGCCATGTCGCCGCCGCACCTAGAGGTCATGCACGTCACATACAAGCACACCGACGTGCTCAGCGCTTCTCCACGAGCCCGTAGCACAACTCTGATCGCCTTCCCATGCCCCCTAGTGGTTGCTCACATCACCACCGAACTCCGACGCCGCCCCGCTCGTCGGTGCGGTCGATTCCGGCGACCCCAAGGCCTCCCGATCGTTCTGCTGGATGCGGACGAGTGCGGGCTACCTTCTGGTGGTCCCCGTGAGTCCAGCCGCCGCCTGTAGCTCAAGTCCGGCGAGTTGCCGCCGCAGTTTTGGTCGCCGCCGGCCGAACTCCGGCGACCACTGATGTAGCACTTAGTTAGGAACTAATGACCATTAGTTAAACTCCCACAGCCACTGACCGCGGGCCCCACTTCGTGGTCAAACCCAGTCAGCGCTGGTTTTGACCGGGTTTAGACCATGTGACACTGACAGGTGGGGCCAGCACTGCTAAATTAGTTTAGTTTAAAACTAAACTTAATTAGGCCCAGAGAGACTGACATGTGGGCCACCCCCCTGACACTTTAGTTAGGATTATTTTAGCACTAATTAGTAGGGTTAGCTAGTTGTGTCACTAACCAGTGGGTCCCACTGGTCAGGTTTGACGTAGTCCAGCCGCTGACCTGCTCACGTCATGTTGACGCAGTGCTGACGCAGTAAGCATTTTCTGGAATTTTAAATAAATCAGAAATGATTTATTTATTTCAGAAAATAGCCAAAACTTCTAAAAATCATATAAAATCAATCGTAGCTCAGATGAAAATAATTTATATATGAAAATTGATCAGAAAAATCCATGGAATCTGTTTATGGCATTTTCATGCATGTTAGAACAACTTATGGCTGCTGTTTAGGGCAATTTGAATAATTGGCATTTGAATAATCACATATGGAGTTTGAATTTGAACCTTTGGTTCAAACCAACTTCATTTAATTGTGTTGCTAGTTGCATTAGCTCAATAAACATCATATTGCCATGTCACATTCATGCATCATATTGTTGCATTGCATTGATTGTGTTCGCCTGTTTGTCGGTTTTGTTCCCTCTCAGTAGACGCTGTTCCGACGATGAGTTCGATGACACCGATGAAGACTCATTGATATCTTCAGAAGTGCCAGGCAAGCAACCCCCCCCCCATTGAGCATCCCGATACAATCCCACTCTCTTGCTCCTGCTCTCTTTTACTGCATTAGGACAACAACGATTGAACTGCTTTTGCTGCGGTAGTTGAACCCCTTTCCTCTGCACGACCTGTCATTGCCACAGTAAATAGTTGAAACCCACTAGTATGAGTAGGAGTTGTTTGAGCCATGTTGTGCCTACTCATTCATGCTTTCTGGTTATGCCTGCTATTGCTTAGAGTCGTGTCAGGTCTGATTCATCGAGGATGAATTGGAATGTGGTGAACATGTCCTACTGTGTGTGAGCTAAGTGTGTGAACACGTTTTGTAAAGGTAGCAGTGAGAGGCCATGTAGGAGTACATGGTGGGTTGTCTCACTGGAACCGTCCTTAAGAACTGAGTTCTGTGTAAGTTGTCCAATGACTAGTTACTACCACACATTGGGTTCCGGTAACTCGACCCCTCTCGACTTATTAATCAACTAGATATCTGTCCAGGAGTTGCAACTAGTTTCTGGTGTTTATAGGTAGTGCTAGTAATCTATCAAGTGGCACACGGTACATGTGGGCTTGGGTCAGACTAGGCACCGTGGCACGGTGTACCAAGCGTAGATCCATCCGTCGAGGTGGGCTTGGGAACCCTGCGCACATCATTTGGGCCGTGAGCGACACCCCGGCCGGATCTCCCCACGGATGGAACCCGAATAGGCGATAAACCAGGACGAGAGACTTGTGTGTTTAGTCAGGTCGTGGCCGACACCCTCGCCAGGCCTCCGCTTGAAGGTTGCCGAGATACACGACGTGTACATGGCGGTAAGTGGCGAGAGCGTGTGTGAAGAAGTACACCCCTGCAGGGTTAACATGATCTATTCGAATAGCCGGGTCCGCGGGTATGGACTTCTTGGATGCTTATGTGGTACATAGACAATTGAAAGTGGATACTCTAAAATGCTCAAGACAAGTGTGAGTGCTATGGATGGCGTTCTCGTAGGGAGACGGGAGCGGATCCATAGTGGTGTATTGATTGGTGAATATGTGGACTCGTGTGCGCCACCTCAAAAGAGTTACTTGCAGTTGTAGTTCAGGTTAGCCACCGAGTCAAAGCTGGCTTGCTGCAGTCAAACTCCACCATCCCTTTGTTGAGACTGATGCATATGTAGTTAGTTCTGATGTAAGTCTTGATGAGTACCTTTGTACTCACGTTTGCTTAATTTATGTTTTGCAGAGAGACTGCTAGTGGTTCCGTGTGGACTTCGACGTTTAGCTTGTTACCTCAGCTACGATCTTGTACCCTTGTGAGGGTCTTGTAGATAGTGAGGCTTCTCAGCCTTTTTCATTTGTAGTTGTCTGTACTCAGACATGTTATGCTTCCGTTGCCGGTATGCTCTGTATGCTAGGTCATGTGACCCCTGTTTGTAATAAATGCTATGATGGCTCTTCTGGGCCTTATCTATATGAGTTGTTGAGTTATGTTGTGATGCCATGTTGTACAGCACATACTTGCATGTTATGCGTACGTGTAATGTGTATTGCTATGTGTGGGATCCGACACCTAGTTGTTTACCTTTGGTAGCCTATCTTACAGGGAAATGTCTCCTAGTGCTTCCACTGAGCCTTGGTAGCTTGCTACTGCTCCGGAACACTTAGGCTGGCCGGCATGTGTCCTTCTTCGTTCCTGTGTCTGTCCCTTAGGGAAAATGTCACGCGTTGTTCCTTTAAGTCCTTGTAGCTTGCTACGACTTGGGTTCATACGTTGATGACCGACACGTTCGTTGCTGGGTCATGTATGCCTGCCTCTGTAATTTAGTGCCACTTTTGGTTTATAACTGGTCATGTCGGCCCGGGTTCTCTGTCATATGGATGCTAGCGACACTATCATATACGTGTGCCAAAATGCGCAAACGGTCCCGGGCCAGGTAAGGTGGCACCCGTGGGGATACCGTGCGTGAGGCCGCAAAGTGATATGATGTGTTACAGGCTAGACCTGTGTGACTTAGGATCGGGGTCCCGACAGCTTTGGTATCAGAGCCTGACTGCCTGTAGGATTAGTAAGCCAAACTGGTCGAAGTTGTGTCTAGAAACTCTTTAGTTATATTAAGAGAATTGATTGTGGAAGGGAACGTAAGGCTCTTTTTACTCCTTTACCCTATGACCTTCTGATCTGAGTCACCTTCTCCTATTCCACGGGGATTAAGAACTAGGCCTTCTCTTATGTCTATCAGGATCACGTTAATTGTGGATTCAACTCTCAGTTCAGTTTATTCTACTTCTGTGTGTTCAATTGTTGATCTCAGAACCTTGACATTATGATGTTGAGTGGTTATGCTATCTTTGTGCATGAGTCTCAACAGTATTTTCGAGCATTTACAGCCGTTATGCTGTCCGAGTCATTCCAGGTTTCGAAATAGTCTGATGCATTTGCAAACCTTTCCTCCCTGTTTCCGATGTCCTTTTAGGCCAGATTAATCACACTAGCCGGTGTGTGGAGGTACTCTGTTACCTCGACACATATGTTGGAGCTATTACTATGACCCTAGGTGTCTTAGAAGATCACCCAGTAAGCTAGCAATGCTTTATATTCACAGTGTGATGATTCTGGCCATCATTCTCGAAAGCATCCCGTGATGCCATTTAGTTAGTAGGCCTTCTATTCCTGGGTTCTAAACCCGAGATTCACCCTACCTACTTCATGTTGATAGTGTTTGCTCGTTCCTTTAGGATGTTAGTAACCTTGTGATAATCCTCGAGGTCCGTGGTATATCCTTCTTCCAAATACCATGAACCATCCTTGGCAGAAGTTCTCCCGAACCAAAAGATCACAACCAAAGTGCTCTTGAGTAGTACTCCAATCGTGATTGTGATTCTGCCAATCCTACCTTTCTGCATGGGTTATCTGGAAGAAATATATGGAAATCGTTCGACATACTAACCTATGCATCCACAACTCAGACAATCATATGTTCCTTGAGTTGTCCCCTTTTTAGTTGTATCTTGACCTTCGTCTAACAATTGATAGTCAAGAGTATGCGTGCATTCGTTCATCGATGCCTATTACTCTTGCGGTCCGTCAAGCCATTCTATTCTGGAATGACTAGGAGAAACAAACTCCAGTATCTTATCCATATCCAGGATTGGGTCGAAGAAGTTGTACTCCGTAGATGAAGAATGTTAATTCATCTTCTAATCTGTTCTATCTTGGAGTATTACCATCTTTATATCAAGAATGTCATGGGAATTGCACAACCTCCTATAAACTCTTGATACAGTGATACTCTCGCCATCGTCGTTTATTCCTCGGTCTCCGTGTTATGGTAACCGGAATACCGACAAGTGAATTGTGATGTGTGAAAACAATACTCCTAGCAACCCTGTTGCTTGGTAGTTAAAGGACAATAATCTCATTCTTAGCGTGCTGGTTACTGAACCATCATTCTAAGATTGATCGTGCTACCTAGTCCATTTTTCTGGTGCACCTTTTGATCAATGGGTTAGGATTGCATAAATCCCTCACTCTTGTGATCATATCATCTCGCCCTGAAAAGCAACATTTTTTGCGAGCTTAATAACATATCGGTGGTTCGTGATTTTCCGAATATCTTCTCGAAAGTATTACCGGGTTGTTCCATGACCGTTATGTTGAGCTCGTGATCAAGTTGGTTTCTTATAAACCACCACTTCTCCAAGAATCTGTGTTGGATACCCCGAACTAGTTGGTTAAGCTAAACAACAACTTGGAGAGTTGGAAGATAAAAGCTTAATCCACATAGCTCACTTCAAGGGATATCTTGTGTGTGTATTGAAGATAGATGATATCTTCTTCAATTGATCCCCATGATCATTTGTGGATCTATTGTCTTGTCTAAACTTTGATTTGAGTATGGGTTATCGTGAAGTCAAATCAGAACCAACGATATTCGTAATGTTGTCTTACTCATGGTTGTTCCTCGAGCATACACCATTATATCTATTGGTCTGACCAATACTATCACCGTGTTCACTTAATTATGGAATTCCACTATATGGAAACCTGGATGAATTATTGTTGAGCCCATCGACAACCTCCTTATCATCTCCATGATTTTGTTGAACATCCAGCTAGTATTGGAAACTTTTATAAGCATTATCTTCATGACCCGTTCGTGAAGTATATGTTTGGACGAAAGAAGTGGCTTCCCCTAAATCACGCGTAATTGATGTAAGTTGCCACCGTGAATTTGAGAAAGCTTGTTTTAATCCCCTGGAATCATCCCAAATCAGTCATGCATACGTGCAAAGTATTATGTGGTTTGGTAGATTAATTACCTCCACTCCATATGTATTCCGTAGCACACCAAGCCACCGATTGATTTGTTCAAGGAAGAGAAGTCTATGCTTGGGATCTAATCCATGGACTTGCCTAGAGACTTCGTTATCCTCAATGATGGTGCCCACCTGAACTCGGTAGTGTTTTATTATAAGACTACTACATGGTCATGCTTGTCTTGGACAACGTGCTCACATGTATGTAGCAGAACCAGCTCATGTTTTGGAGCTTACTATCACAGTTCATTCCTCGAGAATCTCGCAACGTCATCTCGTTGACTTGTGTGCGAACTTTCATTTTCTTTCTAGACTCGATGAGTCTAGAATATCCTGACACCAACCAGAACTGAATCTCAGGCAGATATGATGGTTGGAGTATATTCCAAGAACTATAATATTGGTCACTCGATAACCGGTAAAGTGGATGTCGTGGCCAACACACTCAGCCGGAAGACCTATTGTTGTAGTATCTTGATTGAAGAAGTTGGCCACCTCCCCATAAGGACCTCGTAGGATTTACTCCCTAGTTGTTCCTTATGGATTCTTGTACTCCCGAAGTCCGACCTTAACTTGATGTTCAAGATACCAAACATATCTATGAATGGCTTACGCTAACACATCAAGGAGAACATTAGAAGCGGAGTGCTAAATGTCTCTCGGTCGATCATCCAGATTTTGCCCTTGACTCTTCCAAGGTGAAATCTGAGAAAGTGTTATCTTCCTTTGCATCTGCATCGTCCACCGCTATTCATCATGGTCATATGTTGTGTTGTAAACACCGTTGGCATGGATAATGGTAAAACCTTGATGAATATGGGAATGCTCAAGTTCTTGAGAGCACGCACAAGCACTAGGTGTTATCACCGGCACTAAGCGGGATTGCTCCCAGTGTTCTTGGTTATGAGATAACCTCTCAAAGAGTAGATTCACTCTCTACTATTGGGTTTCTTCCCAGTTACCAGAATCATTCCCAGCATTTGCATTTTGTTCCCAGCTTGCACCGCCAATGTGCCATTTTACCATGGGTCCCATCCATTTCCGATGATAAGCAAAATCATCCCTTGTGTTGTCTTCAACAAGGTAGTCCACATCATCCATTCTGGCCCGAGAATGTCATTCTTTCGGACTCCTTCAAACTATCTATTTTGATTGCCTCGGGCTGGTATAGGGAATTTCAATGATCACTATATCAAAAGTAATTCTTTTTGCCACTTAAGGGAAAAATTCTATGAGTCACCTTCTCTAAGGTGCACCGTCTGGTGGCATCGATCACCATCTTCCTTAGGTGTGGAATTGGTTGCCTACCAAGTGAACCTTCATCATTTGTTTCACTCCATCCCCCTGGATGAGTGTTCCGTGTCTCAGATCAAGAGATGTTTCAATGTCTCACTCCTTGAGTTGATCTTGAGTTCCTCGATCTTCGGGAAGATCGATTCCTATAGAGTTTGTCTCCGTTATCATCTGGTTGGATGAAGATCTCAAAGCAAGGATGACAAGATCAATATGATGCAATAAATCAACATCTCCGAGACGGAAAAATGGATCGTGAAGATCGTGTTAGCTAGTGTCCCTCTGTCTTCTTACCTCACGACTTGAATCTCGGGACGAGATTCTTGTTTAGTAGGGGTGAGTTGTCACATCCCTAGATCAACCCCTGTGGTCCTTGCCTGATCATCATGTCATCATGTTTAAATTTTTGCTAAACTTGAATTGGGGAATGATCAAACCCTAGCACCAAAAGAATTCAACTAGGTTCAACCAAAAAATATTTTCATTGACCCAAAATGCCTTTGAAAATGTTCATGATTTTTGAATTGGTCTAGAACCTCTGCCAAAAATGATGTATATATTTCTAGGACATTTTTGGATTTTGAATTAACTCATATTGTATTTGAATTGGAGCAAATAAATCCTATAATTATTTTTATTGCTCCAATTATTCTGAAAATATTTTGTGGAGTTTTGGAATAATCCATATTGCATCCACAAATAATTTCAGAAGCAACAAAAATGGTTTAGTATTAGTACTAAATCAAAATAGAGCAAAACAAATAGAAAACAGAAAGAAAATAAGGGAAAGGGCTTACCTGGCCTTACCTGTGGCCCAGCTGGTGGCCCAGCCCACCTGGGCCTCCCCTGCCAGTCATCCTTGTCCTTGCGCCAGGAGGACAGGGGAGCGTGCTCGCTGCGCGCTGGCCACGCGCCGCGCCACCTCCTGCTTCCCACCGCTCCCCCGATGTGCCTGGAGACGCCACGCACCTCTCTGCCTCACTCTCTCACTCTCCCTCGCTCTCAGCTCGTTCCCTGAATCTCTCCCCCTCGTCACCAAACGCCACCGTCGCCGCCGCTCGCCGTAGCCATGACCACCGGCCACACCTCGCCCCGTGACCGTGTCCAGAAGCCCCGCAATCAAGCACCACATCCCCAAGCCGAAGGAATCGAGCCGGAGGGCTCCACTTTGTCGTCTACGTCATCGTCTTCAACCTCGGGTGCCGCCGTTCATCGCCGTCGATTCGCTCCGGTCAAGCCTTCCCCGAGCACGCTGAACCTCTCTCCGTCCTCCCTGTGAGCTGCTGGGTCCTTCCCCTCTTTTTCCACTGCTGTACGTGCATCCTAGCTAGCTCCACCGCTGGACCCGAGAGCTCATGGCCGCCGGCCATGTCGCCGCCGCACCTAGAGCTCATGCACGTCACATACAAGCACACCGACGTGCTCAGTGCTTCTCCACGAGCCCGTAGCACAACTCTGCGCGCCTTCCCATGCCCCCTAGTGGTTGCTCACATCACCACCGAACTCCAGCGCCGCCCCGCTCGTCGGTGCGGTCGATTCCGGCGACCCCAAGGCCTCCCGATCATTCTGCTGGATGCGGACGAGTGCGGGCTACCTTCTGGTGGTCCCCGTGAGTCCAGCCGCCGCCTGTAGCTCAAGTCCGGCGAGTTGCCGCCGCAGTTTTGGTCGCCGCCGGCCGAACTCCGGCGACCGCTGACGTAGCACTTAGTTAGGAACTAATGACCATTAGTTAAACTCCCACAGCCACTGACCGCGGGCCCCACTTCGTGGTCAAACCCAGTCAGCGCTGGTTTTGACCGGGTTTAGACCATGTGACACTGACAGGTGGGGCCAGCACTGCTAAATTAGTTTAGTTTAAAACTAAACTTAATTAGGCCCAGAGAGACTGACATGTGGGCCACCCCCCCTGACACTTTAGTTAGGATTATTTTAGCACTAATTAATAGGGTTAGCTAGTTGTGTCACTGACCAGTGGGTCCCACTGGTCAGGTTTGACTTAGTCCAGCCGCTGACCTGCTGACGTCATGTTGACGCAGTGCTGACGCAGTAAGTATTTTCTGGAATTTTAAATAAATCAGAAATGATTTATTTATTTCAGAAAATAGCCAAAACTTCTAAAAATCATATAAAATCAACCGTAGCTCAGATGAAAATAATTTATATATGAAAATTGATCAGAAAAATCCAAGGAATCTGTTTATCGCATTTTCATGCATGTTAGAACAACTTATGGCTGCTGTTTAGGGCAATTTGAATAAATGGCATTTGAATAATCACATATGGAGTTTGAATTTGAACCTTTGGTTCAAACCAACTTCATTTAATTGTGTTGCTAGTTGCATTAGCTCAATAAACATCATATTGCCATGTCACATTCATGCATCATATTGTTGCATTGCATTGATTGTGTTCTTTCCCTGTTTGTCGGTTTTGTTCCCTCTCAGTAGACGCTGTTCCGACGATGAGTTCGATGACACCGATGAAGACTCATTGATATCTTCAGAAGTGCTAGGCAAGCAACCCCCCCCCCCATTGAGCATCCCGATACAATCCCACTCTCTCGCTCCTGCTCTCTTTTACTGCATTAGGACAACAACGATTGAACTGCTTTTGCTGCGGTAGTTGAACCCCTTTCCTCTGCATGACCTGTCATTGCCACAGTAAATAGTTGAAACCCACTAGTATGAGTAGGAGTTGTTTGAGCCATGTTGTTCCTACTCATTCATGCTTTCTGGTTATGCCTGCTATTGCTTAGAGTCGTGTCAGGTCTGATTCATCGGGGATGAATTGGAATGTGGTGAACATGTCCTACTGTGTGTGAGCTAAGTGTGTGAACACGTTTTGGTAAAGGTAGCGGTGAGAGGCCATGTAGTAGTACATGGTGGGTTGTCTCACTGGAACCGTCCTTAAGAACTGAGTTCTGTGTAAGTTGTCCAATGACTAGTTACTACCACACATTGGGTTCCGGTAACTCGACCCCTCTCGACTTATTAATCAACTAGATCTCTGTCCAAGAGTTGCAACTAGTTTCTGGTGTTTATAGGTAGTGCTAGTAGTCTATCAAGTGGCACACGGTACATGTGGGCTTGGGTCAGACTAGGCACCATGGCACGGTGTACCAAGCGTAGATCCATCCATCGAGGTGGGCTTGGGAATCCTGCGCACATCATTTGGGGCCGTGAGCGACACCCCGGCCGGATCTCCCCACGGATGGAACCCGAATAGGCGATAAACCTAGACAAGAGACTTGTGTGGTTAGTCAGGTCGTGACCGACACCCTCGCCAGCCTCCGCTTGAAGGTTGCCGAGATACACGACATGTACATGGCGGTAAGTGGCGAGAGCGTGTGTGAAGAAGTACACCCCTGCAGGGTTAACATGATCTATTCGAATAGCAGGGTCCGCGGATATGGACTTCTTGGATGCTTACTTGGTACATAGACAATTGAAAGTGGATACTCTAAAATGCTCAAGACAAGTGTGAGTGCTGTGGATGGCGTTCTCGTAGGGAGACGGGAGTGGATCCATAGTGGTGTATTGATTGGTGAATATGTGGACTCGTGTGCGCCACCTCAAAAGAGTTACTTGCAGTTGTAGTTCAGGTTAGCCACCGAGTCAAAGCTGGCTTGCTGCAGTCAAACTCCACCATCCCTTTGTTGATACTGATGCATATGTAGTTAGTTCTGATGTAAGTCTTGCTGAGTACCTTTGTACTCACGTTTGCTTAATTTATGTTTTGCAGAGAGATTTCAGTCTCGCTAGTGGTTCCGCGTGGACTTCGACGTTTAGCTTGTTACCTCAGCTACGATCTTGTACCCTTGGGAGGGTCTTGTAGATAGTCAGGCTTCTCAGCCTTTTTCATTTGTAGTTGTATGTATTCAGACATGTTATGCTTCCGTTGCCTGTATGCTCTGTATGTTGGGTCATGTGACCCCTGTTTGTAATAAATGCTATGATGGCTCTTCTGGGCCTTATCTATATGAGTTGTTGAGTTATGTTGTGATGCCATGTTGTACAGCACATACTTGCATGTTATGCGTACGTGTAATGTGTATTGCTATGTGTGGGATCCGACACCTAGTTGTTTACCTTTGGTAGCCTATCTTACAGGGAAATGTCTCCTAGTGCTTCCACTGAGCCTTGGTAGCTTGCTACTACTCCGGAACACTTAGGCTGGCCGGCATGTGTCCTTCTTCGTTCCTGTGTCTGTCCCTTAGGGGAAATGTCACGTGTTGTTCCTTTAAGTCCTTGTAGCTTGCTACGACTTGGGTTCATACGTTGATGACCGACACGTTCGTTGCTGGGTCATGTATGCCTGTCTCTGTAATTTAGTGCCACTTTTGGTTTATAACTGGTCATGTCGGCCCGGGTTCTCTGTCATATGGATGCTAGCGACACTATCATATACGTGTGCCAAAATGCGTAAACAGTCCCGGGCCAGGTAAGGTGGCACCCGTGGGGATACCGTGTGTGAGGCCGCAAAGTGATATGATGTGTTACAGGCTAGACCTGTGTGACTTAGGATCGGGGTCCCGACATGTTACTAGACCATGATAAACCTACGAACTATGAGGAAGTGATGATGATCCTAGATTCCACGAAATGGCTTGAGGCCATGAAATCTGAGATGGGATCCATGCATGTGAACAAAGTGTGGACTTTGGTTGACTTGCCCGATGATCGGCAAGACATTGAAAATAAATGGATTTTTAAGAGGAAGACTGACGCCGATGGTAATGTTACCGTCTACAAAGCTCGACTTGTTGCGAAAGGTTTTCGACAAGTTCAAGGAGTTGATACTATGAGACTTTCTCACCCGTAGCGATGCTTAAGTTTGTCCGAATCATGTTAGCAATTGCCGCATTTTATGCTAATGAAATCTGGGAAATGGATGTCAAAACTGCATTCCTTAATGGATACCTCAAAGAAGAGTTGTATATGATGCAACAAGAAGGTTTTGTAGATCCTAAAGGTGCTAACAAAGTGTGCAAACTCCAGCGATCCATCTATGGACTGGTGCAAGCATCTCGGAGTTGGAATATACGCTTTGATGAGGTGATCAAAGCATATGATTTTATACAGCTTTTGGAGAAGCCTGTATTCAACAAAGTGAGTGGGAGCTCTGTAGCATTTCTGATATTATATGTGGATAACATATTTTTGATTGGAAATGATATAGAATTTTTGGATGGCATAAAAGGATACTTGAATAAGAATTTTTCGATGAAAGACCTCGGTGAAGCTGCTTATATATCGAGCATTAAGATCTATAGAGATAGATCAAGACGCTTAATTGGACTTTCACAAAGCAGATACCTTGATAAAGTTTTTAAGAAGTTCAAAATGGATCAGTCAAAGAAAGAGTTATTATTTGTGTTACAAGGTGTGAAGTTGAGTAAGACTCAATGCCCGACCACTGCAGAAGATAGAGAGAAAATGAAAGTCATTCCCTATGCCTCAGCTATAGGATCTATCATGTATGCAATGCTGTGTACCAGACCTGATGTGTGCCTTGCTATAAGTTTAGCAGGGAGGTACCAAAGTAATCCAGGAATGGATCACAGGACAGCGGTCAAGAACATCCTGAAGTACCTGAAAAGGACAAAGGATATGTTTCTTGTTTATGGAGGTGACAAAGAGCTCGGCGTAAATGGTTACGTCAATTCAAGCTTTGACACTAATCCGGATGACTCTAAGTCACAAACCAGATATGTAATTTTTGTTGAACGGTGGAGCTGTCAGTTGGTGCAGTTCCAAGCAGAGCGTCGTGGTGGGATCAACGTGTGAAGTGGAGTACATAGCTGCTTCGAAAGCAGCAAATGAAGGAGTCTGGATGAAGGAGTTCATATCCGATCTAGGTGTAATACCTAGTGCATCGGTTCCAATGAAATTTTTTTGTGACAACACTGGAGCAATAGCCTTGGTGAAGGAATCCAGGTTTCACAAGAGAACCAAGCACATCTTGAGACGCTTCAATTCCATGCGCGATCAAGTCAAGGAGGGAGACATAGAAATTTGCAAGATACATACGGATTTGAATGTCGTAGAACCGTTGACTAAGCCTCTTCCCCGAGAAAAACATGATCAACACCAAGACTCCATGGGAGTTAGAATCATTACTATGTAATCTAGATTTTTGACTCTAGTGCAAGTGGGAGACTGAAGGAAATATACCCTAGAGGCATTAATAAAGTTGTTATTTATATTTCCTTATACATCATGATAATTGTCTTTTATTCATGCTAGAATTGTATTAACCAGAAACTTGATACATGTGTGAATACATAGACAAAATAGAGTGTCCCTAGCATGCCTCTACTAGACTAGCTCGTTAATCAAAGATGGTTATGTTTCCTAACCATAGACATGAGTTGTCATTTGATCAACGGGATCACATCATTAGGAGAATGATGTGATGGACAAGACCCATCTGTTAACTTAGCACTATGATCGTTTAGTTTTTCTGCTATTGCTTTCTTCATGACTTATACATGTTCCTATGACTATGAGATTATTCAACTCCCGGATACCAGAGGAACACCTTGTGTGCTATCAAACGTCACAACATAACTGTGTGATTATGAAGATACTCTATAGGTGTTTCCGAAGGTGTTTGTGGTGTTGGCATAGATCGAGAATAGGATTTGTCACTCCGAGTGTCGAAGAGGTATCTCTGGGCCCTCTCGATAATACACATCGTAATAAGCCTTGCAAGCAAACGACTAATGAGTTAGTCACGAGATGATGTATTACGGAACGAGTAAAGAGATTTGTCGATGATGAGATTGAACTAGGTATGATGATACCGACGATCGAATCTCGGGAAATTAACATATCGATGACAAAGGGACGATGTATGTTGTTATGCGGTTTGACCGATAAAGATCTTCGTAGAATATGTGGGAACCTATATGAGCATCCAGGTTCTGCTGTTATTGACCGGAGATGAGTCTCGGTCATGTCTACATAGTTCTCGAACCCATAGGGTCCGCATGCTTAACGTTCGATGACGATCAGTATTTCGAGTTTATGTGTTTTGATGTACCGAAGTTAGTTCGGAGTTCCGGATGTGATCATGGACATGACGAGGAGTCTTGAAATGGTCGAGACATAAATATTGATATATTGGAAGGTTATATTCAGACACCGGAAGGGTTCCGGGGGTCACGGATAAATAACGTAGTACCGAGAGGTTACGAGAACCCCCCCGGGAAGTAAATGGGCCTTATTGGGCTTTAGGGGAGAGAGAGAGAGGGACTGCCTAGGGCTGGGCCGCGCGCCCCCCAAGCCTAGTCCGAATTGGACTAGGGGGGAGGGGTGGAGCCCCCTCCTTCCTTCTCTTTCTCTCCTTCCCTTCCCCCTTCTCCTACTCCTACTAGGAAAAGGGAGTCCTACTCCTAGTGGGAGTAGGACTACCCCTTGGCGCGCCCCCTCCTTGTCCGGCCGCCTCCTCCCTCTCCCTCCTTTATACACGTGGGATGGCACCCCTTGGACACACATCAATTGTTCCTAGCCGTGTGCGGTGCCCCCCTCCACAGTTACACACCTCGGTCATATCGTTGCAATGCTTAGGCGAAGCCCTGCGCCGGTAACTTCATCATCACCGTCACCATGCCGTCGTGCTGACAAAACTCTCCCACGACACTCAACTGGATAAAGAGTTCGTGGGACGTCATCAATCTGAACGTGTGTTGAACGCGGAGGTGCCGTACGTTTGGTGCTTGGATCGGTTGGATCGCGAAGACGTTAGACTACATCAATCGCGTTACTAAACGCTTCCACTTTCGGTCTACGACGGTACGTGGACACACTCTCCCACTCTTTGCTATGCTTCTCCTAAATAGATCTTGTGTGTTCGTAGGAAAATTTTGAAATACTACGTTCCCCAACAGCTTCGTCCACATGTCGACCAAGGTGGAGCGGAATAAGGGGAGAACGGGCCCAGCGTCCTCAGACTTTTGTTCCCACATCGAGCTGGCCCAAAGTTGGAGTGGGAGGATGCAGCGGTGGAGCATGACATTTACTACGTCTGCTAGCTAGAGGTTTTTCTGATCAAACCACCATTGGATCTTCATGATCAGTACCTTCACCTCCTCTAGGTTGCCCCAGGTGATGCCCTTCTTCTTCCATGACTTAGGATTCCTCAGAGGCCTGGTTAAAAACGTCGGGACCTCGGCCAGGCGTGCGACAATCGGCTCAGTGATGTAGACCCACTTGCACTGCCACTATTTGACAGTCTCTATGAAGGTGCCCTTGAACTAGTCGGCCTTCTAGTTCTTGCTGATCATGGCACCTCTACACTCCGCGAGCTCGGAGCCGATAGACTTTGGCTTGACGCCGAACATCTCCAGCCATAGGCCGGATGTGGCTCGATGCAGAGGAAGGCCTCACAGACCGTGATGATGGAGGCGAAGTGGAGTTTGGTGCTAGAAGTTGGACACCCAACACATAGTAGAACATGACCCCATGCACAAAGGGGTGCAGCGGGAATCCCAGGGCTCCAACAAGGTCGGGAGCGAAGACCACACTATCCCCTGGATTGGGAGAAGGCACCCGTTGGTTGGGGCTTGACGCACCAGTGTCGACCTAATTGGGGATGTACCTCGCGTTGTGTGGCCCTAGGACGGTACCCTCCGTCATGAGGGAGCCACCTTAGTGTCCCTTGAGGTTGGCTTCGGCCATTCCTGGGGATGGAAGATAGGATGCACTACACATAAGGGGGCGAGATTAGATCTGGGCGCTGGAGGGCGAGCGACAACAAGTGAGGGAATGAGGTTCTGTTTCTTTCCATCGCTATCTTTTTACTCCTATAGGCTGGTGAAAGGCCAAGAGTCCCTCTGTAGCGCCACTGGAATAGCCACTCCCCACAAAAGATGTCATTATGCGTACGGGGATAAATAAAATCTTCATGATAACCCTAATAAAGCGGGCACGATCTCCATTTCAATGGGAGCTGCCAATGAGAACATTACCTCGGCCCACACTTTGGGTGAGCAGTAACTACTTTTCGTGGGCAGTGTCGCTTCAACAAAGTTGTCAGGCTATGAAGCACTATTCACACCTATGTGACTGGCCTTCGAGGCTAAGTAACCACGCATCTTCGGGCGCTGAATGAATTTGGCAAGGCCATGGTCGGGGCACGCTGCTCCTTTGAGAAGTGGCTCACATTATCCTTTAAAGGGAAGGAATCTCGAATTTTCGTAGAAGGGTAACTCATCTATCAAGTCAAACACTTTGGATCCGAAGTTACTTACATCAAGGAAGTCGTCCTCGGCATATAAGTCCAGTTCAGGGGCTATTAACGGTGTCTTGGATTAATGGGTACCAACATAGTCAGCCCATAATCCTTGGGTTGGGCCCGTGGACCTCACTCTTCATTGGATGCACTCCGGAATCTACACATCGGGATGTGATCAGGGCTGCTTCTGCCAAAGACTTGATGTATACTCCAGGACATCTCTTACCGCCTCCCTGCGACCCCCCGGATACCGACCATGTAACCCTAGATGCCCTACCTGGCGTGTATATAAGCCAAAGGGTTTAGCCCGTACAGGGGACCTACCATGTAACCCTAGATGCCCTACCTGGCATGTATATAAGACAAAGAGTTTAGCCCATAGAGGGGACCGATTCACAGTTACATCCACCTAGCCCTAGGGCTAGAACACAAATTACTATCTCGAGGTAGATCAAGCTTGTACTTCGATACATCTCCATCAATATACACAAGAGCATGATGTTGGGTCTTACCTCCATCAAGAGGGCCCGAACCTGTGTAAATATCGTCTCCCTTGTTCCTATTACCACCAATCCGAGATCAACAATTAGGACCCCTACCGCAAGGTGTGCCGGTTTTCACACCAACATCGGGCAAGCCACAAATTTCCTTTCTCACAATCTTACACCTCAATTAGCATACCTAAAATCCATGCAAACTCATGCAACTACGTAACAATGTATTACACACATCATTCGTCAACTACACCACAACATGCCACTAGACTACCAAAATATGGCATCTCTGGCTATGGTGGACAAGATCATCTTCGACTACCCTAGCCCTTCCTGGCGCCTTTCTCGCCCTTCTCATGGAAGTACCGGTTGAAGATGCAGTAGGGATCAAGCCGAATCTTTTCGTCGCGGGAGTTGTCCTCCTCCTCCTCCTTGTGTGGCAGTCCGGCTATCGCACGGACTGCCCGATTCTGCTCTCGATCTAGGGTACGTGTGTTCCTCTACTGCCGTGTCTGTACAATGCAGAGGCGGTTGGATTCGTCCTCTACGGCCGCCCACACTAATGCATCATCCTCATACGCCACCACCATGTCGACGGCAAGGCGGGCCTCCGCCATCCTTATACTCTCCTTCCCATGGCAGGCACACCGGTCCTGGTGGAACTCCCACTCTGTCAGACCGGTGATGGGAAAGGGGAAGTGGAGGCTCCGGGACCGCAATGATCCAGCCCCCGGAAGATCCAAGTGCTCGATGCACCTATGCTATAGAGTCGCGCCAGAGAGATCCTGCCATCGGTCGGGCGTTGTCTTCCCGGGAGCAGCGGAGTGCAATGCGTACGTACGCCCATTGCCTTCTCCTACCCGTATGAGATGACACCCTAGTCGACAAATATGGACTGGGCGGAGTTAGATCTGCCTCGCTCCCCTCTGCCACATATTCACCCCGTATTTGGGCTAGGACCAAGGAGAGCGATACTGATATGGGGGCGCCTCGCTCCCCTCTGCCACATATCTGCTCCGTATTTGGGCCAAGACAAAGGGAAGCGAGGTGGATTTAACTTCGGGCCAAATAAAGGGCGGATATGGGGGTGCCTCACTCCCCTCTGCCACATATCCGCCTGGTCGGAGTCGACGGATCCGTACTGGTCGGAGTTAGATTTCTATTTTGGCTGGATATGAGGGGTTAAAAGCACAAGTGCTCCCTGGTCGGGTACTTGTCAATTTTTTAGTATATCCCTTGTGTCTTGGTCCTCCAAGAAACAAAACTCAATATCCTTATCCACCGCCGTAGCGGAATACATTGCCACCGGATCATGTTGTGCTTAATTACTTTGGATGACCCAAACCCTTAAGGACTATGGGATACATGTGAAACATGTTCTATTGCTTTGTGATAATGAGAGTGCTATTAAGATTGCTCAGAATCCCATGCAACATTCTCAAACTAAGCATACTGAAGTTCGTCATCATTTCATTTGAGATCATGTTGCCAAAGGAGACATCAATCTTAAGCATGTTTGTACCGATAAGCAATTGGCGGATATATTCACCAAACCGCTTGAAAAGAAAGCATTTTATCGTTTGAGAGGTGAATTGAATATCATTTATGCCTCAAACTTGGAGTAGAAAGTCCATTTGGATACATGCAAGGCATGAGCCTTTTGTGACTAATCCTTGATATTTCTCTTATGATGAAGATTTTATGTCTTGGATCCATACATGTACCCTTGCATGCTATCTAACCCTTGTAGGTACTTCGATGAGGCCAAATCTATGAGATTGCAAGTCACTCACATCTTGAGCAATCTCAACATCACCAAGTCCTCGTTATATGGTTGTTGAATTCAAGGAAGCATGAACACAACAAACATAACCTTTGACAATTTCTATATATCAAATTTCATTTGGTATCAAGTCTCATGATTGTCATTTTCGATACACAAGTGCTCTTCCTTGCAAGACTAACCCATGTAGTAAGATGAACTCAAACTACTAGTGGTGCTCCAACACTTGATGGACTACATTTGAGCATTCGACACAAGTTCGACTACATGATCAAGATCAACACCACCCAAGGTATGTTATTCCATCTTAGAGAAATTTTGACCCAAGTCATGAGTCAAAGCAACTCAACAAGATGTGAACATATCAAAATGCTGAAACGAAAATGGTAACCCCAGTTTGAGCTTAAACAATGGGTATGACCTATGATCAAGAGATCTCTGTTGACTCATAAGTCAATATACCCTAACATAGGTGACTTTGTCGCCGACCCCTTCTAGATGAAGTTCTCTAGTGTTTTTTGCTATCTCGTTCCCCTTAACACACACACAAAAAACATCATCCAAATTTTCTTTCGTTTTTGTTTGTTCCTATTTTTGTTTTTTGTATCTAATTCCTTGAAATCTTTTGTTGTTAATTCATTGCAAATCCTTGTGAGATTTAATCCGCCAAGTGAGTTGAGTTGACAAAACTTTTCTTCTGCATGGAACTCGGACTCACTGATCCAAGTCTATCGGCTAGACCGAACTACAAGAATATCTTGTAGACAGTTCATCAGTACAACCGACGTGGACCAACCTAGTCTGACCGATATGCATCATCCATGACACTACCAACTCGGTGTCACCAAGTGAAACGGATCGGTGTTACTGACTTCACTACTGAGAAAACCTTTTGCCATTCCATTCATTTCTTCTCTCATTCCACTGAATGATCCTTATCCTCTACCCGCGTCTTCATCTACATACTACTTTTAGTGTGTCTGAAGGACCGAACCTGCGTGACTCATGCTCCAGAAGTACCCTTCTTGGAAATTGATGTCAAAGGGGGAGAGAGAGCACATCAAAGCTCATCACATGGGGGAGAGAGCACATCTTACCTCTTCTAGATGCTAGTAATACAAAGAGGAAAGAAGTCACATGTCTGTAAGAGGGGAAAGACATGTCTATATATGGTTGTTTGCACCTTTCTCATGCTCTGATTTGTCTAATTTATCATGCTCTGATTTTCTCTTACCCTACCTTCTCCCATTATCCATAACAGATTCAGGGGGAGAAAGAGTCCACATCTAGGGAAGAAAAACTTTGGAATTCATTGTAAATATTTAAATCTTTGGGGACATGTCTATATCCAAATGAAGTACTAAGTACTCACCCATTACATGTCATCCCAATATTGGTACTCTTGTGGTTCCCTAAAACTGCTTTACATTAGAGTGTTCTTGTGTTATCTAACCCTGTTTTCTCAAGTTCACCTATTCCAAAGCCAACTCAAGACCACAAGGTAAGTATATGCATCACACTCATGTGCATGATAATCTCTTTTTTGATGTACATATTGTTTGCAAGAAGGATTCATGAACATGAAGCTACATTTCCTTCTATCTACATCTTTTGCTCTCATGCACATAGCCACGATACATGTAACTCATTGCTTGCTCTATCATGCATATGCATTCACATGTTCTTATACTCTATCTTTACATGATTGCATACATGTAGGGGGCGCCTATGCAAGTTACATGTCTTTCCAAAGCTTTACTTGTTACTCTTCAAATCTTTTATCTAAAGCTTTAATGTATGTGGTCATCAATTACCAAAAGGGGGGGATTGAAAGCACAAGTGCTCCCTGGGTGATTTTGGTAATTAATGTCAACATATCTCTTGTTGGACTAATAACTTTACCTAGTGTATTTCAGATGAGTTAAACATTGGAGTGGCAAGGACAAGAGGATGTGGAACTCCTTCAAAATGCTAAGGACAAAGATTGGCAAAAGCTCAAGACTCTTCATTTTCATTTTAGTGATCCAAGATCACATTGAATCTATAGGAAAGCCAATACTATTAAAAGGGGATGAGGTGTTGCTTAATGGTCTACTTGCTCAAAGTGCTTAGCGATATTTCTCCAAAACCCTTAGCCACTTTATCATTTCCACATTTGTCCAAAACTCAAAGTCATACTCGGCCCCACTAATTTGATCTATCGGGCGCGACCGAGTTCATTTGACCTAACCACTGCCAGAAACCCTAGACAGTTCTATCACATACGTATGGATCTTGGCCTCTCCAAGATGGCCTTGCAAACTCTCTATTTCCTGTTGTAACATTTTGGTCTCATCGAACTGAGCAATCGGTCCCACCGAGTTTGCCTCACCAATTCTTTGGTTTCTCATTGCTGAAGTCGATCTCACCGAGTTCATGCAATCGGCGTCACTGAGATGAGGTTTTGCCCTAGCCCTAGTACATCAGTCCCACCGAGTTGTTCTAGTCGGTCCCACCGAGATTCCTAACGTTCAGATTTTGAACTGCTTCGGTCTCATCGAGTTCTCCTATTCGATCTGTGTGATAGCATGGGTTTTGCCTTCCCTCTTTTTCCGTTCTTTATTATCCATTGCTTTGAAACTTGGTTTTTGAATCAATTCAAATGGACTTGAACACTTGGGCATGTCCCTGAGTTTCACCCAAGTGATCGCTCCATGTCTTATTCAACTTTCTTTCTCTAAAAAAAAAATCCCAAAATAGCCCAAGGAATATTTTTCATAAAAGAAAAATAATGAAATCATTTTCTCAAACTCAATTCAGTAACTTGTGATCCAAAGCAACCCTCATTTTTCTTGCTTCCAAATATCTGAGAAAATTCCCATATATTGTTTGAACCTTGGCCCACCTCCCTGTGGAAAAATATTACATACTTATTTGGAATATTTTTGCTACAGAAAATCATTTCTGTTCTGGCCTCAAAACAGTTTCTACAGCAAGTGAATTTTTCCATGATCCCAGGAGGCTGATTTTTCTTGAGCTTCATTACCTTCTAAGGTAAACCTTAACTCCAGAAGCTTAGCCCTAATCACCTTCTAGAAGGCCTCCAAACTTGGCGACCGAGTTTCTGTCCAGAAACTTGCCACAAAGCTCAAGTCTCATCTGGTCGGCCAGGCAGTGTGCCATCACCCTTCCTAGACCTAACACTACATGGACAACACCCCACACATGGTTTGGTAATGAGTGGGCGTCGTTTTGACCATGCCAGTGTGGTGACCGCGTGTGGATACGGCTGTGTCAGCGCGCCCGACACGCTGTGCGTCGCGCCCGAGCGTTTGTGCATCGCGTGATCAATCCAGAGCTCGCCGACGAATGTCGCACCATGCCACCACCTTCGTCTTTTCACCCTTGACCGCTCCCTGGCGCTCGCCGACGCTGGAGACGCTGCAGCGAGCATGGGCGTGTCGCGACCAAAAAGCCACAGTGCGCCTCGTGCCGATGTCTTCTTCCTCCACCCCCTCCTGTGCTCGTCTGCACCTTTGCACAGCTCCCACGTGATCTCTGAGCCCCTCCAGCCCTCACTGACGCTGTTCGTCATCGCTCGCCGGCTTCCAGAGAGTTCTGGCAGAGCCACGTACCCCCTATCCCCTAGGCTATAAATCCGAGCACCTCCCTCCGTTCTAAGCATCCCAAACCAGCCACCCAACCTCCACAATGCAGTAGGATTGCCGTAGCCCGGCCGGGCAGGCCTCTGGCCACCGTCCCCGACCCGATCTTGCCGGCGATCCACCGCAGCCCTCCAACTTGCTCCGGTGCCTCTCGAGCTCAAACAACCACTCAAGCGACTCCCTGAGGGTTCACTAGTGCCGTCTGGACACGCTGCAGCCCCTAGGACCACCCCTATCCATCGTCTTCTTCCTCTCCAGCGAGACCCGACTGCAGCCGCCGCTCGCGAGGTTAGTTGCGAGCTGCTCCGGGCACCTATCGTCGAGCCACGGATAGATGCAGGTGTGCCTCGACCCCCTCTTTCATTCTATCCCTTTGGATCGGGCCATGGAGCCCTCCTTGCCGGCATGAGCTCCAGCGAAGCCTCGCCATGCTATGTTTCTCTCTCTCCCCCTCTCTCCTGACCAGTGGGGCCCGCTGTTAGACTCTCCACTCGCACCCGAAGCGGTACGAGTGGAGGCGTATTCTGAGAATACATCTTCGACGTCACCCCCATGGTTTTCTGTTTATTCAAAATTTAATTCAAAATTTGACTAGTACTTTGACCAGCCTTAACTCCTAAACTACAAGTCCAAATGAGTTGATTCTTTTTGCATTGTGTTTGTCTTGAAAAGTTCTAGTAGCACACCGAAGTTGAGATTTTTCCCTGCTGTCTAGAATTTCTAGCGATTTTCAGAGTGGCTCTTGATATTTTATTTTGCTGTTTTAAAATATTTTCAGAGGGAAAAGCTTGTCCTTAAGATAACCAGGAGGAGTGTGAACCTCCTCTGCACTAAGGCAAGCCACACCAACATTTGGATGGTGTCATTTCAATATCTATGATTTTTCCAACTTGAATACACGTTATTTGCATGCATTTAAATTAATTAAATAAATATTGCTTAGTGGTAGCTACTTTACCATGCTTGAAATGTTTTAGTGTGGTACTGGTTGAATGCTTGAGTTAGTTTAAGTCAGTAGAAGAAATTTTCATTAAAGTTTTATGCTTGCATGAATAATGGTAGTTTCTTTTTGTGTTAAAATGATTTTTATGAGATAATTAAAATGATGAATGTCAATGACTAGTATAGTTGAACCAGTAAGTTTAGTTGATGAGTAGTGCAAGTAAGATATTTTGAAGATGTTGATCTATTGCTTTGAGTGATATGTTTTGCATGTCGAGTAGTGCATGATCATGGCATATGATGACTCGAGTTGTTTTACTTTCAAGTTTAACATGATGTAAATTAACTTGAACATAACGTTGATCGAGTCATGGCGCCACTGAAATGTGTTTTTCCTAGTGCACAGTGTATTTAATCTATCGATAGCCGCGTCCTCGGTTACGGACATAGCTCGTGAGTAAGTCACACCATGGATCAACATTAATAAATAAACTTGCACACTAAGGTTTAATTGTTGGCACTGGTTATGTGATGGATTTTGTGGGATCATGAATATGATTGTGGCAAGAATCAAAGTGTTGATTTCGTTTGTGATCCAAGTATGATCACCGTTGGTTACAAGGTAACCTGTCTGGTAAGAGAGACCGATTGACTCAATACACATGTTGATTTAACCACATCCATAGTATCATGTTGCATTGTTTTAATATGATTAATTGTCATGATATTATTTTCCATTATGCTTATGTTTGTTGTGAGCTTACAAGTACATTCAATGTACTAACCTGGCGTGTCATGCCAGATTTCAGGCAAGTCATTTCGAATCAGAGAGCTTCCCGCGTCTAGATCGTGTCCACATCGGTGTCCCTGTGCTATGGAGATTCACCTCGTCGTAGTTCCACTGTTGCGTAGTTATCGTGATCGAGGCCCCTTCATGTTCATTAAATAATGTACATACTGCTCAGCTGCACCGTGTGTGCCACTTGGCCTTGCTACTTGATGTAATAGCTGACCTATGTTCCGCTAGTATCAATACAACAGTTGTTTTCTGTACCAAGTTGTTGTGTTTTGCTAGAAGACTTGATCTCCGGGCTGGCAATGCAAGGTGAACCGGTTGCTCTGAGCTAGGGTGCCACAACGCTTGGTATCAGAGCCACGCTGACTGTAGGACATGCTAGACCGTCGATGCGCTAGCTAAATGGTAGTTAGCTTAGTCTGAGTGCCGGTAGTAATAGAAATTGATTATTGCATTGCATGCCTTTTATTTGTTGTTATTACTGACCGCTTGATGATTATGAGTGTAGATGGCTCCAGTTCCGATCATGTACCCGTATGAGCTATCCCCGTACACATCACCACACCTGCTTCAGAACGTGTGTCGATGACTCTACCTAGTGGGTGCTGATCTACTGTATCAGGTGTATTGGGAGCATCTGGCCGGATCACTGTACAAGTACTACGCGGAGGTCACTCTACACCATAGCTCACCTTCCGACGCTTACACCTGTTCTTCTAAGGGTGGTTTCGCTTCCATGCCGTCTCATGCTATTTAGTTTGCTGAACTCGAGGCTCTTGTTGACTTGCGCTACAACGAGGTTCGCATGCAGACCCACCCAGGATTCTTTTTCTACCCGTCTCTTCATGAGAACGGACGTATCCGCTTTCCTTTTATTGATCCGGTGTGCGATCGTTCTTCTAGCCACCTTTCCCGCTATATCACTGCTAGTTATCTCCTAATCTTTGAGTTAGCCCAAGAGCTGACCCGAGCCCGGATCGCTCTTGCCGCTGCTCGTAGTAGGAACCCTCCACCTACTGCCGGTTTCACTGCGATTATTCCCCTAGTCTCCGTTACTCTGGTTACTTCGGTGACCACTCAGGGTACCACCAACCCTTTGGCAGTGACCCCTCGCAGTTCCCCTGCTGCGTGGGCTTCCCTTGTCGCTACTCCTGCAGCACCTATGCTTAGATCCCGTCCCGCACCTGCCCCTGAGGGAGAGTCCTCGAGGCAGCGCCGCCGTGTCACTTTTAACCCAGAGGCATCCACTATTAGTTCAGGATCTGAGTCTGACTCGGGAGAGGAGCCCGCTGCAGCAACAGGTGAGCACTAGATCGTTAGAGTATCGCGATCGTCATGAGGTTTATGTACGGATGTAGTCGTACGTGTCATGATGCTTAGTTTCATGTGGGTTATCGAACTTGTCTTGATGTTATCTTTCATGTATGAGTCTATGTATAATTATGTTGGAACCTTTTTATTCGCCCTGATTTCTTTTCGTTGTTTTCTTCTGGGTTGTCACTAGCTTTCATTCCCATTTTGGATATTTCTCATCTCGGTTGCTTCATATTGGTAAAACAAATAATAGGATGACGCGGGGAGGCAGCAGTAGCCACACTTGTGAGGATGTTCCTGTTTGTCGCTCCGCAAGGCAGGCACGACATTCCCCGAGCCGTATCATCCACCACCGCCACATCCGCCCTCCACTAAGCAAATCATGTGTATGTTTGAGGAAAGAAGGAACAACGATCTGATTGAACTGCTGAAAAGTGTGCAAGATATGGTTGGACAGAATCGATATCAGAATGGTCACTACTCCAAGTTGTCAGATTTTCAAAGGACCAAGCCTCCCAGTTTCAGTCAAGTTACCGATCCATTGGAAGCAGATGATTGGCTAAGGACTATTGAGAAAATGCTTGAGATTGCTTGCACTGAAGAAGCTGACAAGGTTCCGTTCGCCATGCATTATCTTAAAGGAGCTGCCACTATATGTTGGGATAATGCTAAGGCTATGTGGCCCGCGGACGAAGAAATTACATGGACCAAATTCAAGGATCATTTCTGCAAGTATCATATTCCAGCCGGGATTATGGAGGTCAAGCAGTGTGAATTTCTCGACCTCACCCAAGGAAGCATGTCAGTAAGTGAATATCTGCACAAGTTCAACCATCTGGCCCGCTATTCTCTTTATGATGTGGCCACAGAAGAAAGGAAGATCGACAAATTTCTTGGAGGACTGCATCAACGCCTCAGATGTACTCTCAGCATGTTTGATTTCCCGGATTTCCAAACCTTGGTCAACAAAGCTCTCATCGCAGAAAGGGAACACAAGCTCGTGCAAGATAACTGGCCTGCTGATAATGACCCCAAGCGCAAATTCGAGCCTAAGAAGGATGGACAACCAGTACAAAAGGCTCGTACCTGGCAGCAGACTCAGACTGAGTACAAACCTAATAAGCAACAGAATTTTAACAAGACCACTACCCAAGTCAAGAATGTCATGACCAGCTCGGTGCGCGAAGAATGCCAGCGCAACAATTCCTGTTTTAATTATGGTCAGACGGGACATTATGCCAGACAGTGCCCCAAGAACGGTAAGCAAACCACCCCATTCAGGCCACAAGTTAATCATCTGGAGCCCTATCCAGCCTCAAGGGCCATCCAAGGGCAAATTCACCACCTCTCCACCGACGAAGCACAAGAAGACCCGGAGGTCGTCATTGGTATGTTTCCTGTTAACAACATACCTGCAATAATTTTATTTGACTCTGGGGCTTCCCACTCTTTTATTTTGCGGAGTTTTGCTGCCCAAAACAAATTCCCTTGCTCGATTTTGGGAAAGAATATGCTCGTACAATCCCTGGGATCTTTGCTCAGAAGCAATCTGGTCTGCCGAAATTTGGAAATTGATATCAAAGGAGTCAGCTTCCCAACATCCTTGATTGTCATCGAGTCTGCCAAATTGGATATTATTTTGGGAATGAATTGGTTAACCCAATATCAAGTGTGCAATAACTGTGCGACCAGAGAAGTCACCTTGACCAGTCAGGAAGGTCGAACCATGAAGTTTTATGCCAGGAGAAGCATACCCAAGAAGGAAATGATTTTCACAGTCGTGGCTGAAGAATTGGAATTCATTCATGTGGTTACTGAGTTTCCAGATGTATTTCCATAGGAATTACCAGGCATGTCGCCAGACAGTGAGCTAGAGTTTGCAACTGATCTGGTGCATGGAACCGCACTATTATACAAGAAGTATTATTGGATGCCCACATCAGAATTAGTGGAATTAAAGAATTAACTTGATGAGATGCTTCAGAAAGGATACATCCGTCTGAGCTCTTCACCATGGGGATCACCCGCGATATTTGTGGACAAGAAGGACGGCAGTCTTCGGATGTGTGTAGATTACCCTCAGCTGAATGATGTCACCATCAAGAACAAATATCCGCTGCCAAGGATTGATGACTTGTTTGATAAACTCAGTGGGGAAAAAGTATTCTCCAAGGTTGATCTGAGTACCGGATATCACCAGCTAAAAAAATCAAGAAGGAAGATATTCCCAAGACCGCATTCACTACTCGATACGGTCTTTACGAATATACAGTCATGTCTTTCGGTCTCACCAATGCCCCTGCCTTTTTCATGCATATGATGAATAAGGTATTTATGGATTTCTTGGATAAGTTTGTGGTGGTCTTCATCGATGACATCCTCATTTACTCAAAGAGTGAAGAAGAGCACAAGAAACACCTCAGAGCAGTTTTGCAAAGGCTCCGTGACCATCAGCTATATGCGAAGTTCAGCAAATGTGAGTTCTGGCTCAAGCAAGTTGGATTTTGGGGGCATGTGATTTCCGCAGAAGGGATAGCCGTGGACCCAAGCAAGGTGAAAGATGTGCTTGATTGGACTGCACCGACGACGGTGTCAGAAATCCAGAGTTTCCTTGGATTAGTTGGATATTACTGCCGCTTTATCGAGGGATTCTCCAAGATTGCCAAGCCAATGACAGAGCTCCTAAAAAGGATAATAAGTTTGAATGGACTGAGGATTGCGAAAGGAGCTTCACCAAGCCAAAGACCAGGATGACAACATCACCAGTATTGACTCTGCCAGACATCTACCACAGCTTTGATGTATATTGCGACGCATCTCAAAAAGTCCTTGGATGTGTACTCATGCAAGACGGCAAGGTTGTGGCCTATGCATCTCGACAGTTACGGCCGCACGAAGGGAACTATCCCACGCATGATTTGGAGTTGGCCGCTGTTGTGCATGCTTTGAAAATTTGGAGACACTATCTCATTGGAAAAAGGTGCCGAATTTTCATCGACCACAAGAGTCTCACGTACATATTCACTCAACTGGACCTGAACCGTTGACATCAAAGATGGCTTGAGTTAGTCAAGGATTATGACCTCGGGATAAATTATCATCCAGATAAAGCCAACGTGGTTGTCGATGCCCTCAGCTGCAAGCCTGTCAGTCTGACTGTTTTAGTGGGTTCCATGCCTCTGGGACTCCAAGAAGAGATCGCTCAGCTCAATTTGGTGATAGTTGATGTCTGTCTTGCCCATATTTTGGAAGTATCTCCTACCTTTGAGGATGAGATTCGCAGAGCCTAGGCAGATGACGTATTGTTGCAATTCCATGTCCAATGTATGCAAGAAGGAAAGACTCGGGATTTCTCCAAGGATCAGCAAGGTACGCTAAGGTTTCGAGGAAGGATTTGCGTGCCCGAGCAAGCAGACCTGAGAAAGAATATCTTGGCAGAAGCACACGAATCTTCGTATTCAATTCATCCAGGAGGTACCAAAATGTACGAAGACCTTCCTTAGATATTTTGGTGGGATGGAATAAAGAAAGATATTGCATATTTTGTCGCCTGCTGTGATATATGCAACAAAGTAAAGGCAGAACACCAAAAAGCCCACCGGACTCCTTCAACCCCTACCCGTCTCACAATGGAAATGGGATGATGTCTGCATGGATTTTATCACCGGCCTACCAAGGACTCACCAAGGCAATGACGCGGTATGGGTCATAGTGGACACACTAACAAAGGTGGTTCAATTCATCCCCATCCGGACTACCTATAGAGCTGATAAGCTTGCACAACTGTATGTGTCCAGGATCGTCAATTTGCATGGAGTGCCAAAAATTACTTCAGACCGAGGATCTATCTTCACCTCAGCATTTTGGTCACGTCTTCATCAAGCATTGGGGACTGCCCTAAAATACAGCACATCCTATCAACCTCAGACGGACAGGCAGACTGAGCGAGTAAATCAGATACTTGAAGATATGCTCTAAGCATGTGCTTTAGCCCAAGGATCCAAGTGGGAAGATTGTCTGTCGTATGCCGAGTTCTCCTACAACAATAGTTTTGAGACCAGATTGAAGATGTCACCTTACGAGGCTTTGTATGGTCGTAAGTGCCGCACTCCGCTAAACTAGTCTCAAACAGGGGACAACCGTATTTTTGGAAAGGATTTAATGATGGAGGCTGAAAAACTAGTCAAGGAGATCCGAGATAGACTGCAGTTGGCCAAGTCACGACAGAAGAGTTAGTATGATGCAAAGCACCGTCAGATCAGTTTTGAACCCGGAGAACACGTGTATCTCTGAGTCACACCCATGAAAGGAATCAAGAGATTTCTAATCCGAAAAAAACTAGCACCCAGATATATTGGTCCATTCCCAGTCATGTCCAAAGTTGGAACGATTGCGTATCAACTGGAATTACCACCAGAGTTGTGAGAAGTGCACAATGTGTTCTATGTCTCATAGTTAAGGAGGTGTATCTCGCCACCGGAAAAAAGGACTGATATGGCAGAGATAGAACTGGCTAAGGATTTAACCTATGAGGAGTGACCAATCAGAATCTTGGATGAGACAGAAAGGGTCACTCGCAGCAAAGTGATAACGTTTTATAAGGTTCAGTGGGAGCACCACACCGAAGAAGAAGCAACCTGGGAAAGAAAGGAATTTTGAAGGACAGCCTACCCAAAATTGTTTTCCCGAGCAACCGAATCTCGAGGACGAGATTCATCCCAAGTGAGGGAGGTTTGTGAGAGCATGGGTTTTGCCTTCTCTCTTTTTCCGGTCTTTATTTGCCCTTGCTTTAAAACTTGGTTTTTGAATCAATTCAAATGGACTTGAACACTTGGACATGTCCTTGAGTTTCACCCAAGTGACCCCTCCATCTCTTATTCAACTTTCTTTCTCTAAAAGATTCCCAAAATAGCCCAAGGAATATTTTCCTTTTCTGAAACTCAATTCAGAAACTTGTGCTCCAAAGCAACCCTCATTTTTCTTGCTTCCAAAAATCTGAGAAAATTGCCAAATATTCTTTGAACCGTGACCCACCTCCCTGTTCAAAAATATTTAATACTTATTTGGGATATTTTTGCTACATAAAATAATTTCTGTTCTGGCCTGAAAATCCAGTTTCTACAGCAAGTGTATTTTTCCTTGATCCAAGGAGGCTGATTTTTCTTGAGCTTCATTACCTTCCTAGATAAACCTTAACTCCAGAAGCTTAGCCCTAATCACCTTCTATAAGGCCTCCAAACTTGGCGACCATGTTTCTCTCCAAAAACTTGCCAGGAAGCTCAAGTCTCATCTGGTCGGCCTGGCAGTGTGCCATCACCCTTCCTAGACCTAACACTGCACGGACAATACCCCAGACATGGTTTGGCAAGGAGTGGGCATTGTTTTGACCATGCTAGCGGGGTGACTGTGTGTGAACACGGCTCTGTCAGCACGCTCGACGCGCTCTGCGTCGCGCCCGAGCGCTTGTGCATCGCGTGATCAATCCTGAGCTCACCGACGACTGCCGCACCGCGCCACCACCTTCGTCTCTTCACCCTTGACCGCTCCCTAGCGCTCGCCGACGCTGGAGGCGCCGCAACGAGCACGGGCACGTCGCGGCCAAAAAGCCACAGTGTGCTCGTGCCCCTGTCTTCTTCCTCCTCCGCCTCATATGGTCGTCTGCACCTTTGCACAGCAACCGTGTGATCTCTGATCCCCTCCAGCCCTCGATGACGCCGTTCATCGTAGCTCTCCCGCTTCCAGAGAGTTCCGGCGGAGCCATGTACCCCTTCCCCCCGGCTATAAATCCGAGCACCTCCCTCCGTTCTGAGCATCCCAAACCAATCAGCCCACCTCCACAACGCAGTAGTATAGCTGTAGCCCGGCCGGGCAGGCCTCTGGCCGCCGTCCCTGACTCGAGCTCGCCGGCGATCAACCGCAGCCCTCCACCTTGCTCCGGTGCCTCTCGAGCTCAAGCAACCACTCAGGCGACTCCCTGAGGGTTCACTGGTGCCATCTGGACACGCTGCAACCCCTAGGACCGCCCCTATCCATCGTATTCTTCCTCTCCGGTGAGACCCGGCCCCAGCCGCCGCTCGCGAGCTTAGTTGCGAGCTGCTACGGCCACCTCTCGTAGAGCCATAGGTACAGGCAGGTGCGCCTCGACCCCCTCTTTCATTCTACCCCTTTGGAACGGGTCAAGGAGCCCTCCTCGCGGGCGTTAGCTCCGGCGAAGCCTCGCCGCGCTCTGTTTCTCTCTGTCTCTCTCTCTCCCCCTCTCTCCTGACCAGTGGGGCCCACTGTCAGGGTCCCCACTGGCGCCCGAAGCGGTACGAGTGGAGTCGTATTCTGAGAATACTTCTTCGATGTCACCCCCTGGTTTTTTGTTTACTCAAAATTTAATTCAAAATTTGAGCAGTACTTTGACCAGCCTTAACTCCTAAACTACAAGTCCAAATGAGTTGATTCTTTTTGCATTGTGTTTGTCTTGAAAAGTTCTAGCAGCACACCAAAGTTGAGATTTTTTCCTTGCTGTCTAGAATTTCAGGTGATTTTCAGATTGGTTCTTGATATTTTATTTTGATGTTTTATATATTTTCAGAGGGAGAAGCTTGTCTTGAAGATTACCAGGAGGAGAAGAACCTCTGCACTAAGGCAAGCCACACCAACATTTGGATGGTGTCATTTCAATATCTATGATTTTTTCCAACTTGAATATGAGTTATTTGCATGCATTTAAATTATTTAAATAAATATTGCCTAGTGGTAGCTACTTTACCATGCTTGAAATGTTTTAGTGTGGTACTGGTTGAATGCTTGAGCTAGTTTCAGTCAATAGAAGAAATTTTCATTAAAGTGTTATGGTTGCATGAATAATGGTAGTTTCTTTTTGTGATAAAATGATTTTTATGAGATAATTAAAACGATGAATGTTAATGACGAGTATAGTTGAACCAGTAAGTTTAGTTGATGAGTAGTGCAAGTAAGATATTTTGATGATGTTGATCTATTGCTTTGAGTGATATGTTTTGCATGTCGAGTAGTGCATGATCATGGCAAATGATGACTCGAGTTGTTTTACTTTCAAGTTTAACCTAATGTAAATCCAACTTGAACATAATGTTTATCGAGTCATGGTGCCACTGAAACGGGTTTTTCCTAGTGCGACCACATTTACCTTTATGGGGAGGTCTTGATTCAGTCCATTGCCGTGCCTCTGGTCAGTACCTCCAACGAGGGAAGGTTATGGGCGTGCGGTACCCTGGCTCGGTAAGAAGACATAACCTTGTGTGCCCGTTTATTTTTATGGTACCTTGTCCACGTTTGGGACCGTTTTTTGTCACGACGGTGGTCGTTGATGCCTTTGGTAGGCATGGGGCCACCCATGACTTAGCCTAGTGGGGAGTTGGTCGGAGTGGCCGGGAGAGTGTCATGGCAATGGGAGGGTTTCGTCGGAATGCCGCTGATCCACCCAAATGGGATGACGAGGCCATGGATTCTGTGGTGTGAGTAAAGTGATGTACCTTTGCACGGTGTATTTAATCTAACGATAGCCACGTCCTCGGTTACGGACATAGCTCGTGAGTAAGTCACACCATGGATCAACATTAATAAATAAACTTGCACACTAAGGCTTAATTGTAGGCACTGGTTATGTGATGGATTTTGTGGGATCATGAATATGATTGTGGCCAGAACCGAAGTGTTGTTTTCGTTTGTGATCTAGGTATGATCACCGTTGGTTATGAGGTAACCCGTCTGGTAAGAGAGTCCGAGTGACTCAGTACACATGTTGATTTCACCGCATACATAGTATCATGTTGCATTGTTTTAACCTTAGTAATTGGCATGATGTTGTTTGCCATTATGCTTATGTTTGTTGTGAGCTTGCAAGTACATTCAATGTACTGACCTGCTGTGTCATGCTAGATTTCACGCAAGTCGTTTCGAATCGGAGTGCTTCCCGCGTCTAGATCGTGTCCACATCGGTGTCCCTGTGCTATGGAGATTCACCTCGTCGTTTTTCCATTGCCGTGTAGTTATCGTGATCGAGGCCCCTTCATGTTCATTAAATAATGTACATAATGTTCAGCCGCATCGTGTGTGCCGCTTGGCCTCGCTACTTGATGTAATATCAGACCTATGTTCCACTAATATCAATAAAGCGATTTTTTTGTACCAAGTTGGTGTATGTTGCCAGAAGACTTGATCTCTGGGCGGGCAATGCAAGGTAAACCGGTTGCTCTGAGCCGGGGTGCCATAGTCTGACCAAGTTGGCCCAAATGTGTGTACCGATTGGATTTTGTGTGGAGGCTATATATACCCCTCCACCCCCTTCTCCATTTGTGAGAGAGCCATCAAAACGTGCCTACACTTCCCCTAGTCATTTTCTGAGAGAGAACCACCTACTCATGTGTTGAGACCAAGACATTCCAATTCTACCACAAGAATCTTGATCTCTAGCCTTCCCCAAGTTGCTTTCCACTCAAATCATCTTTCCACCATAGCCAAATCTGTGAGAGAGAGTTGAGTGTTGGGGAGACTATCATTTGAAGCACAAGAGCAAGTAGTTCATCATCAACACACCATCTATTACCTTTTGGAGAGTGGTGTCTCCTAGATTGGTTAGGTATCGCTTGGGAGCCTCCGCCAAGATTGTGGTGTTGAACCAAAAATTTTGTAAGGGCAAGCAGATCGCCTACTTCGTGAAGATCTACCCAAGTGAGGCAAGTCCTTCATGGGCGATGGCCATGGTGGGATAGACAAGGTTGCTTCTTCGTGGACCCTTCGTGGGTGGAGCCCTCCATGGACTCGTGCAACCGTTACCCTTCATGGGTTGAAGTCTCCATCAATGTGGATGTACGATAGCACCACCTATCGAAACCACGCCAAAAATCTTCGTGTCTTCATTGTGTTTGCACACTCCAATCCCATCCCTTTACTTTCTTGCAATTAGCACGCTTTACTCGTTCTACTTCTCATACTCTTTCCATGCTTGCTTGAAATGTATTGTGAATGCTCAAACTTGTGCTTAAACTCTACCTCAACTTGAAGAAATTAAAAACTGCTAATTTTTCTTGTTGAGGGTCTAATCACCCCCCTTAGACACCTCTTATTGATCCTTTCAATTGGTATCAGAGCTTTGGTCTCCATGGCTTTGGTTTAATCACCATTGGAGGAAGATGGATGAGTCTACGATTGGGAGTATTAGACATAGAGTTCCTATGTTTGACAGAGAGTTTTATAGTGCTTGGAAAAATGAGATGCTTGAGATTTGCAATGAATATCATTTGAACAAGTATATTACTAGCCCTTGTGTGCCTCCTATTGGCCCCTTGCATCCTTGCACTATGGCTGGACCACGGAGGAAGAGGAAGACTATTATCCTGGGGAAAGGGAGGAGACGAGCTCAGATGAGAACGAACCTCCATGACCTCAACCTGGGGATATGCATGTGGAATTCTAGAAGTAAAGTCTCCCAAAGAAACCAAAGAGGCTTAAGATTCAGTTCATACCTTACCACCTTTTGCAGGAGAATAAGCAAGATCTATGGAACAAGGTACTGGAGCTTGAACAGGAGGTCGGTGAACTGAAGGAGGAAAATTCCATACTTAAGTGTAAGCTAAGGAAGAAGGACAAACCCTCTACATCATCACCACCACCATCTTCTTCATCACCAAAAGAAAATTGAGTATCGGGTATGGGCACTCCCCTTGGCTTCCGCCAAGCTTGGGGGAGGTGCACCGATATCGTATCATCCCCACTATCCTTTTACCTTTACTTATTTTAGTTTGATCTTTTGCTTTAGAATGAATTAAAGTTTAGTTCGATCCTCCCCTTTCGAGAGTTTGCTTAGTGATCTAACCTTGTAATCATGTGCGAGATATATAATAAAGTTTAGTTTGAATTTTTGCTTTCTTTACTTTCATGTTGGAATAAAAGAAAGGAAATAAATTAAGAAAATCATATGCTAATCTTATGGTAGGTGATGGCACAACATAAGGAAAAGTATAAGTATAAAATTTTATTAGAGATTGACAAACATAGCATTGGTCAATGATGCAACTCATGAAAGAATTAATAAGGGAAGAGAAGATTCACATATAAATATACTATCCTAGAAATCTAATGTGATTGTGAGCCCCCATCAAAATATTATATGCCAAAATTGTTGACGTTGGACAAGGAAGACAACTTAATGGTTTCTGTTTGTTCATATTCACACAGAAGTCATATTGTCATAGATCCTCTAACATGTGGTGCTTGCTCATTATCTTTTCTAGCCAAAAATTCCGCACTAAGTAGAGATACTACTTGTGCATCAAATAATCCTTAAACCCAAATCTTTTTCAAGAGTCCACCATACCTACCTATGGATTGAGTAAGATCCCTCATGTAAGTTGTCATTTGTGCAAAAAGGCAATAAAAATTGCTTCTAAATGTGTGAGATCATTTAGTGTAAGAGAAAATTGAGCGTTGCACGAACTTGTGATGGTGGAGAATAAAAGTGACAGACTCCATAATAAAGGTCGCTATCACAAGGGGAAATGCAATGTGATATTCTTTTGCACTAAGGGGTTGAGCATACAAACAAATAAGCGCATAGCAACCTCTGCTTCCCTCAGCGAAGGGCTAGCTTTTACTTTTATGTATTTACTTTTATGCAAAGAGTCAAAGTTTTCTCTCTATTCTTTTTTTTATTTTCTCCTTTGGCAAGCATCATGTGGTGAGGAAAGATCTAGTCACATATGTCCAGTTGAATATGGGTGGCATGAGTTATTACTGTTGACATCACCCTTGAGGTGCATACGTTGGGAGGAAAAACTATAAGCCCCTACCTTTCTATGTGTCCAGTTGAAACGTTTTGCTCATGTGTATGCGGTGAGTGTTAGCAATCATAGAAGACTGTATGTTGGTTGAGTATGTGGACTTGCCTAAAGGCTTCGATATGTGACCCTTCCTATAAAGATGATGAATTGTAGTTGCAAAGTTGACTGAGAACATAGTTTGTTAGTTTCTAATAGAGTTTATGCTTTATACTTCGATTGTGTGATGAACTGTTACTTATTCATGAGAAGTCTATGATAAAAGTTCTATGATAAAAGTCTTATGTTTAAATTTGTTGTTGTTATAATAATCTACATGATGCTTCTATGTCTGTATTTTGTTTTTATCGACACCTCTCTCTGAAAGCATGTGGACATGTTTTTCGATTTTGGTTTTCGCTTGAGGACAAGTGAGGTCTAAGCTTGCGGGAGTTGATACGTCCATTTTGCATCATGTTTCCTTACTGTTATTTATGATGTTTTTATGCATAATAATGCTTTAAGGAGTAATTCTAATGTCTTTTCTGTCATAATTTGTAAGGTATGCACCAAGAGGGAGAACTACGACAGCTGGAAATGTGGACGTGAAAAAGCTACGTCAGGCCACCTACTCTGCACAAATCCAAACAAGCTGAAACTTCACGGAGAATTTTAATGGAATATTTGAGGATTATTGGAGCAAATAAGTAGCAAAGGGGTCCCACCAGGTGGGCACAACTCACCTGGGTGTGCCAGCAAGCCCAGGCGCGCCCTGGTGGGTTGTGCTCACCCAGGCCCACCTTCGGTGCCCATCTTCTGGTATTTAAGTTGTTTTGACCTAGAAAAAATAAGGAGAGGACTTTCGGGAGGAGCGACGCCGTCTCGAGGCGGAACTTGGGCAGGAGCGCTTTTGCCCTCCGGTGGAGCGATTCCGTCGAGGGAACTTTCCTCCTGGAGGGGGAAATCATCATCATCATCATCACCAACAACTCTCCCATATTGGGGAGGGCTATATCCATCAACATCTTCAACAACACCATCTCATATCAAACCCTAGTTCATCTCTTGTGTTCAATCTTGTTATCGGAACTATAGATTAGTGCTTGTGGGTGACTAGTAGTGTTGATTACATCTTGTAGTTGATTACTATATGGTTTATTTGGTGGAGGATTATATGTTAAGATCCATTAAGCTATTTAATACCCCTCTGATCTTGAGCATGATTATCATTTGTGAGTAGTTACTTTTTTTCTTGAGGTCACGGGAGAAATCATGTTGCAAGTAATCATGTGAACTTGATGTGTGTTCGATATTTTGATAGTATGTATATGTTGTGATTCCCTTAGTGGTGTCATGTGAACGTCGACTACATGACACTTCACCATATTTGGGCCTAAGGGAATGCATTGTGGAGTAGTAATTAGATGATGGGTTGTGAGAGTGACAGAAGCTTAAACCCCAGTTTATGCGCTATTCCGTAAGGGACCGATTGGATCCAAAAGTTTAATGCTATGGTTAGAATTTATTCTTAATACTTTTCTCATAGTTGCGGATGCTTGTGGGAGGGTTAATCATAAGTAGGAGGTTTGTTCAAGTAAGAACAACACCTAAGCACCAATCCACCCACATATGAAATTATCAAAGTAGCGAACACAAATCGAACCAACATGGTGAAAGTGACTAGACGAAATTCCCGTGTACCCTCAAGAACGATTTGCTTATTATAGGAGACCGTTTTGGCATGTGATTTGCTCCAAAAGGATTGGGCTACCTTGCTGCACTTTTGTTACTACTACCATTACTTGCTCGTTAGGTGGCCATCTACATCATCTCGGCGGTCTCCATGACGAGGAGGGAGTAGTTCACCCTCGGGGTTGAGGGTATGTACTAGTAGCTATGTGTTTGATCTCTCTCTTGTGTTCTTGATTTGGGACGATCTTGATGTACCATGAGCTTTACTATTATAGTTGGATCTTATGATGTTTCTCCCTCTCTACCTTCTTGTAATGGATTGAGTTTTCCCTTTGAAGTTATCTTATCGGATTGAGTCTTCAAGGATTTGAGAACAATTGATGTATGTTTTGCATGTGCTTATCTGTGGTGACAATGGGATATTCATGTGATCTACTTGATGTATGTTTTGGTGATCAACTTGCGTGTTCAGTGACCTTGTGAACTTATGCATAGGGGTTGGCACACGTTTTCGTCTTGACTCTCCCGTAGAAACTTTGGGGCACTCTTTGAAGTTCTTTGTGTTGGTTTGAATAGATGTATCTGAGATTGTGTGATGCATATCGTATAATCAAACCCGCGGATACTTGTGGTGACATTGGAGTATCTAGGTGACATTAGGGTTTCGGCTGATTGTGTCTTAAGGTGTTATTTAGTACGAACTCTAGGGCCATTTGTGACACTTATAGGAATAGCCCGATAGATCGATCATAAAGAATAACTTTGAGGTGGTTTAGTACCCCACAATAATCTATTCGTTTGCTCTCTACTATTAGTGACTTTGGAGTGACTCTTTGTTGCATGTTGAGGGATTGTTATATGATCCAATTATGTTATTATTCTTGAGAGAACTTGCACTAGTGAAAGTATGAACCCTAGGCCTTGTTTCCAAGAATTGCAATACCATTTGTGCCCACATTTATCATTAGTTACCTTGCTATTTTTATATTTTTCAGATTACAAATACCTATATCTACCATCCATATTACACTTGTATCACCATCTCTTCGCCGAACTAGTGCACCTATACGATTTACCATTGCATTGGGTGTGTTGGGGACACAAGAGACTCTTTGTTATATGGTTGTAGGGTTGTTTGAGAGAGACTATCTTCATCCTACGCCTCCAATGGATTGATAAACCTTAGGTCATCCACTTGAGGAAAAATTGCTACTGTCCTACAAAACTCTGCGCTTGGAGGCCCAACACGAGTCTACAAGAAGAAAGTTGTGTAGTAGACATCAAGCTCTTTTCTGGCGCCGTTGCCGGGGAGGTGAGTTCTTGAAGGTATATCTTTAGATCTTGCAATTGAATCTTTTAGTTTCTTGTCTTATCACTAGTTTGGTTTATAAAAGAAAAATACAAAAAATGGAACTGAGGTTACCTCATATGATTCATCTCTTTAATGTCTTTCGTGAAAATGATGGAAAGGAAAATTGTGCTCAAGTGTTAGAAGAAGTCTATAAAATGTTTGGCAGTAAATATTTGAATGGTGGGCATGATTGCAATGTTGTTAGTATGAATTCTTTGAATATCCATGATGCTAATGATATGGAAAGCCACAAGCTTGGGGATGCTATGTTTGATGAAGATGATATTTTTAGTCCCCCAAGTTTTTATGAGCAAATTTATTATGATGAAAGCATGCTTCCTACTTATGATGATTATTATGATGACATGAGTGCTATAAAGAATAATGATAACCATGAAATAGGTCATCATGATTTTAATGCTCAAATTGATTATGCCAATCAAGTGTCACATGATAGTTATTTTGTTGAGTTTGCTCCCACTACTATTATTGAGAATACATTTGCTTATATGGAGAGTAATAAAATTTCTATTCTTATGACTCATGAAAAGAATGTTGTATGTGATAGCTACATTGTTGAATTTATTCATGATGCTACTAAAAATTGCTATGAGAGAGGAACATATGCTTTCAAGTATTGTAATAATAATAAGTTTCCTCTCTATGTGTTGAAAGTTTTGACGTCATGCTTGTTTTGCCTTCCTATGCTAGTTGATTCTTGTTCCCTTAAATTGTTTGCTCGCAAAATCCCTGTGCATAGGAAGTGGGTTATACTTACATGTTCTTGAAATGTGATTCATGATGCTCTTTTTGTGTTTCAGTTCTTTACTTCTATGTGAGCATCATTGAAATCATCATGCCTAGCTGAAAGGCGTTAAAGAAAAGCGCCTATTGGGAGACAACCCAATACTTTTACCTATTATTTTTGTGTGTTCACAAAAATAAGCTACTGTAGTAATCCGGTTTTATAGCTTTTGTTTCAATAAAGTGCCTGCTACCTCTTGAGCATGCGTTGGTTTTCCCTTGAAGAGAAAAGGGTGATGCAGCAAAGTAGCGTAAGTATTTCCCACAGTTTAGAGAACCAAGGTATCAATCCAGTAGGAGACAATGCACAAGTCACCTAGTACCTACACAAACAATCAGTAACCTTTCAACGAATGCGATAAAGGGGTTGTCAATCCCTGCACGGTCACTCGCAAAAGTGAGATCTAATAGAGATAGTAAAGTAAATATTTTTTGTATTTTTTGTTGTATATAGATTGGAAAGTAAAGATTGCAAAATAGTAAATGAGATGCGATGTAAATAAAAGAGATGTAATATAATAGGAAAGAGACCCGGGGGCCATATGTTTCACTAGTGGCTTCTCTCAAGATAGCATGTATTACGGTGGGTGAACAAATTCCAGCCGAGCAATTGATAGAAAAGCGCATAGTTATGAAGATATCTAAGGCAATGATCATGAATATAGGCATCACGTATGTGTCAAGTAGACTGAAACGATTCTGCATCTACTACTAATACTCCACACATCGACCGCTATCCCGCATGCATCTAGAGTATTAAGTTCATAAGAACGGAGTAACGCATAAAGCAAGATGACATGATGTAGAGGGATAAACTCAAGCAACATGATATAAACCCCATCATTTTATCCTCGATGGCAACAATACAATACGTGCCTTGCTGCCCCTACTGTCACTGGGAAAGGACACCGCAAGATTGAACCCAAAGCTGAGCACTTCTCCCATTGCAAGAAAGATCAATCTAGTAGGCCAAACTAAGCCGATAATTCAAAGAGACTTGCAAATATATCAAATCATGCATATAAGAATTCAGAGAAGAACCAAATAATATTCATAGATAATCTTGTTCATAAATCCACAATTCATCGGATCTCAGCAAACACACCGCAAAAGAGTATTACATCGAATAGATCTCCAAGAACATCGAGGAGAACTTTGTATTGAGAATCAAAGAGAGAGAAGAAGCCCTCCATGATCGATTCGCCACCCCCCGGCAGATCGCCGGAAAAGGCCCCAAGATGGGATCTCACGGGTACAGAAGGTTGCGGCGGTGGAAAAGTGGTTTCGTGGCTCCCCCTGATGTTTCTATGGTATAAGAGTATATATATGCGAAAGAAGTATGTAGGTGGAGCTACGAGGGGCCCACGAGGGTGGGGGCGCGCCTACCCCCGTGGGCGCGCCCTCCTGCCTCGTGGCCTCCTCGTCGAGTTCTAGACTTCGACTCCAAGTCTTCTGGATTGATTTTGGTCCAAGAAAGATAATCGCGAAGGTTTCATTCCGTTTGTACTCCGTTTGGTATTCCTTTTCTGTAAAAAACTAAAATAGGCAAAAAAACAGAAACTGGCACTGGGCCTCCGGTTAATAGGTTAGTCCCAAAAATAATATGAAAGAGCATATTAAAGCCCACTAAACATCCAAAGCATATAATATAATAGCATGGAACAATCAAAAATTATAGATACGTTGGAGATGTATCAAGCATCCCCAAGCTTAATTCATGCTCGTCCTCGAGTAGGTAAATGATAAAAATAGAATTTTTGATGTGGAATGCTACCCAACATAATTATCAATGTAATTTTCTTTATTGTGGCATGAATGTTCAAATCTGAAAGATTCAAGACAAAAGTTTAATATTGACATAAAAATAATAATACTTCAAGCATACTAACAAAGTAATCAAGTCTTCTCAAAATAACATGGCCAAAGAAAGTTCATCCCTACAAAATAATATAGTTTGGCTATGATCAATCTTCGTCATACAAAATATTCAAGTCATGTACAACCCCGGTTTCAGCCAAGCAATTGTTTCATACTTTAGTATTCTCAAACTTTTTCAACTTTCACGCAATACATGACCGTGAGCCATGGACATAGCACTATAGGTGGAATAGAATGGTGGTTGTGGAGAAGACAAAAAAGGAGGAAGATGGTCTCACATCAACTAGTCATATTAATGGGCTATGGAGATTCTCATCAATATATATCAATGTGAGTGAGTAGGGATTGCCATGCAACGGATGCACTAGAGATATAAATGTATGAAAGCTCAACAAAAGAAACTAAGTGGGTGTGCTTCCAACTTGCTTGCTCACGAAGACCTAGGGCATTTTGAGGAAGTCCATCATTGGAATATACAAGCCAAGTTCTATAACGAAAATTCCCACTAGTATATGAAAGTGACAAAATAAGAGACTGTCTATCATGAAGATCATGGTGCTACTTTGAAGCACAAGTGTGGTAAAAGGATAGTAGCAGTGTCCCTTCTCTCTTTTTTCTCATATTTTTTCCTTTTTTCATTCGGAGTCTCATCCCAACTTGTGGGGGAATCATAGTCTCTATCATCCTTTCCTCACTGGGACAATGCTCTAAAAATGAAGATCATCACACATTTATTTACTTACAACTCAAGAATTACAACTCGATGCTTAGAACAAAATATGACTCTATATGAATGCCTCCCGAGGTGTACCGGGATGTGCAATGAGTCAAGAGTGACATGTATGAAAAAATTATGAATGGTGGCTTTACCACAAATACGATGCCAACTACATGATCATGCAAGGCAATATGACAATGATGGAGCGTGTCACAATAAACGGAACGGTGGAAAGTTGCATGACAATATATCTCGGAATGGCTATGGAAATGCCATAATAGGTAGGTATGGTGGTTGTTTTGAGGAAAGTAAATGGTGGGTTTATGGTACCAGCGAAAGTTGCGCGGTACTAGAGAGGCTAGCAACGGTGGAAGGGTGAGAGTGGGTATAATCCATGGACTCAACATTAGTCATAAAGAACTCACATACTTATTGCAAAAATCTACAAGTCATCAAAACCAAGAACTACGCGCATGCTCCTAGGGGAAGGGTTGGTAGGATTTAACCATCGCGTGATCCCGACTTCCACACATAAGGAAGACAATCAAAGAAACACATCATGCTTCAAATTTGTTACACAACGGTTACCATACGTTCATGCTACGAGACTTGCAAACCTCAACACAAGTATTTCTCAAATTCACAATTACTCTACTAGCATGACTCTAATATCACCATCATCATATCTCAAAACAATCATCAAGCATCAAACTTCTCATAGTATTCAACGCACTTTATATGAAAGTTTTTATTATACCCATCTTGGATGCCCATCATATTAGGACTAGTTTTATAGCCAAAGCAAATTACCATGCTGTTCTAAAAGACTCTCAAAATAATATAAGTGAATCATGAGAGATCAATATTTCTATAAAATAAAACCACCACCGTGCTCTAAAAAGATATAAGTGAAGCACTAGAGCAAAATTATCTAGCTCAAAAGATATAAGTGAAGCACATAGAGTATTCTAATAAATTCCGATTCATGCGTGTCTCTTTCAAAATGTGTGTAAAGCAAGGATGATTGTGGTAAACTAAAAAGCAAAGACTCAAATCATATAAGACGCTCCAAGCAAAACACATATCTTGTGGTGAATAAAAATATAGCCTCACGTAAAGTTACCGATAGACGAAGACGAAAGAGGGGATGCCTTCCGAGGCATCCCCAAGCTTAGGCTTTTTGGTTGTCCTTGAATTTTACCTTGGGGTGCCTTGGGCATCTCCAAGCTTAGGCTCTTGCCACTCCATATTCCAAAATCCATCAAATCTTTACCCAAAAACTTGAAAACTTCACAACACAAAACTTCAACAGAAAATCTCATGAGCTCCGTTAGTATAAGAAAATGAACCAACACTTTAAGGTACTATAATGAACTCATTATTTATTTATTTATATTGGTGTTAAACCTACTGTATTCCAACTTCTCTATGGTTCATACCCCCCGATACTACTCATAAATTCGTCAAAATAAGCAAACAACATGCGAAAAACAGAATCTGTCAAAAACAGAACAGTTTGTAGCAATCTGTAACTTTCTGTAACATCCCAAATTTTCAATTTGGAATGTTATACATAGATCATAATTGCATTTCATGTTTTTGCATTTTGTTCGTGGAGTTCCTCGAAATTCTAAGCAACTCAAGGACCTACGGAGAGAGTTGGGAATTTTACCGTTTTCGTATTTCAGTTCGCTCGAATACCGGTACGAGGACAGTGTGATTCTAATTATTTTTCTCTCCTAAAAATATTTCTAAATACAAAATATGAGCGGAGATAATATGACTTCTCCAAAATAACAGAAATATTGGAGGAAAAATGTTAAAATCACTTTTGGTATTTTTTCTGGATTTATTTGCGGATTTATTTGCATAGGAAAAATACGTGTTTTTCAAAATTGCATTTAGGTCCGGGAATAATGTTCACTTTGTCCTAAATATTATTAGAGGACGGTGAAAATTTATTTCGGGAATTTTGGAGTACGTTTGGTATTTCTTTCGTTAGTTTTTCTGCGCCGGGACTCTTTTAGAAGAAAAAAAAGGGAAGCGACCTAGTCTCGTATAGGGTCGGAAGACTGGGCTTTATAAGTGCCAGCCCTGCCGGCCCAAGTCGCCCAGCCGCCAGCCCCCGCTCGCCCGAACCCTAGCGCCACCCGCGCCCCGCCGCCAGCCCGCCGCTGCCGCCACCCGCCGTCGCCGCCGCGCTGCCGCGCCGCCCCGCCGCCAGCCGCCGCCGCCCCGCGTGCCGCGCCGCCGCCGCCGCCGGAGCACCGCCACCTCGCCCCGCAGGAGTTTTGACGGAGTTTCGCCGGAGTTCGAGGTAGTTCTTGATTTTCCCGTTTAACCGATCGGTTTTGTTTTAGGAAAACCTAGATCTGTTTTTTTAGAATAGATCGGTTCGGTTTTTTTATTTTTCCGTCGGTTTAGTTATTTAGCGGACGTTCGTCCGTACGTTCATTTTAATGAATGGTTTTCGTTAGTTAACCGCAGACAGCGAACGCTCGTTCGTTAGCCTGTTCGTCGTTTTTCTTTTTCGGGGTATTTATCCGCGGTCATTCCGATCGTGATTTCTGCCCTGATCGTGTTTCTCGTTTTTCTTTTCGCTCGAGAGTCGGAATCAGGTGATTCAAAATCCCAGATCTTCGTCTCGAAGCCCTATTTACGTTTAATCAACTTGAACAAAGTTTTGGCTATTGTAAAATTTGACTTTAGGCCAACTAGTAATTCAGAGCTCGTTTCTTTCGCAGTTTGAGTTTCGTTGCTTCTTTCGAGTTGATTCTTTTTGCAAACCGGAGTTCTTAAGTTGAACTTTCTGGTTAGATCTCTTATTTGAGTTTTACCCGTGCATTAGTTAAGTACTTATTGTATGCTTTTTTGATTGCGATAGAGTACCCGGAGTGCGCCGCTTGCTACTTTGAGTCTCTAGGTTTTGCGGATCATCAGCAAGGCAAGTAACACTTTGATCATGCTTTCCAATTACCTAGTTTTCATTGCATTAGTTCAACCCTTACACATTGCATGAGTAGGATCAATTAACTTGTGGGATTGGGAAGTAGATTGAGGTAGTACCTATTACCTGCATTACATTCAAACCTTTGGGAGTTACTTCTACGTTTGCTGATAGGACATGCTATGCTCGTAGACGTGGATTGGGTGAGTGAAATCCATGACAGATGTGAGTTTGTTAATTAATGGTTCAACTTAAGGTGGCAACATTAATACACATATGGGTGGATTGAGGCACCTGGGTATTCCAGCGATTGCCTGTTTTTTTATGGACCGCCACCCAGGCTCAAAGGGATCATGAGATTATTCATACTAGAAACTTCCGTGTGCAGCCACAATGCTATTATGGGCTCTAGCATAGTATGAGTAAGTTGTACGAACTCTTACAGTGGTGGACTTGTAGATGTAGGGGATGTAGATTGGTACGGTCCGCCCGATCGTAAGGTGCTAGCGCTTCTGAAAGACTATGTCTCGGTCATCCGTTTCTCAAACACCATGCAGTGCGAGAAACCAAACAGAGGAGATCGAGTCTTGTGGGAAAAGTGCACAAACCTCTGCAGAGTGTACAAACTGATCATGATTAGCCGTGTCCCCGGTTATGGACGTCTTGAGTATCTAGTACTTGATTTTCATGTGCATCTCAACATGTTACTCTAATTTAATTTTGTTGGGTTTAATGATTACTTTTAATTGGGGTTGAGAGGATGTCTATCTTCTCAACGATGTTTCAACTACCATGACAGTTAATTAAAATGCATTCCTTTGAAGTAGGGAAAATCTGGCTTTACGCAAAAAACTTAACCACAGAGCTTTCCACTAGCCAAATATTGCATATAGTATAGCCTTACTTTCATTGCATTCTCTTGTGTTACCTTGCCAGCATATTCCATGTGCTGACCCGTTTTTGGGCTGCAACGTTTCATGTTGCAGACTTTTCAGACGACGAGTAAGATGCCCTTTTAGGTCGTGGTTCTATACTCAATGATGCCGCTGGAGTTGATGGACTCACTTATCTTCCAAGCCTTCCGCTGTTATTGTATTAGATGGCCTTCAGCCATATTATTTGTAATAAATTCATCGTTGGACTATCGATGTAATAAGTGTGTGATTGCTACTCTGTTATAAATCCTTCAAGTACTGTGCGTGTCAGCATTACTGATCCAGGGATGACACTGATGCACAGAGATCAGACTGTTTGAGGTCTGGTCGCTACAAGATGGTATCAGAGCACACGTTGACTGTAGGACACGACCACTAAGACAAGCCCTAGAACACATTCACTCTTCTCTTTTCTGACTCCTCGTCTTTTCTACTCTTTATGATGGTGGAAGCAAAGCACAGGTTCATGCAACCGGATGATGATACACCCTTTGGACGACACCTGAAGGAAGTCACAAGATATCTCAACATTGGATTACCAAGTTTCACCGGAACCTACAATGCCACTCTACCTGAGGAGAAGCGTTGGTTGATTCAAGATCAAGTTCCAGGAAGGACGTTTGCACCCGTCACCTCACTCATAGCATTCTCCTTTAATGCACCTACATGGAGTCTAGGAAGGAGCATGGCAGCCCACATTGCTATGGGAAGGATTGGAGAAGTCTACCAGCAGGAGCTAAAGGACACTATCTACCAGATTTGTGGACGCCGAGATGAGAATCGGGATATGATTAGCACCCGGAAGGATAGGTCCATTGCAGCATTCATCCAGGAGTTGAACTACCACATATGTCACCAAGAGCACCAGATGCGTGCAGGGATGATAGATTTGAAGAAAGCCCTGAATAGGAATTTGGAGCTAGAAGAAGAACTCAAGTCTACACGGGACGGATATGAGGAGGAGATGAAGATACTTGTGGAGAAGAATGATGATTTGACCCGGAAGTTAGGGATACTCATGGGAGAAGAAGACGAGGAAGAAGAACCCAAGGAGATTCCACCAGAGGATTATATCATCATAGATGACACGGATTCGGAAGCTGAGGATAGCAAGGATGAAGACTATGAAGATGAAGCTGGAGCAGATATTATGGAATCCTCTGCCGATCAATATTTTTAGATGACCACCCTGTGACTAGTAGTTACTACCATATATTAGATTTAGAGCACTTTTGTAAACGATAGTTAGATTTGTAAGACCTTGTTTGAAATTGATTGGTGTGATATGATTGTGTGTTTGTCTCATGTGCATATGGGTAGTGATTTTCCCTTAGACCTCTTTTCTATTCTAATCTCTTCCCTCTACACCCACCAGATGCCTCCAAGACGTGAATTCGAGTTTCCCCCTGAGCTCACCCAGTTGATCCAGCAATAGAACACCCTGATGCAACTTCTTGTCTAGAACACTCAGAACAACCAGAATAACAACAACAACAACCCTCCACCACCACCACCCGTGGACAACCTGACACGTTTCTTAAGGTTGCAACCACCCGTGTTTGCTAGCAGCATCGAACCAATTGTGGCTGATGACTGGCTACGCAAGATTGGAAGGGATTTGACTACCGCCAATTGCTCGGATGTTGAGAAGGTGCGATTTGCCGCACACCAGTTGTCTGGACCAGCCGCAGCATGGTGGGAGAACTACACAGCCACTTACCCCGTAGCCATTGTGACTTGGGATCAGTTTCAGCAAGCTTTTCGTACCGCCCATGTCTCAACTGGAGCCATGAGTATGAAGAAGCAGGAGTTTCGCAATTTGCGCCAAGGGAATCGTACTGTGGCCCAGTACGTGGATGAGTTTAGTACCCTATCTCTTTATGCCCCAGATGATGTGGCCACAGATGCCAAGAAGCAGGAGAGATTTATGGAAGGGCTGAATGATGAGATGAGTGTACAGTTGATGGTGGCAACTTTCAATAACTACCAGGAGTTGGTTGACCGCGCCCTAATGATTGAAAGGAAGCATCAACAGATTGAGAGTCACAAGAGGAAGTATGGGCAAGGAAAGTATAATTCTGGAGCACAGCAGAAGCCCCGCTTTACCCCTAAAGCGGTAGGACAGTTTCAGCATACCCATGGAGGAAGTAGCTCGCACAACCACAATGGCACCAAGAATGGCAATGGAAATGGGAATGGAGCCAATGGAAACCAGAGCCGCCCTACACCGTCCACACCCACCAAGAGGGATTTTAGCCATGTCACTTGTTACAAGTGCGGGAAGAATGGACATTATGCCAATGAATGCCCAGAGGTTAAGAATGGGAACGGCAATGGAAGCGCCGGGAAGAAGCCCAACCCGTTCAACAAAGGACAAGTGAACCACGTGACTGTGGAGGAAGTAGAGGAGCAACCAGATGCAGTTATAGGTAAGTTCTTAGTTAAGTCCTTTACTGTACTCGTTCTTTTCGATACTGGTGCATCGCATTCATATATTTCAAGGGGATTCGTGGATAAGTATAAGCTGCCGACCCAAGCCCTTAGATCGCCCATGTTAGTAACCTCACCAGGAGCTGAGTATATGGCTAAGTCATGGTGTGATCAGTTGCCCCTAAGGATTGGTAATTACATTTTCCCTTCGGACCTAATAGTATTGGAATCTCAAGGACTGGATGTGATATTAGGCATGGATTGGTTATCTAAGTATGAAGGGAATATTGAATGTGCCAGTAAGACCATTTTGCTTACTACGCCGGAAGGAAGAAGGATCAAGTATGTATCCCGTCATGAGTCAAAGAGGAGTAGATTAAATTCCTTGTCAGGAGTTGTTCAGGAGGAAGTGCCAGTAGTGAAGGATTATCCGGATGTGTTTCCAGAGGAGTTACCTGGCATGCCACTGGATAGAGACATAGAGTTTTGATTGAACTTTTGCCAGGCACCGGGCCAATTTCTAAGAGACCATATAGGATGCCTGCAAAGGATTTGGAGGAAATAAAGAAGCAGATTATGGAGTTACTGGATAAAGTATTCATACGCCCAAGTTCTTCGCCTTGGGGTTCGCCAGTACTTCTAGTGGAGAAGAAGGATGGATCGTTAAGAATGGTTGTTGATTACCGTGGATTGAATGAAGTAACGATCAAGAACAAGTACCCACTGCCAATGATCAATGATCTATTCGATAGATTGCAAGGAGCTAAGGTATTTTCCAAGATCGATCTGCGATCAGGGTACCATCAATTGAAGATCCGAGAGCAAGATATACCTAAGATGGCCTTTACCACTAGGTATGGGTTGTACGAGTATACCGTTATGTCGTTTGGTCTGACAAACGCACCGGCATACTTTATGAACCTGATGAACAAAGTGTTTATGGAGTATTTGGATAAGTTCGTCGTAGTGTTCATAGATGATATATTGATCTTCTCGAAGGATGAAGAGGAGCATGAAGAGCATTTGCGTTTGGTATTGGAGAAGCTCAGAGAACATCGGCTATATGCCAAGTTTAGCAAATGTGAGTTTTGGTTGAAGGAAGTCGGATTCCTCGGACATGTTATATCTGGAGAAGGAATAGCAGTAGATCCCGCCAAGGTGGACACTGTGACCAATTGGTAAGCACCGACAACCGTTGGAGAGATCCGGAGTTTTCTTGGACTTGCAGGATACTACCGGAGATTTATCGAGAATTTCTCGAAGATTGCAAAGCCAATGACGGAGTTGTTGAAGAAGGACACCAAGTTCAGATGGACCGAAGAATGTGAGACTAGTTTCCAGGAGTTGAAGAAAAGGTTGGTCTCATCCCCTGTGTTGATTCTGCCAGATCAACATAAGGATTATGAGGTGTATTGCGATGCTTCACGCCGAGGACTTGGAGTTGTTCTTACGCAGGAAGGAAGAGTTGTTTCGTATGCTTCACGACAACTGAAACCTCATGAGATGAACTATGCCACCCATGATTTGGAGTTAGCAGCCGTAGTACACGCGTTGAAGACGTGGAGACATTTTCTCATTGGAAACCATTGTGAAGTATATACGTATCACAAGAGTTTGAAGTATATATTCACTCAGAAGGAGCTGAATCTTAGGCAAAGGAGATGGCTGGAACTCATTAAGGATTATGACAAGACATCGCATTATCACCCCAGAAAGGCTAACGTAGTTGCTGATGCGCTAAGCCGTAAGAGCCATGTCAATACCCTAATGATGGAGGAGTTTCCAAAGGAGTTAGCCGAGGACCTACGAGGACTACGTTTGGAGATAGTTCTGAGAGGCTATGTAGAAACACTAGAAATCCAGTCTACCCTGATGGATAAAATCAGAGAAGCTCAGAAAGCTGATAAGGAGATTGCCTCTATAAAGGAGAGGATGAGCGAAGGAAAAGCTAAAGGATTTCGCGAGGATGAACACGACACCGTATGGTTTGAGGATCGAATCTATGTGCCCAATGACCCGGAGATCAGGAAGTTGATTTTACAGGAGGCCCATGATTCACCATACTCGATTCACCCAGGAAATACTAAGATGTATTTGGATTTGAAGGATATTTTTTGGTGGACCGGTATGAAGAAGGATATTGCGGAGTATGTAGCAGTTTGTGATGTATGCCAAAGAGTAAAGGCAGAACATCAGAAGCCAGCAGGATTGTTACAACCTATGCCAATACCCGAATGGAAGTGGGAGAAGCTTGGCATGGATTTTATTACCGGATTGGCCAGGACCAAAGCAGGATATGATTCAATCTGGGTAGTAGTAGACCGATTGACGAAGGTAGCCCACTTTATCCCTGTGAAAACCACATATACCAGTGCAAAGTTGGCTAAGATATACATGACCAGAATTGTATGTCTGCATGGAGTTCCGAGGAGCATCGTATCAGATAGAGGAACCCAGTTTACCTCAAAGTTCTGGAATCAGTTACATGAAACTTTGGGTACCAGGCTAGAGTTTAGCATAGCGTTTCACCCGTAGACAAATGGACAGACGGAGAGAGTCAATCAGATTTTGGAAGATATGCTAAGAGCCTGTGCATTAGATTATAGATCTAGATGGGATGACAACTTGCCCTATGCGGAGTTCTCATACAACAACAGTTACCAAGCCAGTTTGAAGATGGCACCGTTCGAGGCATTGTATGGAAGGAGATGCCGAACACCGTTGTCGTGGGATGAAGTTGGAGACCGACAGTTGTTTGGACCAGACTTAATCAAAGAGTCTGAGGAGAAGGTGAAGTTGATTCGAGATAGACTTAAGGTAGCTCAGTCCAGGCAGAAGAGTTATGCAGACTCGAAGCGCAAGGAGATAACCTATGAGATCGGAGATAGAGCGTACTTGAGAGTATCGCCTCTGCGAGGAGTTAAACGTTTCAGAGTTAAAGGGAAGTTAGCCCCGAAATTTGTGGGACCTTACCGTGTTTTGGAACGCATGGGAGAGGTTGCTTATAAGTTGGAATTGCCCGAAGGATTGTCAGGAGTGCATGACGTGTTTCACGTTTCTCAGCTTAAGAAGTGCCACGCGGAGATGGACGATATACCGCTTAGAGACATAGTACCCCTGGAAGCAATTCAGTTGGACAGTGATCTGACCTACGAGGAGAAGCCTGATAAGATTCTCGAATTATCGAGCAGAGTCACTCGCAGTAAGGTTATCAAGTTTTGCAAAGTTCAGTGGAGTCACCACACCGAGGAAGTAGCCACCTGGGAACGAGAAGATGATCTACGCAAGGACCACCCACACCTGTTCTCTAGCCAAGTCGAATCTCGAGGGCGAGATTCATTCTAAGGGGGGTAGGTTTGTAACATCCCAAATTTTCAATTTGGAATGTTATACATAGATCATAATTGCATTTCATGTTTTTGCATTTTGTTCGTGGAGTTCCTCGAAATTCTAAGCAACTCAAGGACCTACGGAGAGAGTTGGGAATTTTACCGTTTTCGTATTTGAGTTCGCTCGAATACCGGTACGAGGACAGTGTGATTCTAATTATTTTTCTCTCCTAAAAGTATTTCTAAATACAAAATATGAGCGGAGATAATATGAGTTCTCCAAAATAACAAAATATTGGAGGAAAAATGTTAAAATCACTTTTGGTATTTTTTCTGGATTTATTTGCGGATTTATTTGCATAGGAAAAATACGCATTTTTCAAAATTGCATTTAGGTCCAGGAAAAATGTTCACTTTGTCCTAAATATTATTAGAGGACGGTGAAAATTTATTTCGGGAATTTTGGAGTCCGTTTGTTATTTCTTTCGTTAGTTTTTCTGCGCCGGGACTCTTTTAGAAAAAAAAAAGGGAACCGACCTCGTCTCGTATAGGGTCGGGAGACTGGGCTTTATAAGCGCCAGCCCCGCCGACCCAAGTCGCCCAGCCGCCAGCCCCCGCTCGCCCGAACCCTAGCGCCGCCAGCGCCCCGCCGCCAGCCCGCCGCCGCCGCCGCGCTGCGCCGCCGCCTCGCCGCCCGCGCCGCCTCGCTGCCCCGCCGCCAGCCGCCGCCGCCCCGCGTACCGCGCCGCCGCCACCGCCGGAGCACCGCCACCTCGCCGCACCGTCGAGTTTGTTCTCGGTTTTTCCCGTTTAAGCGATCGGTTTGGTTTTAGGAAAACCTAGATCTATTTTTTTAGAATAGATCAGTTCGATTTTTTTTCTTTTTCCGTCGGTTTAGTTATTTAGCGGACGTTCGTCCGTACGTTCGTTTCAACGAACGGTTTTTGTTAGTTAACCACAGACAGCGAACGCTCGTTCGTTAGCCTGTTCGTCGTTTTTCTTTTTGGGGTATTTATCCGCGGTCATTCCAATCACGATTTCTGCCCTGATCGTGTTTCTCGTTTTTCTTTTCGCTCGAGAGTCGGAATCAGGTGATTCAAAATCCCAGATCTTCGCCTCGAAGCCCTCTTTACGTTTAATCAACTTGAACAAAGTTTTGGCTACTGTAAAATATGACTTTAGGCCAACTAGTAACTCGGAGCTCGTTTCTTTCGCAGTTTGAGTTTCGTTGCTTCTTTCGAGTTGATTCTTTTTGCAAACCGGAGTTCTTAAGTTGAACTTTCTGGTTAGATCTCTTATTTGAGTTTTACCCGTGCATTAGTTAAGTACTTATTATATGCTTGTTTGATTGCGATAGAGTACCCGGAGTGCGCCGCTTGCTACTTTGAGTCTCTAGGTTTTGCGGATCATCAGCAAGGCAAGTAACACTTTGATCATGCTTTCCAATTACCCAGTTTTCATTGCATTAGTTCAACCCTTACACATTGGATGAGTAGGATCAATTAAATTGTGGGATTGGGAAGTAGATTTAGGTAGTACCTATTACCTGCATTACATTCAAACCTTTGGGAGTTACTTCTATGTTTGCTGATAGGACATGCTATGCTCGTAGACGTGGATTGGGTGAGTGAAATCCATGACAGATGTGAGTTTGTTAATTAATGGTTCAACTTAAGGTGGCAACATTAATACACATCTGGGTGGATTGAGGCACCTGGGTATTCCAGCGATTGCCTGTTTTTTTATGGACCGCCACCCAGGCTCAAAGGGATCATGAGATTATTCATACTAGAAACTTCTGTGTGCAGCCATAATGCTATTATGGGCTCTAGCATAGTATGAGTAAGTTGTGCGAACTCTTACAGTGGTGGACTAGCAGATGTAGGGGATGTAGGTTGGTACGGTCCGCCCGATCGTAAGGTGCTAGCGCTTCTGAAAGACTATGTCTCGGTCATCCGTTTCTCAAACACCATGCAGTGTGAGAAACCAAACGGAGGCGATCGAGTCTTGTGGGAAAAGTGCACAAACCTCTGCAGAGTGTACAAACTGATCATGATTAGCCGTGTCCCCGATTATGGACGTCTTGAGTATCTAGTACTTGGATTTTCATGTGCATCTCAACATGTTACTCTAATTTAATTTTGTTGGGTTTAATTATTACTTTTAATTGGGGTTGAGAGGATGTCTATCTTCTCAACGATGTTTCAACTACCATGATAGTTAATTAAAATGCATTCCTTTGAAGTAGGGAAAAATTGGCTTTACGCAAAAAACTTAACCATAGAGCTTTCCACCAGCCAAATATTGCATATAGTATAGCCTTACTTTCATTGCATTCTCTTGTGTTACCTTGCCAGCATATTCCATGTGCTGACCCGTTTTCGGGCTGCAACGTTTCATGTTGCAGACTTTTCAGACGACGAGTAAGATGCCCTTTTAGGTCATGGTTCTATACTCAGTGATGCCGCTGGAGTTGATGGACTCACTTATCTTCCAAGCCTTCCGCTGTTATCGTATTAGATGGCCTTCAGCCATATTATTTGTAATAAATTCATCGTTGGACTATCGATGTAATAAATGTGTGATTGCTACTCTGTTATAAATCCTTCAAGTACTGTGCGTGTCAGCATTACTGATCCAGGGATGACACTGATGCACAGAGATCAGACGGTTTGAGGTCTGGTCGCTACAAGATGGTATTAGAGCACACGCTGACTGTAGGACACGACCACTAAGACAAGCCCTAGAACACAATTCACCCTTCTCTTTTCTGACTCCTCATCTTTTCTACTCTTTAGGATGGTGGAAGCAAAGCACAGGTTCATGCAACCGGATGATGATACACCCTTTGGACGACACCTGAAGGAAGTCACAAGATATCTCAACATTGGATTACCAAGTTTCACCGGAACCTACAATGCCACTCTACCTTAGGAGGAGCGTTGGTTGATTCAAGATCAAGTTCCAGGAAGGACGTTTGCACCCGTCACCTCACTCATAGCATTCTCCTTTAATGCACCTACATGGAGTCTAGGAAGGAACAATAATAACATCATTAATCCTTCCCATAGGTTTCTTAATGGTGGAATCTGCAAGATGCAAATTAAAAGAACAATCATCAAATTCACGGAAACCTAGCACATCACACAAGGTTTTTGGAATCGTGGAAACACTAGCACCCAAATCACACAAAGCATAACATTCATAATCTTTAATATTAATTTTAATAGTAGGTTCCCACTCATCATAAAGTTTTCAAGGGATGGAAACTTCTAGTTCAGGCTTTTATTCATATGATTGCATTAAAGCATCAACAATATGTTTAGTAAAAGCTTTATTTTGATTATAAGCATGAGGAGAATTTAACATGCATTGCAACAAGGAAATACAATCTATCAAAGAGAAATTATCATAATTAATTTCCTTGAAATCCAAAATAGTGGGTTCGTTGCTACGTAAAGTTTGGACCTCTTCATTTCCACTTTTATTAATTTTTGCATCAAGATCTAAAAACTCTGAATCATTGGGATGCCTTTTAACTAAAGTTGACGCATCTCCAGTCCCATCTTTATCAAGATTCATACTGGAAAACAAAGATTTAATAGGAGTCACATCAATCACTTTTAGATCTTCATCGTTATTATCATCTAGATCTTCCGGTTTTGCGGCCATCTTATTAACTAAGGTGGCTTGCTTATCCGAAATTTGGCCTACTAAATTTTCAAGATGAGCAAACTGAGATTTCAAACCATAAAATTCCTTAGACATATCATCGAGCTCTTTATTCATGTACTCCATAAAACTTTTTTGTTCTTTAAGCTCGTTTCTGAAGAAATTATTTTGCTCAAATTACAAAGACATAAAGCTTCCAACGTTGTTTTCAATTTCTTCCAACCTTATAAGGTGAGGATCAATGCTTTTTGGTAGAGCCATCAAAGCAAACAGGCACAATAACACCCAAGAACACAAGAAGCAAGCGAGAAGAGACAAACGAAAGAGGGGCGAAGAAAAGGCAAAGGTTTTTGAAAATTGTTTTAGAAGTGGGGGAGAGGAAAACTGTGACGCCCGAGACCGACGTCCCAGAAGATTCCAGAAGAGTCCAGAAGATTCCAGATGTTCCGGGTTACCCGTGTGTTTCTTTTGAGCTTGTGTTATTTATTTTTGCATTGCATCATGTCATCATGCCATCATGTCATATTTTATTTTGCATCTCAACCAAATAATTCGTGTGGGCCTCCGGTCCATTTAAATCGAGGGAAGAATGTCTTCTCTTTATAACATATAAAAGTCTCTCAATATTTAGGGAGCTATATTTATTAATTATTCCATTCTTTGGAATTACTCAAACACACTTGCATAATTTTCCCCATGTCTCTTAATTCTAGCTTCACCTTAAAAACCCTCCTTCTTTTTTTATTTAAATTCCGCACATTTTTGTGAGTCCAGTAAATTTGACCTCGTGTGCTAATTCTTGCCTAAGCTTCCTTTTCTTTTCTTCTCTCCTTTCTTTCTTTTTTTCTGTTTTTCCTTTTCACTCTTAAATAGGAGAGAGGCCACCAGCCTCCTTCCAGCCCACTTGGGCCTCAGCCCCTCCAGCTGGCCCAACTGTTCCCTCTCAGGCCGCAGCCCATCTGGCCTCCACCGAACCCTAGCCACCAAATCCCATCGCTCGTCCCTCTCTCCCTATTCCCGAGCCGCCGCCAGGAGTCTTCTCTCGTTCGCTAGCCCCGTGCCCGACCGCTCCCTTCCTTCTCGCCCGCACCCCGATCCTTCCCCCCTCGCTCGTTCTCCCTCACCCCGCAGCCCGACCCCATCCTCCTCGGCCAGGCAAGCGCACCACCCCGCCGGCCGCAAACCACCACTCCCCTCCTCCGTCCTGCAGGTCCCGCGCCGGCCAGGCCGAGGCCTCCCTCTCCATCCGCCCTGCGACCGAAGCCCCATCCCCTCGGTCGCCCTTCCTCCTGCTCCGCCAGCGCCAACTCCGGCGGACCCGAGCGCTGCCTCGCCTCCTCCCGCGAGCTGGCCAGGGGCTCTCCTCCTGCGCCTCCCTTCGGTCTCCCGTCGAGCCAGGGCTCGATGCCCGTACGCCGCGGCCCCGAGCGCCCTCTCCCTCCGTGCCAGTGCCCTCCTCCAGCCGAGCCCCTCCTCCATCGCCTCCAAGGCCGCAGCGGCCAGATCCCGCAGCGCCAGAGCCCTCCTCTCGTCGCCCGTTCCCAGGGCCTCGCCGCCCCGGCGTCCCCCCCTCGCCGGTCCAGCACCTTGCCTCTGTCCAGGAGCCGCGCCCCGCCTAGGCCGCCGCGGTGCTCCTCTTCTTCGCGCCGGCGTCCCGTCCAGCACCTCCTCGCCTTGGCGCACAGCCGCGGCCATGAGCAGCGCCGAGCCGCGACCCGTAGTTTTTCCCTTGGTTTTTGTTGTATTGTTGCTGTTAATGTTAATCTCAGATAATCATGGAGCAGCAAGTATAACTACTTTTGGGCCCGAACAACTACCGTCGCCAAGACCCGACGCAACAAGTTCCACGACACGTGTCATGACCGCTAAGAGCTCCGTGTACGACTACGTGAACGAGTACATGGCGACCCGACCAAGTACCCCTACGATCGCGAAGTAACAAGTACCACGACGACCGAACGGCTACGGAAACATGAACAACTACCGTCTCGGAGACGCACCAAGTACCCCTACCGTCGCCCGAACGTCTACCGTCGACATGTACATCTACGAGAACGTCTACTTCCGCTACCGTCGCCCGAGTACAACTACCGCTATGTGAACGACTTCTTCCTCTTCGGACACGTGAACGACTCCTTCCACTACGATCTCGAACCGCCCCGAAACGCACGCTTCAAAGGTATAACGAGACGACCCCGTGGATGACCCGTGATGCTTGCTTGTGTTGTATGAAATGTCTCCCTTGTGCTTCATGCCGTTTCACCTTTTGTCATGTTCCTCGGTTGCCTCGTCGCCGACTCGTGGGAACCCGGCAACGGGATCGCCCACCTTTCATCTCGTTTGACTCGCTCATGCCATCTTACCTTTTGCACCGGTCTCTCAACGAGTTACCGGAACCGAGATGTTGCCGTTGCATCATTTTCGGATCGTTGCCGTGGCACCCTTTTCTTTCCACCACGGTGACAAATGCTTCGTATCCTCTTAAGTCAACCTTTTAATAATTGCATAAACTTGATCATGTCATCCGCATCATGTTAACTACCTTTAAACGTGTGAATTGTTGTTGCTTTAATAATTATTAAACATGCTCATGGGGATTTTCCGGATATGTTGTTGTTATTTCCGGCCTCATTTAAAATGCCTTAATAGTGTAGTTTTATTATGCTTCACCTCTTGCCATGTTAATAACATTTAATCTTGTCTTGTAAATAACAAGAGTCAATTAAATAATTATAATGTGGTGTTTCGTCAATATGCAACACGTTGCATATTGAGCTCCACTTAACTTGTAGTGTTGTTTGTGCACTTTGCCTTGCATAATTAAACCGGACATGCATCATATTTGGATGTGCATCGTATGCCATGCTTATGCTTGTGTGTTTACCGTGTTGTTTCTTCCTTTCCGGTTGCTTCCCTTGTTATCTTCGGTTTCGTTCCGGAGTTGTGAGGATCCGCTCGACTGTGTTGCTCCGTCTACTTCGTGGATCCGTTCTTCTCCCTTGTGGAATCCCAGGCAAGATGACCGAACCCGGATACCATTACTATCTTTGCCTATTGCTAGAGTATCGCTCTATAGTTTTGCCTCGATGTCCATGTTCTTCTTGTCAGCCTCCTACTTGTAACCATTGCCTTGTTTAACCACCCTACCTATGCAAACCGTTGCTTGGCTAAGTACGCTTCGCTCAGCCCTTCTTATAGCATTGTTAGTTGCAGGTGAAGACCGAAGATGCTTGCTTCATGTTGAAGTTTGGTTGGGTTATATCACACTATATAAATGCTTAAAAATGAAATCATCTATATACTGGCAGGGTGGAAGGCTAAGCCTTTTGCTTGGTGATTTGTTCCACTCATGCCGTTAGGAACCGTATAAACCGGTGTTATGTTCCTTGATTATGCGTTCCTAACACGGTTGGGGTGTATGGGACCCCCTTGATAAACCGCTAAGTGCTAAGTCTTTTCCAGCAAGTCCCAACATTGGTACTATTTGCCTAATAACAAACTAATAAAAACTTGCATGTGGACTAGCTATCCCTTTTATTTTAATTCTACAACCCCGGGCCAGTGCTCCACATGAGTGTTGGTCCGAAACGGGGGTTACGCGGGGCCACCTCGAGGAAACTCAAGGTTTGGTAAAAACCTGTGGGATCACCCATTCGGTCGTGTCCTGAGACTTAGATACGCATGGCTACTATCAGGGTGTCGACACGCCGGGAGGATTTGCTGGATTAGCCTTACCTTAGTTCGGTTTAACTTGAGCACGGGATTCCGAGAATACTCGGGTCTTCCCACCTTGGAGTTGCGACTCCGCGGATCGTGGGCTTGTAATGGGTCAAGTTGGAACACCCCTGCAGGGTTTGAACTTTCGAAAGCCGTGCCCGCGGTTATGTGGCAGATGGGAGCTTGTTAATATCCGGTTGTAGATAACTTGACACAATGTTTCAATACACTACCAGCGTGTGTACCGTGACTGTCAATTTCCGAATAGGGATTCGGGAGTTGAACACGGTGGGGTTATGTTTGACCGGCTTTAGCTAGGATCACTTCGTGATCATCTCTCGACCGAGGCACTTCTCTTCTCGCTCTCTTTTACGTAAGTTAGTGCTAGTTGTTGCTGCAGACTCTTGTTTGTTCCTTCACCTCTTATTCTTTCTTCAGCCTTGTCCTCACCCAAGGCTTAAATAGTCTTGTTACCCGGGAACGGGATTGCTGAGTCCTCTGTGGCTCACAGTTACTTCACCACACCAGATGCAGGTTCAGCCGAGTTTGATGCAGGAGTTGGATCAGTTCTTCGTCAGGAGCTCGATGAAGAGTTTGGCTGTTTGTTTGTGACGCTTCGATATTCAGTAGTGGTTTCTACTAGGATTCGATCCTGACCTGTGGCTTTATGTTGTTTTGGTATCTTTCTTTTGGTTCTTCACCCGTAGTCGGGTTGTGATGTTTTGAATGATGTTTTGCTTATGTAATGTATTGTGTGAAGTGGCGAGTGTAAGCCAACTATCTCCTTTTGCAATTTAATCCCTCTTTTACATGAGTCGTGCAAAGATACCAAACTTGAGATCATTCTAGGATGGGCTTATATCTTTAAGTCGTGCCTCGACACGTAGGAGATATAGTCCCATCCTGGGCATTACAAAAACGAGAAGCGAATGGCGAATAATGCAATGCGATGGAGAAGAGTTTATGATGGGTACTTGGTATGTCTTGACTTGGCGTAGATCTCCCCTGCAACGGCGCCAGAAATCCTTCTTGCTACCTCGTGAGCATGCGTTCGTTTTCCCTTGAAGAGGAAAGGGTGATGCAGCAAAGTAGCGTAAGTATTTCCCTCAGTTTTGAGAAGCAAGGTATCAATCCAGTAGGAGACAACACACAAGTTACCTAGTACCTGCACAAACAATCAAGAACCTTGCAACCAACACGATAAAGGGGTTTTCAATCCCTTCACATTCACTCGCAAAAGTGAGATCTAATAGAGATAGTAAAGTAAATATTTTTGGTATTTTTTGCTGTATAGATTGGAAAGTAAAGATTGCAAAATAGTAAACGAGATGCGATGTAAATAAAAGAGATGTAATATAATAGGAAAGAGACCCGGGGGCCATAGGTTTCATTAGTGGCTTCTCTCAAGATAGCATGTATTACGATGGGTGAACAAATTACTGTCGAGCAATTGATAGAAAAGCGCATAGTTATGAAGATATCTAAGGCAATGATCATGAATATAGGCATCACGTTGGTGTCAAGTAGACCAAAACGATTCTGCATCTACTCCTATTACTCCACACATCGACCGCTATCCAGCATACATCTAGAGTATTAAGTTCATAAGAACGGAGTAACGCATTAAGCAAGATGACATTATGTAGAGGGATAAACTCAAGCAATATAATATAAACCCCATCTTTTTATCCTCGATGGGAACAATACAATACGTGCCTTGCTGCCCCTACTGTCACTAGGAAAGGACACCGCAAGATTGAACCCAAAGCTAAGCACTTCTACCATTGCAAGAAAGATCAATCTACTACGCCAAACTAAACCGATAATTCGAAGAGACTTGCAAAGATATGAAATCATGCATATAAGAATTCAGAGAAGAACCAAATGACATTCATAGATAATCTTGTTCATAAATCCACAATTCATCAGATCTCGGCAAACACACCGCAAAAGAGTATTACACCAAATAGATCTCTAAGAACACCGAGGAAAACTTTGTATTGAGAATGAAAGAGAGAGAGAAGAAGCCATCTAGCTAATAACAATGGACTCGAAGGTCTGTGGTAAACTACTCACGCTTCATCGGAGAGGCAAATGGTGTTGATATAGAAGCCCTCCGTGATCGATTCCCCCTCCGGCAGATCGCCGAAAAAGGCCCAAGATGGGATCTCACGGGTACAGAAGGTTACTGCAATGGAAAAGTGGTGTCGTGGCTCCCCCTGATGTTTCTAGGGTATAATGGTATATATAGGCGAAAGAAGTACGTCGGTGGAGCTACGAGGGGCTCACGAGGGTGGGGCGCGCCTACCCCCTCAGCGCGCCCTCCTGCCTCATGGCCTCCTCGTGGAGTTCTAGACTTCAACTCCAAGTCTTGTGGATTGCTTTCGGTCCAAGAAAGATTGTCGCGAAGGTTTCATTCCGTTTGGACTTCGTTTGGTATTCCTTTTCTGCAAAACTCTAAAATAGGCAAAAAAAATAGAAACTGGCACTGGGCCGCCGGTTAATAGGTTAGTCCCAAAAATAATATAAAAGAGCATATTAAAGTCCATTAACCATACAAAATAGATAATATAATAGCATGGAACAATAAAAAATTATAGATATGTTGGAGACGTATCCGTGCCAAGTAAAGCCTTTGGGATAGTGTGGATGATAGTTGATTTGATTCTGTGCAAAAACAGAAAGTTTTGCGTCCAGTGCAGAAAAATCAATAAATCACTGGAACATGACAATTAGCTGTTTTTTTTACATATTATTGATATACAAATTGCCTATATTGTCTTAATTTTCAGAATTTTTAGAGTTGCATAAGTATGGTGGTTGTCCAGATAATTACATAGTGTTCTGTTTTTTACAGATTCTGTTTTCAATGCATAGTTTGCTTTGTTTCAGTGTTTCCATTGCTTCTATTAAGTGATATAAAATGTGGAAATGATAAGGTACAGTAGGAATTGGGTGAGAACAATTATGAACCTTGTCTTTGACAGTACCCAAGTGAATGATTTCCTTATTATACACTAACGCATCTCACGAAGTTCAGTTAAGTTTTGTGTGATTGAAGTTTTCAAGTTTTGGGTGAGACATTGAGATGAGGAGAATAAGGAGTGCCAAGAACCTAAGCTTGGGGATGCCCAAGGCACCCCAAGGTAATATTCAAGGAAGATACAAGCAACTAAGCTTGGGGATGTCCCGGAAGGCATCCCCTCTTTTGTCTTCAAAATTATCGGTAACCTCACTTGGAGCTATAATTGTATTCGTCACATGATATGTGTTTTGCTTGGAGCGTCATGTTCTTTTGTTTAGATTTGCTTGATGTTATTTAGAATCAGTTTTAGTATCTTTTATTTCAATAAAAGTGTCAAGTATAGCCTTTACCATGCTTATTTTGCAAGTATATATGTTGTTGTTTGGAAACAAAAAGTTTTCTATCATTGTCTGAATTCTTTTGGATAGAAAGAACTTGATAAATTCTTGAAATTTTTACACTATGAGAATGAATAAGTTCTATGTAACATGGTAATTATTTAGAATTTTTAGAGCTAGGGAAGTATGAGAACAATTCCACTCTTTACAGACTGTCTTGTTTAGACAGATTGTTGTTATGTTTGCATTGTTTGCATATGTTTGCATGTTTAATGATTTTATTTGAGTATAGGAGTATTAAATATGCAGAAGAATTTAGTATGCAATGTCAAATTATAACTTTAGTGATTTGCCACAATAGAGAATGATAAGGTTTTGAGTTGATTTATGCTAACTTATCTCACGAGTTCTTGTTGAGTTTTGTGTGGATGAAGTTTTTGAGATTTAGGGAAACCGTGACATAAGAGGAATTAAGTAGACACAAGAGATCAAGCTTGGGGATTACCAAGGCATCCCTAATTAATATTTCAATAAGTCTCAAGCATCTAAGCTTGGGGATGCCGGGTAGGCATCTGATACGTCTCCAACGTATCTATAATTTTTTATTGTCCCATGCTATTATATTATCTATTTTGGATGTTTAATGGGATTTATTATACACTTTTATACTATTTTTGGGACTAACCTACTAACCCACGGCCCAGTGCGAATTGCTGTTTTTTTGCCTATTTCAGTGTTTCGCAGAAAAGGAGTATCAAACGGAGTCCAAACAGAATGAAACCTTCGGGGGGGGTCGTTTTTGGAACAAATGCAACTCAGAAGACTTGGAGTACACGCCAGGGAAGCCACGGAGTGGCCACGAGGCAAGGGGCGCACCCAGGGGGGTAGGCGCGCCCCCACCCTCGTGGGCCCCCCGTAACTCCACCGACGTGCCTCTTCCTCCTATATATACCCATATACCCTAAAAACATCCGAGAGCACCACAAAACCGTAATTCCACCGCCGCAACCTTCTGTACCCATGAGATCCCATCTTCGGGCGTGTTCCGGAGTTCCACCGGAGGGGGAATCTATCACGGAGGGCTTCTACATCAACACCATAGCCCCTCCGATGAGTTGTGAGTAGTTTACCACAGACCTTTGGGTCCATAGTTATTAGCTAGATGGCTTATTCTCTCTCTTTGGATCTCAATACAAAGTTCTCCTCGATCTTCTTGGAGATCTATTTGATGTAATTCTTTTTGCGGTGTGTTTGTCGAGATCCGATGAATTGTGGGTTTATGATCAAGATTATCTATGAACAATATTTGATTCTTCTTTGAAATCTTTTATGCATGATTTAAATATCTTTGCAAGTCTCTTCGAATTATGAGTTTGGTTTGGCCTATAAGATTGATCTTTCTTGCAATGGGAGAAGCGCTTAGCTTTGGGTTCAATCTTGCGGTGTCATTTCCCAGTGATAGCAGGGGCAACAAGGCACATATTGTATTGTTGCCATCGAGGATAAAAAGATGGGGTTTATATCATATTGCATGAGTTTATCCCTCTACATCATGTCATCTTGCTTAAGGCGTTACTATGTTCTTATGAACTTAATACTCTAGATGCATGTTGGATAGCGGTCGATGTGTGGAGTAATAGTAGTAGATGCAGAATCGTTTCGGTCTACTTGTCACGGACGTGATGACTATATACAATGATCATGCCTAGATATTCTCATAGCTATGCGCTTTTCTATCAATTGCTCGATAGTAATTTGATCACCCACCATAGAAATCTGCTATCTTGAGAGAAGCCACAAGTGAAACCTATGGCCCCCGGGTCTATCTTCCATCATATAAATCTTCCATCAACTATTTATCTTTACTTTTATTTTGCAATATTTACTTTCAATCTATATAACAAAAATACCAAAAATATTTATCTTATTATCTCTATCAGATCTCACTTTTGCAAGTGGCCGAGAAGGGATTGACAACCCCTTTATCGCGTTGGTTGCAAGGTTCTTATTAGTTTGTGTAGGTACGAGGGACTCGCGTGTAGTCTCCTACTGGATTGATGCCTTGGTTCTCAAAAACTGAGGGAAATACTTACGCTACTTTGCTGCATCACTGTTTCCTCTTCAAGGGAAAAACAACGCAAGCTCAAGAGGTAGCAAGAAGAATTTCTAGCACCGTTGCCGGGGAGATCTACGCGAGAGTCATATACCAAGTACCTACACAAACTCTTATCCCTCGCATTACATTATTTGCCATTTGCCTCTCGTTTTCCTCTCCCCCACTTCATCTTTGCCGTTTTATTCGCCCTTTTTCCGTTCGCCTCTTTTCGCTTGCTTCTTGTTTGATTGTGTGTTGGATTTCTTATTCGTCACCATGGCTACTAAATTGTGTGACTTTCCCAATACCAACAATAATGATTTTATTAGCACTCCGATTGCTCCTATTACCGATGTTGAATCTTGTGAAATCAATGCCGCTCTGTTAAACCTTGTTATGAAAGATCAATTTTCGGGCCTTCCTGGTGAAGATGCCGCTACCCATCTAAACAACTTTGTTGATTTGTGCGATATGCAAAACAAGAGAGATACGGATAATGATATTATTAAACTGAAGCTATTTCCGTTTTCGCTTAGAGATCGTGCTAAAACTTGGTTCTCTCCTTTGCCTAGAAATAGTATTGCTTCATGGAATAAGTGCAAAGATGCCTTTATCTCTAAGTATTTTCCTCCCGCTAAGATTATTTCTCTTAGAAACGATATCATGAATTTTAAGCAACTTGATCATGAACATGTTGCACAAGCTTGGGAGAGGATGAAATTAATGATACGTAATTGCCCTACACATGGTTTGAACTTATAGATGATTATACAAAACTTTTATGCTGGATTGAATTTCGCTTCTAGAAATCTTTTAGATTCAGCCACGGGGGGGCACTTTCATGGAAATCGCTTTAGGAGAAGCTACTAAACTCCTAGATAATATTATGGTTAATTACTCTCAATGGCACACCGAAAGATCTACTAGTAAAAAAGTACATGCTATTGAAGAGATTAGTGTTTTGAGTGGAAAGATGGATGAACTTATGAAATTATTTGCTACTAAGAGTGTGTCTTCTGATCCTAATGATATGCCTTTGTCCACACTGATTGAGAATAATAATGAATATTTAGATGTGAATTTTGTTGGTAGGAATAATTTTGGTATCAACGCTTATAGAGGAAACTTTAATTCTAGGCCTTTCCCTAGTACTTCCTCTAATAATTATGGTAATTCCTACAACAACTCTTATGGAAATTTTAATAAGATGCCCTCTGATTTTGAGACTAGTGTTAAATAATTTATAAATTCGCAAAAGAATTTCAATGCTTTGCTTGAAGAAAAATTGCTTAAGATTGATGAGTTGGCTAGGAACATGGATAGAATTTCTCTTGATGTTGATTCTTTGAAACTTAGATCTATTCCACCTAAGCATGATATCAATGAGTCTCTCAACGCCATGAGAATTTCCATTGATGAGTGAAAACAAAGAACTGCTAGGATGCGTGCTAAAAGAGATTGCTTTGTGAAAGCGTGTTCTTCTAGTTTTCATGATAATAAAGATGAAGATCTGAAAGTGATTGATGCGTCTCCTATTAAATCCTTGTTTTCTAATATGAATCTTGATAAAGATGGGACTGGAGATGAGTGAACTTTAGTTAAAAGGCGTCCCAATGATTCGGAGTTTTTAGATCTTGATGCTAAAGCTGTTAAAAGTGGGATTGAAGAGGTCAAAACTTTACATAGCAATGAACCCACTATTTTGGATTTCAAGGGATTTAATTATGATAATTGCTCTTTGATAGATTTTATTTCCTTGTTGCAATCCGTGCTAAATTCTCCTCATGCTTATAGCCAAAATAAAGCTTTTACCGAACATATAGTTGATGCTTTAATGCAATCTTATGAAGAAAAACTTGAATTAGAAGTTTCTATCTCTAGAAAACTTTATGATGAGTGGGAACCTACTATTAAAATTAAGATTAAAGATCATGAATATGCTTTGTGTGATTTGGGTGCTAGTGTTTCCACAATTCCAAAAACTTTGTGTGATATGTTAGGTTTCCATGAACTTGATGTTTGTTCTTTAAATTTGCGTCTCGCGGATTAATGATGTTCTTATTGTGAAAATATGAATTATGTGCCCGTAGATTTCATCGTTCTTGATATAGATTGCAATCCTACAGGTCCTATTATTCTTGGTAGACCTTTCCTTAGAACGATTGGTGCAATTATTGATATGAAGGAAGGAAATATTAGATTCCAATTTCCGTTAAGGAAATGCATGGAACACTTTCCTAGAAAGAAATCAAATTACCTTTTGAATATATTATGAGAGCCACTTATGGATTGCCTACCAAAGATGGCAATACCTAGATCTATTTCTTGTATCATGCCTAGCTTGGGGTGTTAAACGATAGCGCTTGTTGGGAGGCAACCCAATTTTATTTTGTTTGCTTTTACTTCTGTTTAGTAATAAATAATTCATCTAGCTTCTGGTTAGATGTAGTTTTGTGTTTTAATTAGCATTTGTGCCAAGTAGAACCTTTGGGAAGACTTGGGTGAAGTCTTTGCGATCTTGGTGTAAAAAACAGAAACTTTTGCGCTCACGAGATTAGCTGCCATTTTTTACTAGAGAGTTCTTTTAAGTTGATTCTTTTTGCAGATGATTAATAGAAAAATTCCTCACGTCCACCAATTTATTTCAAAAAAAAATAGAGTTCAGAAGTATTCGTAAGTTACAGATTGCTACAGACTGTTCTGTTTTTGACAGATTCTGTTTTTCGTGTGTTGTTTGCTTATTTTGATAAATCTATGAGTAGTATCGGGGGGTATGAATCATAGAGAAGTTGGAATATAGTAGGTTTAACACCAATATAAATAAATAATGAGTTCATTACAGTACCTTAAAGTGGTGGTTTGTTTTCTTATACTAACGGAGCTCACGAGATTTTTTGCTAAGTTTTGTGTTGTGAAGTTTCCATGTTTTTGGGTAAGGATTTGATGGACTACGGAACAAAGAGTGGCAAGAGCCTAAGCTTGGGGATACCCAAGGCACCGCAAGGTACAATTCAAGGACAACCAAAATCCTAAGCTTGGGGATGCCCCGGGAAGGCATCCCCTCTTTTGTCTTCATCTATCGGTAACTTTACTTGAGACTATATTTTTGTTCACCACATGATATGTGTATTGCTTGGAGAGTCATGTACGATTTGAGTCTTTGATTTTTAATTTAGCACAACCATCCTTGTTGTACACACCTTTTGAGAGAGACACACATGAATCAGAATTTATTAGAATACTCTATGTGCTTCATTTATCTCTTTTGAGCTAGATAGTTTTGCTCTAGTGCTTCACTTATATCTTGTTAGAGCATGGTGGTGGTTTTATTTTATAGAAATTATAGATCACTCATGATTCACTTATATTATTTTGAGAGTCTTTTAGAACAGCATGGTAATTTTCTTTGGTTATAAATTAGTCCTAATATGATAGGCATCCAAGATGGGTATAATAAAAACTTTCATATAAAGTGCATTGAATACTATGAGAAGTTTGATAACTGATGATTGTATTGAGATATGAGGATGGTGATATTAGAGTCATGCTAGTAGAGTAGTTGTGAATTTGAGAAATAATTGTGTTGAGGTTTGGAAGTCCCATAGCATGCACGTATGGTAACCGTTCTGTGACAAATTTGAAGCATGAAGTATTTCATTGATTGTCATCCTTTGTGTGGAGGTCGGGATCGCGCGATGATTAACTCCTACCAACCCTTCCCCTAGGAGCATGCGTCTAGTACTTTGTTTTGATGACTTGTAGATTTTTCAATAAGTATGTGAGTTCTTTATGACTAATGTTAAGTCCATGGATTATACGCACTCACACCCTTACACCATTGCTAGCCTCTCTTGTACCGCGCAATTTTCGCTGGTACCATACAACCACCATATACCTTCCTCAAAACAGCCACCATACCTACCTATTATGGCATTTACATAGCGATTCCGAGATATATTTCCATGCAACTTTCCACCGTTCCGTTTACTATGACACGCTTCATCATTGTCATATTGCCATGCATGATCATGTAGTTGACATCGTATTTGTGGCAAGGCCACCATGCATAATTTTTCATACATGTCACTCTTGATTCATTGCACATCCCGGTACACCGTCGGAGGCATTCATATAGAGTCATATATTGTTCTAGTATCGAGCTGTAATCTATGAGTTGTAAATAAATAGAAGTGTGATGATCATCATTATTAGAGCATTGTCCCAAATAAAAAAAGGAGCAAAGGCCAAAGAAAAAAAGAAAGGCCCAAAAAAGAAAAAAAGGGGACAATGCTACTATCTTTTTCCACACTTGTGCTTCAAAGTAGCACAATGATCTTCATGATAGATAGTCTCTTGTTTTGTAACTTTCATATACTAGTGGGAATATTCATTATAGAACTTGGCTTGTATATTCCAACGATGGGCTTCCGCAAATGCCCTAGGTCTTTGTGAGCAAGCAAATTGGATGCACACCCACTTACTTTCTTTTGTTGAGCTTTCATACATTTATAGCTCTAGTGCATCTGTTGCATGGCAATCCCTACTCACTCACATTGATATCTATTGATGGGCATCTCCATAGCCCATTAATACGCCTAGTTGATGTGAGACCATCTTCCTCTTTTGTCTTCTCCACAACCACCACTCTATTCCACCTATAGTGTTATATCCATGGCCCACGCTCATGTATTGCGTGAAAGTTGAAAAGGTTTGAAAAATTTAAGTATGAAACAATTGCTTGGCTGAAACCGGGGTTGTGCATGATTTGAGTATTTTGTGTGACGAACATGGAGCATATCCAAACTATATGATTTTGTAGGGATGAACTTTCTTTGGCCATGTTATTTTGAGAAGACATAATTGCTTTGTTAGTATGCTTGAAGTGTTATTATTCTTATGTCAATATTAAACTTTTGTCTTGAATCTTTCGGATCTGAACATTCATGCCACAATAAAGAAAATTACATTGAGAATTATGTTGGGTAGCATTCCACATCAAAAATTATGTTTTTATCATTTACCTACTCGAGGACGAGCAGGAATTAAGCTTGGGGATGCTTGATACGTCTCCAACGTATCTATAATTTTTGATTGTTCCATGCTATTATATTATATGTTTTGGATGTTTCATGGGCTTTATTATACACTTTTATATTATTTTTGGGACTAACATACTAACCCAAGGCCTAGTGCAAATAATTGTTTTTTTTTTGCCAATTTCAGTGTTTCGTAGAAAAGGAATATCAAACGAAGTCCAAACAGAATGAAACCTTCGGGGGGGGTCATTTTTGGAACAAATGCAACTCAGAAGACTTGGAGTACACGCCAGGTAAGCCACGGGGTGGCCACGAGGCAGGGGGCGCGCCCAGGGGGGTAGGCGCGCCCCCACCCTCGTGGGTCCCCTGTAACACCACCGACGTGCATCTTCCTCCTATATATACACATATACCCTAAAAACATCCGAGAGCACCACAAAACCCTAATTCCACCGCCGCAACCTTCTGTACCCATGAGATCCCATCTTGGGGCTTGTTCCAGAGTTCCACTGGAGGGGGAATCGATCGCGCAGGGCTTCTACATCAACACCATAGCCTCTTCGATGAGTTGTGAGTAGTTTACCACAGACCTTCGGGTCCATAGTTGTTAGCTCGATGGCTTGTTCTCTCTCTTTGGATCTCAATACAAACTTCTCCTCGATCTTCTTGGAGATCTATTTGATGTAATTCTTTTTGCGGTGTGTTTGTCGAGATCCAAAGAATTGTGGGTTTATGATCAAGATTATCAATGAACAATATTTGATTCTTCTCCAAAATCTTTTATGCATGATTTAAATATATTTGCAAGTCTCTTCGAATTATCAGTTTGGTTTGGCCTACTAGATTGATCTTTCTTGCAATGGGAGAAGTGCTTAGCTTTGGGTTCAATCTTGCGGTGTCCTTTCCCAGTGACAGCAGGGGCAGCAAGGCACGTATTGTATTGTTGCCATCGAGGATAAAAAGATGGGGTTGATATCATATTGCATGAGTTTATCCCTCTACATCATGTCATCTTGCTTAAGGCGTTACTATGTTCTTATGAACTTAATACTCTAGATGCATGCTGGATAGCGGTCGATGTGTGGAGTAATAGTAGTAGATGCAGAATCGTTTCGGTCAACTTGTCACGGACGTGATGCCTATATACAATGATCATGCCTAGATATTCTCATAACTATGCGCTTTTCTATCAATTGCTCAACAGTAATTTGTTCACCCACCGTAGAAATCTGCTATCTTGAGAGAAGCCACTAGTGAAACCTATGCCCCCCGGGTCTATCTTCCATCATATAAATCTTCCATCAACTATTTATCTTTACTTTACTTTTATTTTGGAATCTTTACTTTCAATCTATATAACAAAAATACCAAAAATATTTATCTTATTATCTCTATCAGATCTCACTTTTGCAAGTGGCGAGAAGGGATTGACAACCCCTTTATCGCGTTGGTTGCAAGGTTCTTATTTGTTTGTGTAGGTACGAGGGACTCGTGTGTAGTCTCCTACTGGATTGATACCTTTGTTCTCAAAAACTGAGGGAAATACTTACGCTACTTTGGTTCGATCCTTTCCTCTTCAAGGGAAAAACAACGCAAGCTTAGGAGGTAGCGGCATCCCACCTTTCTTCATCAACAACTATCGGTTAGTATCGGTTGAGCCTAAGTTTTTGCTTCTTCACATGTTATGTGCTATCCTTGCAATGTCATTTTATTTTATTTTGCTTGATGTTTTAAGAAAGTACTTAAGATCTGAATTTCTTAAATGAGAGAGGGTATTCTCATAGCTATTAATTGTTTGACTACTCATTGATCTTCACTTATATCTTTTTGGAGTAGTTTGACTGTTGCTCTAGCGCTTCACTTACATATTTTTAGAGCACGGCAGTGGTTTTATTTTATAGAAATTGATGAACTCTCATGCTTCACTTATATTATGTTGAAAGTCTCTAAACATCATGGTAATTTCCTTTGGTTATGAATTTAGTCCTAATATGATAGGCATCCAAAGAGGGTATCATAAAAACTTTCATATATAGAGCATTGAATACTATGAAAAGTATGATTCCTTATAATTGTTTTGAGATGCTGAGAAGGTAATATTAGAGTCATGCTAGTGGTAGTTTGTGAGGTTACAGAAATAATTGTGTTAAAATTTGTGATTCCCGTAGCATGCACGTATGGTCTAAGTAACCAAATTGGCGCGCATTGTATCTTGATTGTTTATCTTTGCGTGAAGGTCGGGGGCGCGCGATGGTTAACTCCTACCAACCTCCCCCCTAGGGGCATGTGTTGTAGTATTTTGCTTTGAGGTGTAAGTAGATTTTTCGCAATAAGTATGTGAGTTCTTTATGACTAATGTTGAGTCCATGGATTATATGCACTCTCACCCTTCCACCTTGCTAGCCATTCTAGTACCGTGCAATTCTCGCCGGTCATCAAACCACCTTATACCCTTCCTCGAAATAGCCACCATACCTACCTATTATGGCATTTCCATAACCATTCCGAGATATATTGCTATGTAACTCCACCATTCCGTTTGTTATGAGACACACATCATCATTGTCATATTGCTTTGCATGATCATATAGTTGACATAGTATTTTTGGCAAAGCCACCATTCATATTTTTCATACATGTCACTATAGATCATTGCACATCTCGGTACGCCGCCAGAGGCATTCATATAGAGTCATACTTTGTTCTAAGTATTGAGTTGTAAGTAAATAAAAGTGTGATGATCATCATTATTAGAACATTGTCCCATGTGAGATTATAAATAAAAGAGGCCAAAGAAGCCCAAATAAATAAAAGAGGCCAAAGAAGCCCACAAACAAAAAGGCCAAAGAGCCCAAAAAAGAAGAAAAAGGAGAAAAAGAGATAAGTGACAATGTTACTATCTTTTCCCACATTCGTGCTTCAGAATAGCACCATGTTCTTCATGGTTGAGAGTCTCCTATGTTGTCACTTTCATATACTAGTAAGCTTGCACGTGCAACGCACGTCTCAGCTACAATACATTAATTCTAGGCAAACGATTCTACCCATGAGAGTTAGCGGGTCGTGCGCAGGGTCGTTAGATCTTGAGAGATCGTGTGTCTCCTGTCGTCTCCCCCGATTCACCATCTCTCTCGTCCTTGCTCGCTCTCACCATGTTATCCCCCCTACCCGTTCCTCTCCCTGGTTCTGCACCTCCCCCTGGAGCTGCAAGCAGGCAGGGGCGAGGTATACACAGGTGGAGGCGAAGGAAGAGGCAGGGGACGCATGGGGAGGCGGGACGCGGAGGTAGGGGCAGAGTCAATCCTGTCCATCGAGGAGGTGGATGAAACAGGGATGCGAAATCCAACGGTTGCAAACACTGAAACCGGGCGAATGCGCGGCGACCGGCCCAGTCGGCATGCGCCTTGCTTGACCCTTAGTTCTATTGTAAAATAGACCTAATTTTTTGAGAAATTTAAATCTCATGCAAAGTACATATAATTCCCAATTTGGAGTCATAAAAATGACTGAAAATGTTGTGTTTAGGAATTAAGATGCCCATGTCCATTGGTTAGCAACAATGAAGAGCATTGACTAATTGGTAGAATATCAATTCCATGTTTCAGTAGGCAGTATATGACATCATAAAGCTATGATCCAATATATCTAGATCCCAAACTAAAATTCAAGTACATATAAATGTTTTACATAGACGATTAAGGAACATAATCAAAATATGAGTGCTCTTCATGCTCTATCTATCAACTATACGGCTAAAAGTATATGATCTGCATGTAAAAAACGTACTACCTCGGATCCATGTTACTTGTCACTGAAACGGGTGTATCTAGACGTATTTCAGTGTTAGATACATCCGTTTGAACTACAACTAATTTGGATCGGAGGGAGTACATGTTCTGAAGACATGGACTACAAACTGATTGAGAATAACACTTGAACAAAGAAGTACAGGAACCAAAGGGTTTACCTTGATGGAAAAGTGAGTCAAAGAATATGAATCTGGTTCAGCGCAAGATGGTTCCTAGCCCGGACAAAAAGAAATCAAAGGTGAAAAATGTGTTTTCTTGGCTCAGCTATCCATCTAAGTTTTATTACAGTTTTGCAAGTGTTGTAACTAAAATACATAGGTGGCTAAAATTGGGAAGCAAACCTTTCGATAGCTCTCAACAAATCAGTATAACTCCACATATGAGAGGTTTACCAATTCTGCAATTGATAGAGAAGATCCCTTGATAGAGATAGACTGGGCATTCAGTCATTCACCAAATCCTTTACAGCAATTGTCTCTGTTAAGCTGACCAGGTAGCTTACGTGGAGAAAAGCAAAGTGTTTATGAAACTAGATGTAAAATGTGCAGGGTAAAAGATTATTAAATCATGCTTTGCACCATCACAACAAAATCTTTTGTAGTACCTTATGAATATGCAATGCATAAAAATAATGAAGTACGTCAGTATACAGTTGCAATTAATTGTATTTGAACAGAATAAAGACCCCCAACTTGCACTATGGTTCCAAACATCAAAGTCCCAAAGTGGAAGATTTTGGCCCAATCCTCCACCTCCTATGCCAAACTGATTCAAGTACGAACTGAAGTACTGTATCTCTAGCACAATCAACAGCTAATACCAAACTTTGAACTACAGAGTCAGAGTGCTAAATCAAAAATTAGTGCATGTCTGCAGCTACACAATTTCCAAACAAATATATGGTGCAGAGATGAGTTACCTTGTTGCTGCTGAACTATGTGTATTTGTTCACGCAGCATTGTGGCAGCTTCTTTGTCTATGTAGTGCTTCCCAACCCCCAGCTTGAGGTTTATTCATGGAGGAGAAGCATGGAAAGTGAAGGGGGAAACTGGAGGTAAAGAAATCAAACGGATAAATAGTTCACATGGGCTTGGGGCGACGTCGGCATGGCCATGGAGAAGAGACCTAGCAATAGGCCCTAAAAAATTCCATGTATTTACATGACAACAGGACCTCGCTAGATCCATCCTCTTGGAAAAGATCTCTTGATTCGGTGAAGCAATGAACTGACACCGCAATATTTTGAACTAAATTCAGAAATCATTTTTCCTCTCTTGGCTAAGTGAAAGGAAGCTTCTATATAAAACAGTTTTTTTCACCAAATAACTAATATCATCAAGAAACCGTTGTTTCTATTGTGTTTTCACTTGCATACATGATGCCTAGCAGTACGCCATTACATAAGAACCAGAGCTCGAATTTACATGAACCCATTACTCTCCAGATCTAGGCAATGGCTCCTAAAAGTGTGCAATTCCTACAATCCAGTTATATTCTAGACAAGGTCCTGATAAAGAACTTGAACACTACCAGGATAAGAAGGTGCTAATGATTAAAAATAGAAGGTGCTAGTGGACTAAAATAATAGAAGGTGCTAATGATTTCTTGTTCTTTTATGGATTGATAGTGCTCATGTGTATGTGTGTTTTCATGAGGATTTTTGACTATCCAGACCATTAAAATGAATGCTTCCTGTGTTTTCCCTCTTTCATTATCACCAAGCATCACAAAATTCTCTGAATAAGTGAATTCATCATTGTGCTCACTTGTGCTCCTGGTTAGCTAAGACACTAAATATATTTACAGTCTGAAGTATGGCAGGACCAGTGAAATTTAGTCCTAATGGCTTTTAGTCTGAAGTATGGGCTGGCAGCTCTCAATGACAATGGCGAGATTAATGCCATCTCTCAGATTCCGGTGGTCAATGAATATGAAGATGTTTTCCCTGAAGAGCATCCAGGCATGCCTCCGCATCGTCAAGTTGAATTCGTCATTGAACTCGAGCCCGGTACCGAGCTAGCATGTCGGCATCCGTACAAGCTTTCCCCTGATGAGTTGAAGGAGCTGAAGAAACAACTCAATGAGCAAGAGCGTATGGGTCTAATCAGGCCTAGTACTTCTCCTTGGGGTTGTGGTGTTCTATTTGTCAAGAAGAAGGATGGCACGGAACGCCTTTGCATTGATTACCGGCCATTGAACAAGAAGACAATAAAGAACAAGTATCCGCTCCCCAATATCAATGAAGTGTTCGAGCAGCTCAAAGGAGCAAAGGTGTTCTCAAAGCTCGATCTCCGGATGGGTTACCACCAGATCCATATCCGTGAAGAAGATATTCCCAAGACCGCATTCAGAACGAGTTTTGGCTCTTATGAATACACGTTCATGTTTTTTGGCCTCGCAAATGCTCCACCCGCCTTCTCGAGGATGATGCACTTCATATTCAACCCCTACACCAATGAATTTGTTCTCGTCTATCTGGATGACATCTTGGTATTCTCCAAGAGTGAAGAAGACCATGCCAAGCACCTCCGTTTGGTCCTAGACAGGCTCCGTGAACACAAGTTCTATGCGAAGTTCTCCAAATGTGGATTCTGGCTGGATAAAGTCTTATATCTTGGCCATATCATCTCTGCCGAGGGTATTTCTGTGAACCCCGAGAAAGTTGAAGCTATTGTCAACTGGGAACCCCCGCAGAATGTCAAGCAACTCTGAAGCTTCCTTGGTCTCGCTAGCTATTGTAGAAGGTTCGTTGAGAACTTCTCCAAGATTGCCAAGCCTCTTTCCAACCTGTTGCAGAAGAATGTCAAGTACTCCTGGACTCCTGATTGTGATGTGGCATTCAAAACACTAAAAGAGAAGCTCATTTCTGCTCCAGTTCTTACTCCTACGGATAAGTCCAAGCCCTATGAAGTCTTTTGTGATGCTTCTTTGCAAGGACTTGGTGGTGTTCTCATGCAAGACAAGAAGATTGTGGCATACACTTCTCGTCAGTTGAAACCAAATGAGAAGAATTACCCCACACATGATCTTGAGCTACCAGTAGTGGTACATGCCTTGATCACGTGGAGACACCTTCTGTTGGGCAGAAAAGTGGACATCTTCACCGATCACAAGAGCTTGAAGTACATCTTCACATAGCCAAACCTGAACCTTCGTCAGACTCGTTGGGTTGAGATGATCCAAGATAAAGATCCAAGCATTGAGTATACACCTGGCAAGGCCAATGTCATTGTAGATGCCTTGAGCAGAAAGGCATATTGCAACAGTCTCCTTCTCAAACCGTTCCAGCCTGAACTTTGTGAATCATTCAGGAAGCTCAACCTCCAAGTTGTTCCGCAAGGCTTTCTTGCAAACCTTCAAGTTGCTCCTACCTTGGAAGACCAAATCCGTGAGGCCCAACTAAGTGATGCTATGGTGCGGAAAGTGAAACATGGTATTGCTAAGGGTACTCCCAAATACAAGTGCTATCGTGTTGATGAGAAATACACCTTGTTCTTTGAGGAAAGAATTGTGGTTCCCAAGGGTGATCTCAGGAAGCTCATAATGAACGAAGCACATGACTCCCTCCTTTCGATTCATCCCGGAAGTTCCAAGATGTACCAAGACCTCAAGCAATCTTACTGGTGGACTCGAATGAAAAGGGAGATTGCCCAATTCGTGAATGAATGTGATGTCTGCAGAAGAGTGAAGGCAGAGCATCAACGTCCAGCCGGTCTCCTCCAACCTCTACCTATTCCCGAGTGGAAATCTCATCACATTGAAATGGATTTCGTCACTGGGTTTCCTAAGTCCAAGAAGGGGAATGATGCTATCTTTGTAGTGATTGACAAGCTAACTAAAGTAGCTCATTTCCTTCCCGTCAAAGAATCCATCAACGCAGCTCAGCTGGCAGAGCTATACACCTCCAGAATTGTTTCGTTGCATGGCATTCCTCAAGTCATCTCCTCAGACCGTGGAAGTTTGTTCACATCCAAGTTCTGGGACTCCTTTCAGTCATCCATGGGCACGAAAATTCGCTTCAGCACTGCGTTTCACCCTCAGACTAGTGGTCAAGTCGAAAGAGTGAACCAGATCCTCGAAGACATGCTAAGAGCTTGTGTCATCTCTTTCGGTATGAAGTGGGAAGATTGTCTCCCGTTTGCCGAATTCTCATACAACAACAGCTTCCAAGCAAGTGCCGACAAATCTCCTTTTGAAATCCTCTATGGCAGAAAGTGTCGTACCCCGCTCAACTGGTCCGAGACTGGTGAACGTCAACTTCTTGGCAATGATTTGATTACAGAAGCCGAAGAAATGTGCAAAGTCATACGTGAGAATCTCAAAGCCACTCAATCACATCAAAAGAGTTACTATGACGGCAAGCATCGTGATTTGGCTTTCGACATTGGAGATCATGTCTATCTCCATGTTTCTCCTATGAAAGGAACCCAAAGATTCGGTATCAAAGGAAAGCTTGCTCCGAGATACGTGGGACCTTTCAAGATTCTTGGCAAAAGAGGCGATCTAGCCTACCAACTTGAGCTTCCCTCCAACTTTGCAAATTTTCATGATGTGTTTCACGTGTCTCAACTCCGCAAGTGCTTCAAGACACATGAACGCACCATTCCGTTCGAGGAGATTGATCTTCAACTAGGCTTGTCTTATCGTGAGCACCCTGTTACTATTCTTGAGGAAACTGAGTGAAAAACCCGCAGCAAGTCCATCAAGTTCTTGAAAGTTAAGTGGTCACACCATACCGACCGAGAAGCTACGTGGGAACGAGAAGATCACCTTTGTTTCGAGTATCCTTCCTTCTTCCAGTCCTAGATCTCGGGACGAGATCTTTTTGTAGTGTAGGAGAGTTTGTAATGCCCCATATGTAACACTTCCCAATTATGGCAATAAAGCATTCTCATTTTGATCCTTGTCCTTATCCTTGGGGGTTCTTGTCATTTTATTTTTGCATTGCCATATCATTTATTATTTTGCATCCTTGCATTGCTTCATCATCATAGCATCATGGCATCATAGTTTACTTTCTTGTTGAGTGTGTGTGAGGCCTTGTAATGTTGTGTGTGTGGCTTGAGCTATGCCTAGCTTAACCCTAAACCCCTCTTCTTCTTCTTCTTCTTCTTCTTCTTCTTCTTCTTCTTCTTCTTCTTCTTCTTCTTCTTCTTCTTCTTCTTTCTTTTCTTTTCTGTCCTTTCTTTGCCCCTTTGTGCAAGCCACCTAGCCAAGTGCTTTAATGTTCATTCTTCTCCTATAAAACCTTGCACCTTGTGAACAACCTCTCTGCCAAATATCACCCCATTTGTAAATGCTTTGGTTGGGTTTTAAAATGACTAGAGTTTGAACCAAATTCAAACTCCTTTTATTTTTCTGCCTCCAAAAATGTCCAAGTCAATTTTAATAAATAGGGCATAAATCACTGAGCATGGGGATATTTTTCTTTTCCCCTAACTCTTTTTCTTTTAGCCTGTGTTTTTCTTTTTCTTTCTGTCTGAAGAAATAAAGAAAAAGAAAGAAGTCAGTGGCACAACAGAGGCTCTGGACCTCCTCCCCCTTCTCTCCCCCAGGCCCAGCCTTTTCCCTTCGCAGCGCATGTCCAACTCTCTCCCGCAGGCCCGCAGAGCGCTCGCAGTCGCGTCGTCTCTCCCCTCGCGCCTGGCCCCACTTGTCTGCCTCTCACCCCGAGTCGCCATCTTCCTCTGTCAGCACAAAATAGAGCAGAGTGCACGCTCATCGTCGTGACGTGAACTCACGGACGTCGAGGTCTCATGATCCGAGCCACTCATTTAAACCCGCACCGTGTCCTCCCTTCCTCTCTAGGTTTCCCCTTCCTCCTCTCGCCACCTGGAGAGCCGAGCTCAACCAGATCCGCCGCCCCAGTCGATCCCGCACGCATCTGAGAGCACGACCTCGTCGCCGGTGAGCCCCTCGTCGACCTCAGCCTCGCCAACGGTGTCCTTCTGCTTCCACGACATCGACTACTTCGACTACTTCCTCTACGCGGAGCCGATCGCCTCGCCACCGAGCTCTTCTTCCTCTTCTTCATCTCCGGTGGCCGTAGCTGTTCGAGACCCGCCGCCGTCTACTCCGTCCATGACTGGGCCAGCCGAGCACTTCTCCGTGCTCGTGGTGAGCTCCTCTTTCTCCCCATGCCTTTTTCCCCTTCCTGCGCGGCCTCTAGGTCCTAGTTCTTCGAGCGCCCGAGCTCATCGCCGTCGGACCTCGTCGTCGGCGAGTGTTCCGACCCCTCTAGTGCGTCGCTTGCTGTCCATTCGCTCCCGTGCGTCGTGTAGGAGCTGCCTGTGCAGTCGCGTACCGCCTAGGCCTCTGCATCGCCTCGCCGTTGCTCCATCGCCGCCGTTCTGTCGTTGCTCGTCGCCAGCGCTGTAGTGCTCTTTAGGTGCTGCTAGTGCATCAGGTGGGTGCGGAACTCTTCCAGGAGCAATCCGCACCGCTCCGCCATCTCGTTTGGTCGCCGGAGTAGCTCCGACGAGCCCAATGTTTTCCCATGTCTCTGCTTCTGTAGTTACTTCTTCAGTATTCTAACTTGTTAACTATCAAGGTTCGAGTGCTAGCGCAGTGGTTCGTCTCTTCGTTGGTTAGCTTCAGGTCTTGTGTTCGAATCCTTGTGGGATCAGTGGGATTTCGCCCCCTTTTGTCTTTCGCGTGTGGCTGACATGTAGGCCCCACCTGCCAGCCTCACAGGCTTCTCCAGCCCCCGCACGCACCCGCTGGCGCCAGCTCAGTGAGGCCGGGCCCTCTTGTCAGTGGTCGTGGCTAGTTGAGCCATGGGTCACTTTGACCCTGCGCTTTGTTTTTCTTTTTTTGTTTTGTGTTTTCTTTTTCTTGTCTGTCTTCTTCTTGTTATTTTAATATCTGTGAAAATATGTTTCTGATGAAAATGAGTCCTATATGAAAAGTGCTTAGAATTTTATGTAGATTATGAATATGATGTTTGTTGCCATGTTTAAAAACATTTAAAATGTTGTTTGAATTTAATCTTGTTTTAAATATGCTTAAACTTGTAAAATTCATAACTAAATATCTACAACTCCAAATTTAACAAACTTTATATGCATTTGGGGTGGAAAAATGTGTAGAATATTTTGGTGCTGTTGTTTAGCATGTTTGACAACTTTATCATAGAAGTTTTTCAGATCTGTCCCAAATGCATTTTAATTAATATGGGAGTTTCTGGATATTGTTGTTATTTATTTCCAGCCCATTTAAATGTGCTAGCATGTTGGTGTAATGTTTGTTGCACACTTGCCATGTTAACCAACTCCTTAAAACTTGTTGGATGCTTGTTTGAATGAACTACATAAACATGGTAGTTGTTCTTTTGTTTGTTTTTCTTTCTGTGAGTGATCTTGTTGATTGTGTTGTTGTTGCATTTTTGTGAACCTAGGCCATGCATCATATCTACACTTTCCCTTGTTCATCATGTTCATGCGTCATATGGGTGAGCATTGCATGTTGATTGATTTTGTTCCATTGTTGCATTGCTGTGTTTGGTTAGAGCCCGGTGATGATACGGAGTACGAGGTTTCTACCGAGGTTGAGTGTGAGGAGCAAGGTTACGTTCCCTCCGAGGAATCAACATGCAAGATGACCTTACCCGGACATCACTACTATCTTTGCCTATGCTAGATGTCTCGCTCTTTAGCTTATTGCCTCGATGCCTATGTCTGTTTGTCAGCCCTCCTATTGTTGTCATGAAACTCTCTAACCACCCACCTAGCAAACCGTTGTTTCGCTACGTAAGCATCGCTCAGCCCCTCTTATAGCGTTGATAGTTGCAGGTGAAGATTGAAGATTCTTGCTTCATGATGAAGTTATTGTTGGGATATCACATTATATAATCTGTTAAACTAAATCATCTATATATTGGTAATGGGTGGAAGGCTAAGCCTCTTGCTTGGTGTTTTGTTCCACTCATGCCACCCTAGGAACCGTTTAAACCGGTGTTATGTTCCTTGATTTTGCGTCCCTAACACGGTTGGGGTTTATAGGGCCCCCTCGATAACCCGCTTAGCGCTAAAGCTTTTCCAGCAAGGCCCAACTTTGGTTTTACATTTGCCTAATAACTAAAAACTTGCATAGGGACTAGCTACCCCGAGGACTTAATTAACAACCCCGGTCCAGTGCTCCTCATGAGTGTTAGTCCAACCCAGAGTCGATTGCGGTACCCCCCTTGGCGACTTGGGTTTTGGTCACCGTATGCTGTGCTCATCCGGTCGTGGCCTGAGACTAGATACGCGCGGCTACTGTCAGGGTGTCGGCACGCCGGGAGGTCTTGCTGGATTAGTTTTACCTATGTCGGAATATCTTGAGCACGGGATTCCGAGAATACTCGGGTCTTCCCACCTTGGAGTTGCGACTCCGCAGATCGTGAGCTTGTGATGGGCTAAGTTGGGACACCCCTGCAGGGTTTGATCTTTTGAAAGTTGTGCCCGCGGTTATGTGGCAGATGGGAATTTGTTAATATCCGGTTGTAGAAAACTTGACACCATGTTCATAATACACTGCCAGCGTGAGTAACCGTGACGGTCGCTTTCCGAAGGGGTTCGGGAAGTGAACACGGTGGGGTTATGATTGACGTTCTTAGTTAGGATCACTTCATGATCACTTTGACGATTGTTGGCACTTTCTCTTCTCGCTCTAAACCCGTAAGCTAGTGCTAGTGCTGCTGCAACTTTGTTTAAGACTTTTCCACACCTAAGGCTATGATAGTATTGCTACCCGGGAACGAGATTGCTGAGTCCCCCGTGGCTCACAGATTCTACACAACACCAGATGCAGGTACCGTTGAGAACTACACAGCTGGTGGTTCAGAGTTGTATTGGGAGTTCGATGAAGAACGTGGGCGATACTACGTGTCTTACCCAGAGGATCGGTAGGGCTCTTACTAGGATGATCGGGACCTTGTGTTGCTTTATTTATGGTATCTTTCATTTAGATCTTCGTCCGTAGTCGGACTCTGATGTTATTGGATGATGTATGTTAATGTATTACATTGTGTGACGTGGCGAGTGTAAGCCAACTACTCTTTTACATTTTCATCCCCTCTTTTACATGAGTTGTGCAAAGATACCATACTTAAGATCATCCTAGTATGTGATTATACCTTTAAGTCGTGCCTCGACACGTGGGAGGTATAGTCACATACTAGGCATTACAGTGCTTCACTTATATCTTTTGAGTTGAATAGTTTTTGCTCTTATGCTTCACTTATATCTTTTAGAGCATGGCAGTGATTATATTTTGAAGAAATTGTTGAACTCTCATGCTTCACTTATATCTATGTGAGAGTCTATTAAGCATGGTAATGTGTTTAGGCTAAAGAAACTAGTCTTCACATGATAAACATCCAATGTCAATGTAGTAAAATTTTCACACCAAGTGCATTGAATAGAATGAGATGTTGGATGCTTGATAATTGTTTTGAGACATGAGGATAGTGATATTAGAGTCATGCTAGTGGAGTTATTATGAAATTGAAGAATACTTGTGTTAAGGTTAGTGATTCCCGTATCATGCACGTATGGTGAACCGCTATGTGACGAAGTTAGAGCATGAGGTATTTGTAGAGTGCCAACCTTTGTGTGGAGGTCGGGGGCGCGCGATGGTTAACTCCTACCAACCTCCCCCCTAGGAGCATTCGTTGATTACTTTGTTTTTTGATGACTCGTAGATTTTTGCAATAAGTATAGGATTTCTTATGACTAATGTTGAGTCCATGGATTATACGCACTCTCACCTTTCCACCATTGCTAGCCTCTCTTGTATCGCGCAACTTTCGCCGGTACCATAAACCCACTATATATCCTTCCTCAAAATAGCCACCATATTGTTCCTCAAAACAGCCACCATACCTACCTATCATGGCATTTCCATAGCCATTCCGAGATATATTGCCATGCAACTTTCCACCATTTCGTTCATATGACATGCATCATATTGTCATAGTGCCATGCATGATCATGTAGTTGACATCGTAGTTGTGGAAAAGCCACCATGCATAATTTTTCATACATGTCACACATGCTTCATTGCTTATGTCGGTACACCGCCGGAGGCATTCATGTAGAGTCATACTTGTTGTAGTATCGAGTTGTAATTTCAAGTTGTAACAAAAAGTGTGATGATCATCATTATTAGAGCATTGTCCCGTGTGAGGAAAGGCCAATAAAAAAAGAGAAGGCCCAAAAAAATAGAGAGAGAGGGGCAAATAAAAAAAAAGAGGAAAGCCCCTCCAAAAAAATGATGAGAGGAAAGAGAGAAGGGGCAATTGCTACTATCTTTTTCCACACTTGTGCTTCAAAGTAGCACCATGATCTTCATTGTAGAGAGTCTCATGATTAGTCACTTTCATATACTAGTGGGAATTTTCGTTATAGAACTTGGCTTGTATATTCCAACGATGGGCTTCCTCAAATGCCCTAGGTCTTCGTGAGCAAGCAAGTTGGATGCACACCCACTAGTTTCTTTTGTTGAGCTTTCATTCATATTTAGCTCTAGTGCATATGTTGCATGGCAATCCCTACTCACTCACATTGATATCTATTGATCGGCATCTCCATAGCCCATTGATATGCCTAGTCGATGTGAGACTATCTTCCTCCTTTTTGTCTTCTCCACAACCACCTCTATTCCACCCATAGTGCTATATCCATGGCTCACGCTCATGTATTGTGTGAAAGTTGAAAGGTTTGAAAAGAATAGAGTATGAAAACAAGTGCTTGGCGAAAATCGGGGTTGTGCATAATATGAATATTTTGTGTGATGAAGAGGGAGCATAGCCAGACCATATGATTTTGTAGGGATAACTTCCTTTAGCCATGGTATTTTGAGAAGACATGATTGCTTTGTTAGTATTGCTTGAAGTATTGTTATTTCTTATGTCAATATAGACTTTTATCTTGAATCCTTCAGATCTGAACATTCATGCCACAATTAAGAGAATTACATTGAAAAACTATATTGGTTAGCATTCCACATCAAAAATTCTTTCTTTATCATTTACCTACTCGAGGATGAGCAGGAATTAAGCTTGGGGATGCTTGATATGTCTCCAACGTATCTATAATTGTTTATTGTTCCATGCTATTATTTATGAAGTCTTGGATGTTTAATGGGCTTTATCATTCACTTTTATATCATTTTTGGGACTAACCTACTAACCCAAAGGCCCAGTCCAGATTGTTGTTTTTTACCTATTTCAGGGTTTTGCAGAAAAGGAATATCAAACGGAGTCCAAACGGAATGAAACCTTCGCGAGAGATATTTTTGGAGGAAATCACACTCGGGAATCTTCGGGACCAAGTCAGGGGACGGAGAGCCAGCCCTCGAGGGTGGGGGCGCGACCCCCATCCCAGGGCACGCCCCCTGCCTCGAGACTAGCCCACACGCCCCCCCGGTGCCCTCCTTCTTCCTATATATACCTATGTACCCTAGAAACTCCATACGCAGAGAGAAAACCCTAATTCCACTGTCGTAGCTTCTGTTCCCGTGGAGATCCCATCTTGGAGCCTGTTCCGGGAGGGGGATCCATCACGGAGGCCTTCATCATCATCATCATCATCGCCCTCACCATGAGTTGTGAGTAGTTTACCTCAGACCTTCGGGTCCATAGCTAGTATCTAGATGTATTATTCTCTCTCTCTGGATCTCAATACAAAGTTCTCCTCGGTCTTCGAGGAGATCTATTCGATGTAATCTCTTTTTGCGGTGTGTTTGTCGAGATCCGATAAATTGTGAGTTTATGATCAAGGTTATCTATGAAAGATATTTGGTTCTTCTCTGAAGTTTTTATGTGTGCTCATAATATCCTTGCAAGTCTCTTTCAATTATTGGTTTGGTTTGGCCTACTAGATCTATAGTTCTTGCAATGGGAGAAGTGCTTAGCTTTGGGATCAATCTTGCGGTGTCCTTTCCCAGTGACAGTAAGGGCAGCAAGGCAGGTATTGTATTGTTACCATGGAGGATAAAAAGATGGGGTTTTCATCATATTGCTTGAGTTTATCCCTCTACATCATGTCATCTTGCTTAAGGCGTTACTCTATTCTTATGAACTCAATACACTAGATGCATGCTGGATAGCGGTCGATGTGTGGAGTAATAGTAGCAGATGCAGAATCGTTTTGGTCTACTTGTCTCGAACGTGATGCCTATATACAATGATCATGCCTAGATAGTCTCATAATTATTCGCTTTTCTATCAATTGCTCGACAGTAATTCGTTTACCCATCGTAGAATATCGCTATCATGAGAGAAGCCACTAGAGAAAACTATGGCCCCCGGGTCTATTCTCAACATATCAATCTACATCTACTTTACTTTTCTTGCTTTTATTTGATGTTTTATTAAACCCAAAATACCAAAAATATAATTATCATCTCTATCAGATCTCACTCTCGTAAGTGATCGTAAAGGTATTGACAACCCATTATCGCGTTGGCTGCGAAGTTCTTATTTGTTTGTGCAGGTGCGAGGGACTCGTGCATGGTCTCCTACTGGATTGATACCTTGGTTCTCAAAAACTGAGGGAAATACTTACGCTACTGTGCTGCATCTCCCTTTCCTCTTCGAGGGAATACAACGCAAGCTCAAGAGGTAGCAGTGTCTTAAGGTGTTATTTTAGTATGAACTCTCGGGCTGTTTGTGACACTTATAGGAATAGCCTAATAGATCGATCATGAAGAATAACTTTGAGGTGGTTTCGTACCCTACAATAATCTCTTCGTTTGTTCTCCGCTATTAGTGAATTTGGAGTGAGTCTTTGTTGCATGTTGAGGGATTGTTATATGATCCAATTATGTTGTTATTCTTGAGAGAACTTGCACTATTGAAAGTATGAACCCTAGGCCTTGTTGCCAAGCATTGCAATACCGTTTGTGCTCACTTTTATCATTATACCTTGCTGTTTTTATAGTTTTAGATTACACAAACCTATATCTACCATCCATATTATACTTGTATCACCATCTCTTCGCCGAACTAGTGCACCTATACAATTAACCATTGTATTGGGTGTGTTGGGGACACAAGAGACTTTTTGTTATTTGGTTGCAGGGTTGTTTCAGAGAGACTATCTTCATCGTGCGCCTCCCACTAATTGATAAACCTTAGGTCATCCACTTGAGGGAAAATTGCTACTGTCCTACAAAATTGTATGCTTGGAGGCCCAACACGAGTCTACAAGAAGAAAGTTGTGTAGTAGACATCAATCCAAACCTCGTACTTGCTTAATTGCTAAATCTTCTAAAGGCTAGTTATAGCATAGAAGGTTAGGTCATGCGGGCATGCGAAATCTTGATGAGCTTATTAAAGGTAATCATATCCTTGGTGTTAAAGATGTTATATTTGACAAGGATAGACTTTGTAGTGCTTGTCAAGCAGAAAAACAAGTTGGAGGAAGTCATCCCGTGAAGAACATCATGACCACGAGAAGACCGCTTGAGCTACTTCATATGGATCTTTTTGGTCCCAATGCCTACAAGAGTCTCGGTGGTAGCTCGTTCAGGTTGGTAATTGTTGATGATTTTTTCAGATTTACGTGGGCATTCTTTCTTGATGATAAATCACAGGTCCAAAATATCTTCAAGAACTTCACTAGGAAGGCTCAAAATCAATTTGAAGTGAAGATCAAGAAGGTTCGGAGCAACAACGGTACAGAGTTCTTGACGAAGAAGCGATTTCACATGAGTTCTCGGCTACATACACACCTCAACAAAATGGAGTTGTTGAGAGGAGGAACCGGACGTTGATTGATATGGCAAGAACGATGCTTGATGAATACAAGACGCCAAGACACTTTTGGGCGGAAGCGGTTGAGACAGCTTTCCATGCTACCAACCGATTATATCTTCACAAGATTCTCGTCAAGACAGCATGCGAGCTTCTCACCGAGAAATTACCAATTGATGTAGGAGACAAAGATCATTCGGAAGCAATTCTATACTTATCTATTAGCAAGATTCGCCTAACAAAGGTGAAGGAGAGTACTTTGTCCATTCAAGTGGAAGCCTCAACTTCACACTAAGGTGAACCACAAGCTGACTTGGAGGCATCCATAAGTGGAACACGTCAAGACAAAGGAAATGAGGAAGTACATCAATATGAACCTCATCGACCTCCTTCTCCACCTCCACAAGAGAATATCAACACCAACAACAATGAACAAGGACAAGAAGAATAAGAAGACAATGATGAGGATGTTCAACCTCAACCCAAACAAAAGATCTCACGAGTTAGAGGAAGAATTGCAAGAGATCATCCCGTTGAACAAATCTACAATGACATTCAAACCGAGAGAATCACTCGCTCTAAATCTCATTTAGCTAACTTATGTGAACATTACTCATTCATTTCTAATGTTGGACCTACGAAGGTTGAAGAAGACCTTGATGATCTGAATTGGGTGAATGCTATGCACGAGGAACTACATAACTTTCAGAGAACCCAAGTATGGACACTGGTTGAGAAGCCCGACGACAAGCACAATGTCATTGGAACCAAATGGGACTTTCGGAATAAGCAAGATGAAGATGGACAAGTTGTACGCAACAAGGCTCGTCTTGTTGCCCAAGCCTACACTCAAGTCGAAGGTATGGATTATGGTGAGACATATGCCCCTGTTGCTAGACTTGAGTCCATACACATCTTACTTGCTTATGTCAATCACCATGACATCACTTTATACCAAAAGGACATTAAAAGTGATTTTCTTAATGGTGAAATTGAGGATCAAGTTTTTGTTAAACAACCTCCATGATTTGTTAATCCCAAGAAACATAATCATGTCTACAAACTTCAAAAGCTCTTTATGGTCTTAAACAAGCTCCTAGAGCATGATATAAATGCTTGACCAAGTTTCTTACTAAAAAAGGCTTTGAAATTGGGATAATCGATTCCACAATTTTTACTAATAGGGTTAATGATGAATTATTTGTGTGCCAAATTTATGTGGATGATATCATATTTGGTTCTACTAACCCCCATTTTAGTGAAAAATTTGGAAGGCTAATTTCGGAGAAGTTTGAGATGTCTATGATGAGTGAACTCAAATTTTTCCTTGGTTTTCAAATCAAGCAAACTAAGGAAGGTACCTTTGTTTCTCAAACAAAGTATACCAAGGATCTTTTCAAGAAGTTCAACATGCAAGAAAGCAAAGGTATGAAAACACTCATGCCTACTACTGGACATCTTGACTTGACTAAGGATGGCAAACCAGTTGACCAAAAGGTTTACCACTCTATGATTGGTTCATTGGTATATCTATGTGTTTCCCGTCCCGATATTATGCGAAGTGGGTGCATGTGTGCACAATATCAAGTGGCCCCTAGAGAATGTCATCTTAAGGCTGTGAAAAGGATAGTGAGATACTTAATTCATACACCAAACTTTGGCATTTGGTATCCTAGGAGGTCTTCTTTTCATCTTCTTGGCTAATCCGATTCGGATTATGCCGGTGACAAGGTTGATAGAAAGTCTATGTTAGGTACTTTTCAATTTCTTAGTAGATCCCTTATGTCTTGGTCCTCCAAGAAACAAAACTCGGTATCCTTATCCACCACCGAAGCGGAATACATTGTTGTCGGATCATGTTGTGCTCAATTACTTTGGATGACCCAAACCCTTAAGGACTATGGGATACATGTGAAACTTGTTCCATTGCTTTGTGAAAATGAGAGTGCTATTAAGATTGCTCACAATCATGTGCGACATTCTCGAACTAAGCATATTGAGATTCGTCATCATTTCATTCAAGACCATGTTGCTAAAGAAGACATCAATCTTAAGCATGTTCATACCGATAAGCAATTGGCGGATATATTCACCAAACTGCTTGATGAGAAAGTGTTTTCCCGTTTGAGAGGTGAATTGAATATCCTTGATGCCTCAAACTTGGAGTAGAAACTCCATTTGGAAACATGCAAGGCATGAGCCTTTTGTGACTAATCCTTGATATTTCTCTTATGATGATGATTTTATGTCTTGGATCTATACATGTACCCATGCATGCTATCTAACCCTTGTAGGTACTTGGATGAGCCCAAATCTACGACATTGCAAGTCACTCACATCTTAAGCAATCTCAACATCACCAAGTCCTCATTATATGTTTGTTGAATTCAAGGAAGCATGAACACACTCAACATATCCTTTGACAATATCTATATATCAAATTTCATTTGGTATCAAGTCTCATGACTATCATTTTGGATACACAAGTGCTCTTCCTTGCAAGACTAACCCATGTAGGAAGATGAACTCAAACTACTAGTGGTGCTCCAACTCTTGATGTACTACATTTGAGCATCCGACACAAGTTCGACTACATGAACAAGATCAACATCACCCAAGGTATGTTATTCCATCATAGAGAAGTTTTGACCCAAGTCATGAGTCAAAGCAACTCAACAAGATGTGAACACATCAAAATGCTTAAACAAAAAATGGTAACCCCATTTTGAGCTTAAACGATGAGTCTGACCTATGATCAAGTGATCTCACTTGACTCCTAAGTCAATATACTCTGACATAGGTGACTTTGTTGCCGACCCCTTCTGGATGAAGTTATCTACTGTTTCTTGCTATCTTGTTCCCCTTAACACACACACACACACACACACA
>LR738713.1:417844308-417923266 GCA_902687465.1 Secale cereale
ACGCACGCACGCACACACACACACACACAAATTTCATCTAAATTTCCTTTCTTTTTTGTTTGTTCCTATTTCTGTTTTTTTTGTATCTAGTTCCTTGATTTTTTTTCTTGTTAATTCATTGCAAATCCTTGTGAGATTTAATCTGCCAAGTGAGCTGAGTTGAAAATACTTTTCTTCTGCATGGAACTCAGACTCACCGATCCAAGTCTATCAGCTAGACCGAACTACAAGAATATCTTGTAGACAGTTCATCCGTACAACCGACATGGATCAACCCGGTCTGACCGATATGCATCATCCATGACACTGCCAACTCGGTGTCACCGATTGAAATGGATCAGTGTTACCGACTTCACTTCTGAGAAAACTTTTTGCCATTGCATATTTCATTTCTTCTCCAGCTCCAGTAAATGATTCTTATCCTCTACCCGCATCTTTATCTACATATTGCTTTGTAGTGTGTCTCAAGGACCAAACCTGCCTGACTCATGCTCTAGAAGTACCCTTCTTGGAAATTGATGTCAAAGGGGGAGAGAGAGAGCACATCAAAGCTTATCAAATGGGAGAGAAAGCACATCTTAGCTCTTCCAGATGCCAGTAATATAAAGAGGAGAGAAGTCACATGTCTTTAAGAGGATAAAGACATGTCTATATATGGTTGTTTGCACCTTTTTCATGCTCTGATTTGTCTGATTTATCTTGCTCTGATTTTTTCTTACCCTACCTTCTCCCATTATCCAATAGCAGATTCAGGGGGAGAAAGAGTCTATATCTAGGGAAGAAAACCTTTGGAATTTATTGCATATCTTTAAATGTTTGGGTACATGTCTATATCCCAATGAAGTACTAAGTACTCGCCCATTACATGTCATCCCAATCTTGGTACTCTTGTGGTTCCCTGAAACTGCTTTATATTATAGTGTTCTTGTGTTATCTAACCCTGTTTTCTCAAGTTCACATATTCCAAAGCCATCTCAAGACCACAAGGTAATTATATGCATCACACTCATGTGCATGATAATCTCTTGCTGATGTACATATTGTTTGCAAGAAGGATTCATGAACATGAAGGTACATTTCCTTCTAACTACATCTTTTGCTCTGATGCATATAGCCAAGATACATCCAACTCATTGCTTGCTCTATCATGCCTATGCATTCACATGTTCTTATACTCTATCTTTACATGATTGCATACATGTAGGGGGCGCCTATCCAAGTTACATGTCTTTCCTAAGCTTTACTTGTTACTCTTCATATCTTTTATCTAAAGCTTTGATGTATGTTGCCATCAATTACCAAAAAGGGGGAGATTGAAAGCACAAGTGCTCCTTGGGTGATTTTGGTAATTAATGTCAACATATCTCTTGTTGGACTAATACCTTTACCTAGTGTATTTTAGATGAGTTCAACATTGGAGTGGCAAGGACAAGAGGATGTGGAACTCCTTCAAAATGCTAAGGACAAAGATTGGCAAAAGCTCAAGACTCTACATTTTCATTTTAGTGATCCAAGATCACATTGAGTCTATAGGAAAGCCAATACTATTAAAAGGGGATGAGGTGTTGCTTAATGGTCTACTTGCTCAAACTGCTTAGTGATATTGCTCCAAAACACTCAGCCACTTTCTCATTTCCACATTTGTCCAAAACCCAAAGTCATACTCGGCCCCACGATTTGATCTATCTAGCACCACCAAGTTCATATGACATAGCCACTTCCAGAAACCCTAGATAGTTCGGTCACACTGATATGGATCTTGGTCTCACTGAGATGGCCTTGCAAACTCTCTGTTTCCTGTTGTAACATTTTGATCTCACTGAAATGTGCAATCGGTCCCACCGAGTTTGCCTGACCAACTCTCTGGTTACTCATTGATGAAATCGGTCTCACCGAGTTCATGCAATCGGCGTCACCCAGATGAGGTTTTGCCCTATCCCTAGCACATTGGTCCCACCGAGTTGTTCCATTCGATCCCACCGAGATTCCTAATGTTCAAATTTTGAACTGCTTCGGTCTCACCGAGTTCTCCTATTCGGTGTGACTGAGTTGGCTCAAATGTGTGTAACGGTTGCATTTTGTGTGGATGCTATATACTCCTCCACCTCCTTCTCCATTTGTGAGAGAGCCATCAGAACGTGCCTACACTTCCACTACTCATTTTCTGAGAGAGAACCGCCTACTCATGTGTTGAGACTAAGACATTCCAATCCTACCACAAGAATCTTGATCTCTAGCCTTCCCAAGTTGCTTTCCACTCAAATCATCTTTCCACCATAGCCAAATTTGTGTGAGAGAGATGATTGTTGGGGAGACTATCATTTGAAGCACAAGAGCAAGGAGTTGATCATCAACACACCATCTATTACGTTTTGGAGAGTGGTATCTCCTAGATTTGTTAGGTGTCGCTTGGGAGCCTCCGACAAGATTGTGGAGTTGAACCAAGAAGTTTGTAAAGGCAAGGAGTTTTCCTACTTGGTGAAGATCTACACGAGTGAGGCAAGTCCTTCATGGGCGATGGCCATGGTGGGATAGACAAGGTTGCTTCGTCATGGACCCTTCGTGGGTGGAGCCCTCCATGGACTCGCGCAGCTGTTACCCTTCGTGGGTTGAAGTCTCCATCAACATGGATGTACGATAGCACCACCTATCGGAACCACGCCAAAAATCTTCGTGTCTTCATTGCGTTTGCACACTCCAATCCCATCCCTTTACTTTCTTGCAATTAGCATGCTTTACTCTTTCCACTGATCATACTCTTTCCATGCTTGCTTGAAATGTATTGTGAATGCTTAAACTTGTGCTAAAACTCTACCTCAAGTTAAAGAAATTAAAAACTGCTACTTTTGCTTGTTGAGGGTCTAATCACCACCCCCCCTATAGACACCTCTTCTCGATTCTTTCACAGGTGCTGGTGAGCCCGGGTGTTTGAAGCTCGTTTGAGGCACCCGTTTGGGTCACATTTTCTTGACCGGTCAGTGACCAGGCCATTCACCTGGGTGTTTGAGGCGGGGTTGGGGCGCCACGCTATAGATGCTCTTAGGCCTCTTTCAAAGCACATGTGCTTAGATGAGGTGCTAAGCATTGGTTATCCTGTTGTAGCTAAGCTTCCTTCACTAAATTATTTAGCAACTATATTCTTCTATGTATTGATATTTGTTTTGCATACGTTCATGCACTTGACATTGTTTCTTTGCGTGGTCATCAAAGTGTTCTATCTCCTTAATTGCTATGCCATGTCATTTTTCACTTATGTGGCATGCTTAGCGCCCGTACACCATGGATCACTCAAAAGAGACTTATTAGTTGCATCAGCTACTTGGCTTGCTATGTTAACCGGCTGAGAGGCTGGGCCTGTAAGGCCTCTTCAAGTGCAAAGGTGCTTAGATTAGGTGCTAAGTGCATTAAATAGCTTAGTAATTTAAATCCTCAATCCATATGTGCTTAACTTGCTGTATCTAAGACTATCCATAGTGAGAGTAACATAGGTGGTAACATCACACATATTCAGGTAAAATAGATGATGTGATAAAGAATTAATGAGGAAAGAGAGACATGTGATAACATAATAACTCACAATATGAGTAACATCACACATACCAATACAAGATGAGTCTGCAACCTAATAAATGAATTGTTGCATGACACCACACATATGTTCCTCCCCACTTAGAGGTGGTAACATAGACTACTAACATATCCATGTTATTAGTCTAAGTCACTCCCCACTATAGGTGGCCTAAGCTCACTTCATTTAATGATTTAACACCTAAACTTTTTCATGCATTTGGTGAGCTTTCTTCGTTTAAGTATTTTTCTAGGTTGGCGTGTGATACATCTCCAACATATCTATAATTTATGAAGTATCCATGATATATTTATATCAATCTTGTATGGATTTCGTGCACTTTTATATTATTTTCATGGACTAACATATTAATCTAGTGCCCAATGCCAGTTGCTATTTTGTGCTTGTTTTTAGTTTTTCAGAAAATCCATACCAAATGAAGTCCAAACGCGACGAAACTTTTTGACGATTTTTCTCGAGAAGGGAAGAGATCCGGGAAGCTTCGAGGGAGTACCAGAAGTCCTACAAGGGCCCCACAAGACAAGGGGATACGTCCACCACCCTGGGCGCGCCCTGATATCTTGTGGGGGCCCTGTGGCACCTCCTAGCATGATTCCAATGCTAAAAAATCCTATAAATTGGAGAGAGAAAAATGAAAGTTAACTTAGATGAGTTTTTCCGCCGTTGCAAGCCTCTGTTCCAAAGCGATCTCATTCAGGGCTCCGTTCCGGCACTCTGCTGGAGGGGGAAGTCGTCACCGGAAGTCATATTCATCATCCCCGCTACTTCCATGATGAGGCGGGAGTAGTTCACTCCTGGGGCTGAGAGTATGTACCAGTAGCTATTTGTTTGATCTCTCTCTCTCTCTCTCTCTCTCTCGTGTTCTTGATTTGGCACGATCTTTATGTACCATGAGCTTTGTTCATATGGTGGAATCATGTGGTGTTCTTCCCTCACCATCTTTGTTGTGATGAATTGAGTCTTGCTCTTTGAGGTTTCATTGTTATCATATTAAATATTTTGGATATGAGATCACTTGATGTATGTCTTGCATGTGGATACCCGTGTGATTGTAAGTGCATCTAGTGCCACCCCTAGTTGGTTTTGGAGTATTGACGGCAAACCTGGTTGAGGGACTAATGTGTTTGTGAGAATTGCAGGATAACACAGGTAATAGTCCCTCATTGATTCGGTTAACCTACCGGAGATGACCCCTAAAAATGTATGAAGACATTGATAACTGTGGTGGTTTATGAAGATAATCATATTGAAGACTATGACATGAGAAGACATTGAGTGAAGACTATGGAAAGCGAAGACGTAGAGTTGTCGATGTTTCCTTTTCTTCTTTGTTGAGTCATAGGAACCACCGTACTGTTAAGTGGGGTCCAAGTGAACTAAGTCAGAGTGACTGAAGTGATGCTCAACCAAATCCTATGTCTTCGAGCGAAGACTATGAGAGCAAATCTTATCCAGAGGCGGATGAGTCAGCTTTACTTGGAGCTCAAGTAAAGTTGCCGTGTGTGTTTGAAATCTGACCGTTGGAACACGTGTCAGTTCCTTAGTGACCCAGGGTCACTTCGGACAAATCAGTTCGGGTTGCCCAATGGCTATAAATAGCCCACCCCCTACACCATAAATTGGTGGCTGCTCAGAGTTATTGCATGGCTTTTGTCGTTTGAGAGCAACCCACCTCCGAAGCATTTGAGAGAGAAATCCTTGCGAGGACAAAGCCCAAACACCCAAAGCCAAAGAGTGTTAGGCATCACTGAAGTCTTTCTGTTTGTGTGACCTGAAGACATATTACACTTGAGGACTGTGTTTCCTCCAGCCGGTTAGGCGTCGTGTTCTGAGCATCCAAGAGTAATTGTGGATTGCCGGTGAACGAAGTCTGTGAAGGTTTGGAAGTCTACCTTGAAGACTTACCAGAGTGATTGGGCGAGGACTAGGTGTTCTTAGCTCAAGGGGAACAAGGTGAAGACGCGGTCTTGTGAGTTAAATCTCAGCCTCCCTAATCAGACGTACAGTTGTCACAGCAACTGGAACTGGTCTAACAAATCACTGTCTTCCCCGAGCTACTGGTTCTATCATTTCCTTCCTTTTACTTATAGCTCTATGTTGTGAAGACATTGCATGTTTGCCTTATCTGATTGTCTTCACTGAGTATCTACTTGCTGTGATTGGCTTCATTCCTTCTTCCTTTATGATCACTACTGCCTAGTTGCTATTAATCTTCATGCTTTCACTTCATTGAATACATGACTATGGCTTATCTAGTGTAGTCCACTTTCCGCTGCATACTTATAGGCTTGAGCTTATCGTTTGTCTTTGAAACTACCATGTTTAGAAGCATTTCATAAAAATCGCCTATTCACCCCCCCTCTAGTCGATATACTGCACTTTCAATTGGTATCAGAGCAAGGTACTCCCTTGTTCTGTGTGATTTGGTTTAACGACCCGGAGTTTTAGCTATGTCGACTGCAGGGATAATCAAAGTCTCCGCTACGTGCCCCGTCTTCGATGGCACCGAATATCCCTACTGGAAGAACAAGATGCGCATGCATCTTGAAGCCATTGACGTGGACCTCTGGTTTGTCGTCAAGCACGGTGTTCCCAAGTCCGGTGAAGGCATCACCGCTGCTGATGTCAAGAGGCTCGTTCAATTGGATTCAACGGCCAAGAACATCATCTGTGGTCATCTGACCAAAGGACAGTACGGTCGTGTGAGTGCTCTGGAAACGTCAAAGGAAGTTTGGGACTAGCTCTCAAAGGTCAATGAAGGAGTCTCTACCCAGAGAGATCAAAGGATCAGCGTCCTTCGCAATCTCTTCAATCGCTTCAAGAGACATGACAATGAGAATGTCCAGCACAATTTTGATCGACTCACTGACATCACAAATGAGCTTCAAGCACTTGGCACCACTGAAATCACCAAGCATGAAATCGTCAAGACCCTTCTGAGATCACTCGACAGCTCATTTGACATCCTTGCATTGATGATTCAAGAACGCCCTGACTTCAAGACTCTCGATCCGTCTGATATACTTGAAAGGCTCAACACACATGAATTTCAGCTATCTGAGAAGCGTGACATCTATGGTCCCAACTATGGCCGATCTCGCGCTTTGAAGGCAAAAGCTGTTTCCTCGTCTGAAGAAGAATCTGACTGCAGTTCTAATGATCCTGAAGACATTGGAAAGGAGCTTGCCATGCTTGTGAAGAAGTTCCAGAAATTCACTAGGAAGAAAGGCTTCAGAAAGTCTTCAAGATCCAGCTCAAGAAATGATGAAGCATCTGCTCATGACTACAAGAAAAGAACATGTCATAAGTGCAAGAAACCTGTTCACTACATCTCTGAGTGTCCTCACTGGGAAACGAGAAGAAGAAGAAGAAGAGCAAGGAATATGATTCTGATGACAAGAAAAAGAAGAAATACTCAAAGTCTTCTTCAAAGTCTTCATCAAACTATTCATCACACAAGAAGAATTCATCTGGCAAGCCTCGTGCTTTTGTTGGCAAGGAGATGGATTCTGAGGAAGAGTCTGCTTCTGAAGAGGTGGAGGTGGAGTCGGAGGAAGAGTCTGATTCTGGTGCTGCAAGTCTGGCGTTAGCCACTGCCTACATGGGCAAGTCTATCTTCAACACTGAAGACAATGGCCCCGTCCCCAACAATGATGATGAGCACGACGACTCTGCACCCACCTTCTGCTTCATGGCACGCGGTGCCAAGGTAAAATCACGCGATGCTTACTTTCAAACATCGTGTGAAGATGACTCTGATTGTGAATCAAAACCTAGCTACAAAACACTTGCTAAAATTGCCACTGAACAGCAGAAAGCCATGGAACATATTCAAAAATTGTTAGACAAAAGCGATGACCTGTTGGACGCGGAAATGATCCGTTCTCAGTCCTTAATTGAAGACATAAAAAATCTTCATGTTAAGTACAAAGAACTTGAAGAGCTTTATGAATCGCTTTCAAAAACTCATGAAAAGCTTTCCCACGATTACATTCAAAGGAAGCGAGAACTTGAGAAAGTGAAAGCGGCTCATGAAGATCTTCAAAAGGAGAATGAGTCACTCCGCGCACAACTGATCAGCTCCACTCACGAAGAGTTTGAACCACCATGTCTAAAATGCATTGAACGCGATAATTCTACATCTGTTGCTGAATGCTCTACTGCTGCCACTGTTGCAATATCTTCAACTATTGATGTGGCAACTAACCCCTCTGCTGAGGAAACCACTACTATTGCTGATGAAAATTCTAGGTTGAAGACTTTGCTTGAAACAGGGATGTACAAAAGCCTCAAAGGGCATCAGACTTTATGTGATGTCCTCAAAAAGCAGATACTGAACTGAAACCCTAGGAAAGAGGGTGTTGGATTCGACAGGAAGATGAATGTTGATGGTTCATACTGGAAGCTTGAGCAGTATCCCAAAACCACATGGGTTGCTGCAAAGGAACCTTCAATGGATCCATCTACCTTATCTGGCTTCACTTGTGCTAATCCTGTTATCATTGATGAATCCTTTGATGCAAACCATAAACTATTTAAGAATCAAAATGGTGAAGTGTTTGCCAGGTATATTGGTACTAACTGCAGGAATGGACCACCTATGAAGAAGATCTGGGTACCCAAAGGTTGTCTTGAGAAGCTTCCAGCAAATACTATCATGACACCTCCTGGGATGAAGACAAAACCTAGACCAAAGGCTTCATATGGTCCTAAGGCTTCATACAGACAAAGGACTCACCTGAGTCACCCTAACACAGATGTTTTGCAGGGAAATCGTACTCACACCCATGAATATGAGCGTGTTTCTTCAAACCGCTATGTTCATAAATCAAAGAACTTTTCTGCCTATTCTTATGAGTATTATCCTTCTCCTGCAAGACTGTTTGCTAGGGCCCCAAAGCCAAAATTCTCAGATGCTGCACTTAGACTCATTGCTTCTAAGCCACCCCTGAAGATGTGGGTGGTTAAGAAGAACTAACTTTCTCTTGCAGGGAAAGGTCTCCAGCCTATAATCAAAGGCTTTTGATGCTATTGCTGGGGACCTAAAACACTTGCAGGGCACAAGAACAAATGCCCAAAATGACTTACTGCTCATACTATCCATAAATCACTTGTTGGAGATCTTATCAGTCCTAACTTACATCTAAAGCTTTCATAATCCACTTATGCATCAATTGTTTATGCTTCATAATGGCTTTTGGTGAAGCCTATCCTCCTAACTGCATTGTAGGGAGTGACACCAAAGTCTTCAGAATGGATTATGGATAGAGGATGCACAAATCATATGACTGGTGATCGAAATCTTCTCATGGACTCAACTTTACGTCCATCCAACAAGAGTCACATCACATTTGCTGATACTGGTAAAAGCAAAGTGTTGGGTCTAGGTAGAGTTGCAATCTCAAGAGATCAGCACATGGACAAAGTCATGCTTGTTGAATCTCCTGGCTTCAACTTAATGTCTGTCTCAATGCTTTGTGACTTAAACATGATTGTGATCTTTGGCAAATTTCGTTGCATTGTACTAATGGAATCTGACAAGACTTTAGTATTTGAAGGATACAAAAAAGGTGATATGTATATGGTAGATTTCTCAGCTGGACCACAGATGGCAGTATGTCTTCTAGCAAAAGCTTCAGAGTGCTGGCTCTGGCATCGGAGGCTAGGACATGCTGGCATGAGGAACTTGCATACACTCACAAAGAATAAGCATGTCATAGGCATCGAGGAAGTCAAGTTCAAGAAAGATCATCTATGTGGTGCCTGTGAAGCTGGGAAGATGACTAGAGCCAAGCACCCCTCGAAGACAATCATGACGACATCTAAACCCTTCGAGCTGCTTCACATGGACTTATTTGGCCCTACTCACTACTCCACATTCTCTACCATAGCCTATCTCTATGGCTTCGTCATTGTTGATGACTATTCAAGATACACTTGGGTGCACATAATACTCTACAAGACTGAAGTGCAAGATGTCTTCAGACGCTTCGCCAACCGTGCCATGAACAATTATGGCATCAAGATCAAACATATCAGAAGTGAAAATGGCACTGAATTCAAGAACACTGGCCTCGATCTTTATCTGGATGAGATGGGAATCACTCATGAATTTTTAGCCCCATATACACCTCAGCAAAATGGGATCGTTGAGCGCAAGAACAGAACTCTAATTGAGATGGCTCGAACGATGCTCGATGAGTACAAAACACCAAGAAGATTCTGGCCCAAAGCTATTGACATTTCATGCCATATCATCAACCGTGTTTATCTTCACAAGCTTCTGAAGAAAACTTCCTATGAACTCCTCACTGGAAAGAAGCCAAATGTAAGCTACTTCAGAGTATTTGGAGCTAAGTGCTGGATCAAGGATCCTCATCATAAGTCAAAATTTGCACCCAAAGCTCATGAAGGCTTCATGCTCGGATATGGAAAGGACTCACACTCCTACAGAGTCTTCAACATTTTTCTCTATGAAACTGTTGAGACTGTGGATGTGAGGTTTGATGAGACAAATGGATCACAAAGAGAATCCCTACCAACTGTGCTAGATGAAGCTTCACCAAATGAATCCATCAAGCTAATGGGAACTGGTGACATCATGCCTTCTGAAGCACAACCTAACGAGGAACTCATCATCTCTGCTCCAAATCAACCTGACAACAAAGCTCAGCCCGAAGACAATCCTCCCGATGAAGACAATGCACAACAAGAGCAAAATCTTCGTCCAGCTCATCCTCGTGTTGCAAATGAAGTACAAGTTGAGAAGATAATTGATAGCATAAATGCTCCTGGTCCACTCACTCGCTCAAGAGCAACACAGCTTGCAAATTTCTATGGGCATTTTTCTTTTGTCTCAATATCTGAACCCAAGAAAGTTGGTGAAGCTTTTATGGAGCCTGAATGGATTCAAGCAATGCAAGAAGAGCTTCAACAGTTTGAGCTGAACAATGTGTGGGAACTTGTCAAGCGTCCTGATCCTCGAAAGCACAACATAATAGGCACAAAATGGATCTGTCGCAACAAGCAAGATGAGCATGGTCAAGTGGTCAGAAACAAAGCTCGTCGCGTTGCTCAAGGATACACTCAAGTTGAAGGGATTGATTTCGATAAAACATTTGCTCCTGTGGCTAGACTTGAAGCTATTCGCATACTGCTAGCCTATGCAAATCATCACAACATACTTCTATATCAAATGGATGTAAAGAGTGCCTTTCTCAATGGAAAAATTGAAGAAGAAGTGTATGTTGCACAACCACCTGGCTTTGAAGATCCAAAACGTCCTGATATGGTATACAAGCTCAACAAGGCACTGTATGGCCTCAAACAAGTGCCTCGTGCTTGGTATGACACCCTCAAAGACTTCTTGAAGAGCAAGTGCCTCGTGCTTGGTATCCCACACTCTTCACGAAGACATATGATGATGAGCTATTTGTCTGCCAAATCTATGTGGATGACATTATCTTCGGCTGCACGGACAAGAAATACAGTGATGAGTTTGGTCACATGATGCAAGAACAATATCAAATGTCTATGATGGGTGAGCTGAAGTTCTTCATTGGTCTTCAAATTCGTCAGCAAAGCAATGGCATCTTCATATCTCAAGAGAAGTATCTTAAAGACTGCCTGAAGAAGTTTGGAATGCAAGACTGCAAAGGGTACTCGACGCCAATGCCTGCTAAACATCATCTGGGTCCCGATGCCAATGGTAAAGAGTTTGATCAACAAGTATACCACTCCATGATTGGTTCTTTACTTTATTTATGTGCATCTAGGCCAGATATTATGCTTAGTGTTTGCATGTGTGCTCGATATCAAGCGGCACCAAAGGAGTCGCATCACTTAGCTGTGAAGCGAATACTTCGATATTTGGCTTACACCCCAACACTAGGATTATGGTATCCAAAGGGCTCAGAGTTTGATCTAGTAGGATTTTCAGATGCTGATTATGTTGGTGACAAAGTTGATCGCAAGTCCACATCTGGCACATGTCACTTTCTAGGACGATCACTTGTCTGTTGGTCTTCAAAGAAGCAGAACTGTGTATCACTCTCCACTGCTGAATCTGAATACATTGCTGCTGGATCTTGCTGCGCTCAGCTTCTGTGGATGAAGCAAACACTCAAGGACTATGGAGTCCATCTGAAGCATGTGCCACTCTACTGTGATAATGAAAGCGCCATCAAGATTGCCAACAACCCAGTTCAGCACTCGAAGACAAAGCACATTGAAATTCGTCATCACTTTCTCAAAGATCATGTTATGAAGGAAGATATTGATATCATTCACGTCAACACTGAAGAGCAACTGGCAGATATCTTCACAAAGCCCTTGGATGAGAAAAGGTTTTGTAAGTTGCGGTGTGAGCTAAATATCTTAGAATCCTCAAATGTCCTGTAATCAGGCACACATCCTAACACTTATGCATATTGATGACTTAGATGTGCAACACACGAAGTAAAGTATATCTTCAATCAATGAAGACTTACATTTTAAGTGTGAATACATTAACATGGAATCTGACTTCGGAGCGCCATGATAATTGTGCGCCGTGTCTGGGTCTAATACTTCCTATACGGTGGGTAACGCCACCACCAAATTCTTGTTTGAAGCGTTTCTCGTGGCGTTACATTTGCAAAGTCTTCGCACTTGGTTTGTCTTCACATAGGATATATATATATAGAGAGAGTTGTGTTCTGTCCTCAACATCATTCACTTATAGTTATGTCTTCATATTTGAATCTTTTGGACTAAGTGAATGTGATCGGACCCTAACCTCTCTATGCTTTCTCATCTCACTCTGTCTGTCCAAATCATATGCATTCTGTTGAAACAAACGAATATCTTTTCTGCATCCTTGTCAGCAGAAGATACAGAGACAAAACTTTAAATCTGATTTTAATGCTCCATCCGTTATGCCTGAAACCCGGAGAAGCCGGAACGACTACTCCGACAGTCGTGGTGTACGTGGGATCGTGGGACAACTCCCAAGGCATTACATGACTGCCACGTGTCACTCGTTCGTGAACCGTCAGGGGCACCTGAGTAATTACGCTGCGCCGTCTCCCATGCCTATAAATGCAAGTCCCATCACGGTCAAAAGTTTCTTCCACCACCTCTTCACCTCGAACAACCCTAGCGCCTCCGCTAGCTTTCGACGACGCCGGCGACGAAGCGCTTCGCTGTCGCAACTTTGTCGACGCCGTCCTCACGCCGGCCGCGGACATCTTCCTCTCCGCCGTCGCCGTAGCTGTCCTCCATCGCCAAGTTAGGGCACGGAAGACCAAACTGCTGGGCATCCAACTCCTACTCCGTCTAAGCAGTTCATCGTGTGGTAAATAAACTTGCTTTTTACCATCTTCTAGATCCATAAAGATTCATCTACTTTACCACAAGAGGTTTTTGCCTACTTAGATATACAGATCTATCATGTCTGCATCTCATATCTTGCCTAGTACATTCACATATGCTTCAACTAGAGTTAGATTCCTCACTTGTACTTATTCGTGGATTCGTACAAATCTGGAACCAACTCCCATGAGTGAATGTCTTCGCACTATGAGGTCAAAGTCTTCAGAACTGTTTTAATCTTCAAAACTTCTGAGAATGCATATGACCTCTTCCCCTTCCCTCGCATCTCTAATGCTGTCACAAGTACATGTCCGTGGGAGAATCCCTTGGTTCTCATAGTCTGCATTCATTTGCAGAGTTTTTGCAGCATCACATTCATTCTCCTGAAGCTAGTTCCTGTCTGACCAGCAAACCGAAGCATTTGCCAGTTTTGAAGCCATTCAATTTGAAGCCATTCAGGTTGAAGCAAATGACAACTGACAAGACAGTAAGAAAGGGTGGCAGACAACGTCGTGGCAACACCTCCCATGATTTGCCTCCTGATCTCAGTGAGATGTACAAGATTGATCCAGAGGAGGATTACAATCAGAGGAAGACCCGAATCCAATGGATTCGAAGATACTGGGCTGAACAATGGTTCAAATATAGGTTCGTGACCCCAGAGTATGCCGAGAAAAACGCCATCAAGCATCCGTGGGGAGATATCACTTATAAGAATCTTCCCCCAAGACTCGTGCTGAAGCCATTGCTCAAGGCTTCTATCCTTGCATGGTTAGAGGGCCACAGCCTACTGATGCTGATCCAAGCTCTCTGCTCTGGTGTCGCGACAACAATCTGTTTAAGAGAAATCTTCAATTCGCCAAGAACTCGGCCAAGGAAAACAAGAAGTTGTGGGGATTAGACTTCAATCCTGGCCCCTCTGCACCCCGCGCTGATGGCTCGCCCGAAGCTGAACCGAATCTGATTGGGCCCTTCTACAACCTAGAGGGCCTCATAAGTCACATAAGGGTTCAAGGGGCAGATGTAGATCAGCCTAAAGCAGATGATGACTTTGAAGAAGCACGTGTCACGCTGAAGCCTCAGAAGAAGAAATCAAAAGCTTCAAAGGCTACTCCACCAAGAGCTTCAAAAGTGAAGCCTTTGGCCACTGCTCCACCTGCACCAAGTGTGCAATCTGAGGAACACTCTAGAATCTCCAAGAGCAAACAGCTGAAGAGGAAGCCAACGCGCAACCCTAGTCCAGCTCTCACTCGTGATGCAGTACTAAAGACTGCCAATGATGTCCTTGATCTCTCAAGTGATGAAGATCTTGGTGATGATGCTCTGGAGCTATTGATCAAGAGCAAGCAGGATGCTGAAATCTTCAATGATTTGCCACTCTTTGACGTTGAAGTGCTCAATAACTTCATTGATGAATGGTTTGACACACCCAACCTGAGCTTCGACGATCTTCAACTTCCAGTTGGTCTCAGCGTCTCCTTCCATAGCGCCATTGCTTCTGAGCTGGCTCTGGCTCATAGAATTGTTGAACTGAAGCAGAAGATAGATTATGAAAAAGCTCAGTTCAAGAAGCATATGGACAAGCTTAGCGTGCAAGAAGTTCAAAACTTCAAAGTTATGATGCAAGAGCTCAAGGAAGCCTTTCGCCAGCGGCGTGAAGAAGCTAAAGGTTCACGTGAGCGCATCAACGACTTGGCTGCAAAATGCGTTCAAGCATTCAATGAAGCTGAAAAGCGCAAGGCACTAGGGCGTCCTGGCATTGATCCAAGAACGACTGCCAAGAAGAAGAAGAAGCAGTCTGTGCCCGAAGCTGAAGCATCTGGGCAGGAAATGCCTCGCATAGTCTTCCCTGCTAGCATGACTGGCACGAAGCCTAAGGCAACTCCAACCGCTTCAATGCTCAGGAAGACTAAGGTGGCTGAAGCTGATGCTCGTAAGCGTAAGCAATCTACTGATGAAGCTCCACCCACCAAGAAGCGAAAGACCAAGAAGGATAGTGCTGCTTTCAAAGAGCCTATCTTTGTCGAGCCAATCTCAGTTGCTCGCCCTGCATCTGCCCAGAGAGAAAGAAGACTGACTGTTCATGAGCCTGCTCCCACAGAGCCTGAAGACATTCCAGCTGTCGACCCCACCGCAGCTGAAGACATTGGTCCTCAAGACAATGTTGAAGATGATGCCGTCCTTCCTCAGATCGAGTACAACATCGACTCTTCGCCTGTTCTCACGAACAGTGGACGCATCAGCATTGGTCGTCCATTGACGCCAATTGCTCAGGATGACTCGTGGGCTGATCACCCACAGGAAACCCAAGACACTCCCCAGCAAACTCAAGACACCAGTATGGTGCTTGAAGACGAAGACTTTGAGGCCTAACAACCTCCATCTCCTCAGGCGTCGCCAGCTTTTCGCAGGCTTCGCAAAGGACCAAGACCTCAAGTCACTGCCCCAAGTGCTCCAGAAGGAGTAGAGCAACCATCTGCACCTGATGCTGCTCCTACTGGAAGCCACTCAGAATTTGAAGCCAAAGTGGCTGAAGATATTCCGGCTGCATCAGCCGAAGAACAACAACCCCAAGTTGAAGAAGAAAGTACTGCCGCACCACCTGTTCTCGAGGAGAATGTGTCCGACCCTCCAGCTCCTGAAATGGAGGTAACAAACTCAGAGGCTCCCACCACCAACACTGAAGCCAATGACGTGGTCATGGCTGAAGCTTTTGTGGCACCTGAAGATACTGTGGCGCCTGAAGAACCTGCGCCTGAAGTTACTGCTCCTGAAGCCAGTGTTGTGCCTGAAGCCAGCGCTGTGCCTGAAGCTAATGCTGCACCTGACGCCAATCTGCAGCTTGAAGAGAATGTCTCTGCTCCTGTTCCGCCTCCACGGCCTCACACCATTGAGCAAGCATACAACAGGGATGATCAGCTTGTTACTGTCCGGTGGCCCATTCTGATTCCGCCACCTACAACTGAACCACGTGCTGCTGGTCCACAGTTCGATCATCATGTTGCGCATAGGCCACAAGTTCAGAAGCCTAAGCCAAGACTTCCAAGGCTTCCAGGTATTGCAACATCTTCAGGGTCATTCAATGCCAATAGCTTCACTGCGCACAACACCTTTTTTGACAGTGCCAAGAACCCATATTCCAAGCCAAGAATATCATCAGATAGGTTCTGGAGCCATCAACAGCGCAGCTACTACTCAAGAGTACTCTATGGTCAAGGCCGCATTTTCCCTTATATGCGTCTTGACACTGAAGCTATTGCTGGCCTGCCCTGCTTGGAGGAAGCTCTTGACTGCTTCCATGATGCTGGCCTCCTCAATTTTGTGCTAGATAAAGAGCATTGGAATGAAGAGCTGCTTCTGCAATTCTATGTAACACTCCACATACGAGGTTTCAGCAGGGACCCGAAGACATGGGTCCTTGAGTGGATGACAGGCGATGTGCATCATGAAGCTAAAGCCTTTGATCTCATTGAGCTTACAGGCCTGCCCACTCCAGGAGATCTTTATGAACCTGGCTGTCAACTGCACACTGAAGCCTTGGAGAGTATTTTTCAGAAGCGCCAGCCCAACATGAGCCAAATGCTCAGCATGATGAAGCCTCTACCAAATGATGTTGAATATCCTAAGGAATTCTTTGTTGAAGACCTTGAGTACCTGCCGCGCACCATCTATCACATTATAAGGCGTACTCTATGGCCAATCAAAGGACATTCTTCATCAGCCAAGCTTGAAGGCACTATGAAGACTTTGGTCTTCTATATCTTCAATGGCATCAGCTTCAATGCTCAAGATTTCTTCATCAGGCAATTGGCTATGTCTGGAGCTGATCTATTTGGACTGAAATTTTATGCCCCTTGGATAATGTGCCTCATCAAGTTGCACTCAGCTGTCACTTATCAACCCTCTGCTCGCAACCATCAGATTTTCTTGCCTGAGGTTGATATGTCAGCTGAAGCCATTTACCAAGAGCCTGCTAAAGAGCCAGTTAGTCTTCACAACGCTGATCATCAAAGCTTCACTCAGCAGATTGAAGGGGTTCTAGCAGTCTCACGCGTCTATCCTCTGGCTGGCCGTACTCGTCTACCTCGACACGCTGAAACCAAAGCCATTGAAAGCACTATCGCTCAAAGGACTCAGAAGCGTTCTCGTGTCCTGAACAACCGAGAGCTTCTTGTAGCCCTTCATCAGAAACAAGACAAGCATCACCTCTGGTTAAAGCGTCAGATGCAGAGCCTCTTGGTAGATGTCAATCGCATTCGCAACCTTGCCACCAAGAATGCTTTTGTTACTCATGAAACATGCAGACGGTCTTGGAAGAGTTTGACTTTGCTGAGTGCTGAAGCGGATCTTCAAGACGATGGCTTCACTGAGAGATTCAAGTTTGACAACACGCATCCAAGGACTGTTGTTATGCGTCAAACTCCATCCCTTGAAGACTCTGAATACTCCTCCTCCGCTACAACAATTGACGCCAGGGTGATCGATGATCAGGATGATGTGTAATGCCCAGGATGGGACTATATCTCCTACGTGTCGAGGCACGACTTAAAGATATAAGCCCATTCTGGAATGATCGCAAGTTTGGTACCTTTGCACATCTCATGTAAAAATAGGGATGAAAGCGGAAAAGATAGTTGGCTTACACTCGCCACGTCACACAAATACATTACATGTCCAAACATCATTCAAATAAACATCACAGCCCATCTAAGTGTAAGATCCAAATGAAAGATACCAACATAACATAAACCACAGGTCTAGATCGAATCCTAGTAGAAGCTCTACAGATCAACCGGATAGTTCACATAGTAACGGCTACGCTCCTCGTCGAACTCCCAGTCTAGCTCAGTGCCATCGCTTGTGTAGCTCACCATCGTACCTGCATCTGGTGTGTTGAAGTAACTGTGAGCCACTAAGGACTCAGCAATCCCGTTCCCGGGTAACACGACTATTCAAGCCTTGGGTGTGGAACAAGGCTGAAGAAAGAACAAGAGGTTGCAGCAGCACTAGCACTAGCTTACATAAAAGAGAGCGAGAAGAGAGGTGCCTCGGACGAAAGATGATCACGAAGTGATCCTAACTAAAGCAAGTCAAACATAACCCCACCGTGTTCACTTCCCGAATCCCTTTCGGAAAATGACCGTCACGGTACTCACGCTGGTAGTGTATTGGAACATGGTGTCAAGTTTTCTACAACCGGATATTAACAAATTCCCATCTGCCACATAACCGCGGGCACGGCTTTCGAAAGTTAATAACCCTGCAGGGGTGTTCCAACTTGGCCCATGACAAGCCCACGATCCGCGGAGTCGCAACTGCAAGGTGGGAAGGCCCAAGTATCCTTGGAATCCCGTGCTCAAGATACTCCGACTAAGGTAAGGCTAATCCAGCAAATCCTCTCGGCGTGCTGACACCCTGATAGTAGCCGCGCGTATCTAGTCTCAGGCCACGACCGGATGAGCACACTGTACAGTGACCAAAAACCCAAGTTGCCAAGGGGGGTACCACACATGACTCAAGTTAGGACCAACACTCAAATCGAGCACTGGCCCAGGGGGGTTGATTAATTAATCCTCGGGTTAATTACTCCCTTGGCAAGTTTTAGTTGTTTAGGCGAATAGTACCAATGTTGGGACTTGCTGGAAAAGACTTAGCACCTAGCGGTTTATCGAGGGGGTCCCATAACCCCAACCGTGTGAGGAACGCATAATCAAGGAACATAATACCGGTTTATATGGTTCCTAGGGCGGCATGAGTGGAACAAAATACCAAGCAAAAGGCTTAGCCTTCCAACCATTACCAATATATAGATGATTTCATTTAATTAATATAGTGTGATATCCCAACAAGCTTCAACAAGAAGCAAGAATCTTCAATCTTCACCTACAACTAGCAATGCTATAAGAGGGGCTGAGCGAAGCGTACTTAGCTAATCAATGGTTTGCATAGGTAGGGTGGTTAAACAGGTTCATGGTTACAATAGGAGGCTGACAGGAAAACATGGGCATCGAGGCAAATACTATAGAGCGACACTTCTAGCAATAGGCAAAGATAGTAATGTTATCGGGGTTCGGTCATCTTGCCTGAAGAGTCGTCGATGGGATCGTAAGTGGGCTCCTCGTTCTCACCCTCGGTAGTAACCTCGTTCTCGTACTTGTACTCAGCTTCCGGCTCTACTCAACACAAACACACAAGGCACGAAATCAACAAGATGCAATGCGTTGAAAAATTACTGGATGCATGACTGATGCACTATGGAAGCAAAACAGATGCACTATGGAAGCACAGAAAGTCTACATAGGAAGCACAGTGTTACAGCACAAGGAGCATGGCAATGTGCATTCAAGCAAAATACTTCAAAACATGCTAACAATAGGATATTATGAATCTACATGCAAAAACACACAAGTTACATATAGGACTTGCTCAAAACGGAGCAACGGGCTAAAAGTTACACCCGAAACAATAAACATGCACAAGCTGAAATTAACAGCCACATAGCAACTTCGGGGCAAGAGATAAATAGTCTACAGCACTCAAACATCATGGCAATGAGCATGAACATAAAGTAGACATATCCTACAGAAAACAATTCCATTGGAGCATCTCCAAAGGAGCCATGGATCAACAGCAACAAGCTATGACATATAGAACTTGACAACAAAAACCTGACAGCACTAATTTGTTGCAACTTGGGAGCAAGAGTTAAATATGCTACAGCCACCCAAATAAGCATGTGAGAGCATGAATGGATAGCCAACAACTTATACAACAAAGAATCATCAAGAGTCACCCCAAAACTATCATGGATTTGCCTAGAACAATAAGCAAACATGGCATCTGGAAATTACAGATTCCAGACTTAGTGAAATTTCACTAAGTGTTAAAACAGTAGTAACATCATGGCATCTTTGTGAGCAAGTTTATGTCACCTCAAAGCATAACAAGACAAGTGGTAAGCACCACATCAAAGTACACATGATGGGGAGTCCAGTACATCTAAGCATGCATCAAGGGGACAAACACATCAATAGCAACGAGCTCCTCTACGAGGCATCTCGTAACAAGTTTAACGACATAACAGCCACATAGCACTTTGCAAAGGAGAGAAACATGGCAAGATGAAATCTATCATGCAAGCTAAAGCAACCAACATGTAGAGCATAACATGATGAACACGTGGACATATCATTTGCTTCATTTGGATAAACATGCACCAAGATATCACATTGCAAACATGGCATGAAAACATCTACTAACAGCAGTTTATAACAAGTAGCACTCTTCTCATGAAGATTAAGACATCTAGATGACCTCAAACATGCATGGCACAATGGAACAAAACGTAGTACATGTCTCCACGATCATTTTGACATATCATTTGCTCAAATCGGACCATCACACAAAAAGTTATCATCAAAACAAAACAGCATCAGAAACTAAATCTAACAGGGACTTAGCAGATTTGACTAGGGGAAAAAACACACGTGCGCAATTTATTAAAACATGCACGGGGCGGGGCTTATGGGCTCACCCAGCTGGGCCTGACCCAGAGAAGAAGAGGTCGGTTGGGCTTGAAGAAGAATAGCTGGCTGGGCCGACTCGGAGGCGGACTGGGCCACGCGGCCTGGGAGGCCCGCTGGAGAAGGAGGCGGACCGGGCCTGGCGGAGGGAGGCTGGGGTTGGCCGGCTCGGGCCTCGTCTCGGGCCCTGCGGGCGAGGAGGCCGGCCCAGAGAGCGGCCTGGCGAAGGAGGCTGGGGCGGATCCAGATCGGGGGATCCTCCCGATCCCCCCGACCTCAGGTGGCGGCGCGCCTCCCGATCCCCGATCGGAGGCTGGCGGCGGGGCGAAGGCCGGGCCGGCGAAGGGGAGGCCAGCGGCGGCGGGCTGGGGCCGGCAGCGCAGGGGACCCGGGCGGCGGGGGTGGCGCCGGCCGGTGAGGCGAGCCCGGCGAGGGGCGGCGGAGGTGGTAGGTGGCACGGAGGAGCGAAGCCGGCGGCGGGGAAGGGAGCTCCGGCGCAGCGGCGGTCGGAGGCGGAGAAGATGGCGGCGACGAGGATTTGAGGAAGAAGATGACCCCGCGAGGCCCACACGGCGGATGGAAGCACGGCGACGGGTCGGAAGCGCAGACGCGGTACGGTGGAAGCACGGCTCGCTGCACGTCGGAAGCATGGCGGTTCAACGGTGGAAGCACCGGCGGCGAACTGTGGAAGCATTAGGGTTTCAGACACGAAAATTGGGGAAGTTAGACGTTTATTTAGGCACAAGGAGCTAGGGTTGTCCAAATGAGGTGAGGTTTTCGGCCACGCGATCACAATTGGATGGCCTAGATGAAGGGAGGGGTTTGAGTTGGTTTGGTGGGCTGTTGGAGGAGTGTCTTGGGCCTCAAAGAGGGGGTACTTTCAGCCCACGATAATAACTGTTGGAGCATCAAACGAACTCCAAACGCGACGAGATTTGACAGGCGGGTTACACACATCAAAACAACAACACACGACAAGTCTCACACCAAAACGAAAACGTTACACGGCCAAACACCAAAGTAGGCCTCGGGGATGCCACGGACACGTGAGAGAGCTCCGGAACTCGAAACGGACAACGGAAAGGAACGAGTGGGACCGGATGCAAACGACAACACAAATGCAATGCAATGCACATGACAACATGATATGGAAGAATGCCACACACGCACACAACAAACGACGAAAACCCAAAAGACGAAGAACCCGGAATGGAATTGATGAAGCCAAAGATATATATATTGCCCAAAAGGGAAAGTATTACATCCGGGGCATTACAAACTCTCCTCTACTACAAAAAGATCTTGTCCCGAGATCTAGGACTGGAAGAAGGAAGGGTACTCGGAACGAAGGTGATCTCCTCGTTCCCACGTAGCTTCTCAGTCGGTATGGTGTGACCACTTGACTTTCAAGAATTTGATGGATTTGTTGCGGGTCTTGCGCTCGGTTTCTTCGAGAATAGCAACTGGGTGCTCTCGGTAAGACAAGTCTTGTTGAAGATCAATTTCCTCAAACGGAATGGTGCGTTCAGGTGTCTTGAAGCACTTGCGGAGTTGAGACACATGAAACACATCATGAACATTGGCGAAGTTGGAAGGGAGCTCAAGTTGATAGGCTAGATCGCCTCTATTGCCAAGGATCTTAAAAGGCCCGACGTATCTAGGAGCAAGCTTTCCTTTGATACCGAATCTTTGGGTTCCTTTCATCGGAGAAACACGGAGATAGACATGATCCCCAATGTTGAAGGCCAAATCACGATGCTTGCCGTCATAGTAGCTCTTCTGACGCGACTGAGCGGCCTTGAGATTCTCACGTATGACTTTGCACATTTCTTCGGCTTCTGAGATCAAGTCATTGCCAAGAAGTTGACGTTCACCTATCTCAGACCAATTGAGAGGGGTACGGCACTTTCTGCCATAGAGGATTTCAAACGGAGCTTTGCCGGCACTTGCTTGGAAGCTGTTGTTGTAAGAGAACTCGGCAAACGGAAGGCAATCTTCCCATTTCATGCCAAAAGATATGACACAGGCTCTGAGCATGTCTTCTAGAATCTGATTCACTCTCTCGACTTGACCACTAGTCTGAGGGTGAAATGCAGTGCTGAAACGAATCTTAGTGACCATGGCAGACTGAAAGGAGTCCCAGAACTTGGAAGTGAACAAACTTCCACGGTCTGAGGAGATAACTTGAGGAATGCCATGTAAAGACACAATTCTGGAAGTGTACAATTCTGCCAGTTGAGCTGCATTGATGGATTCTTTGACTGGAAGGAAGTGCGCGACTTTGGTAAGCTTGTCAATCACCACAAATATAGAATCATTCCCTCTCTTGGACTTAGGAAAGCCAGTGATGAAATCCATTTCAATGTGGTCGAATTTCCACTCGGGAATAGGAAGAGGTTGGAGAAGACCGGCTGGACGTTGATGCTCTGCCTTCACTCTTCTGCAGACATCACATTCATACACAAATTCGGCAATCTCCCTTTTCATGCGAGTCCACCAGTAAGATTGCTTGAGGTCTTGGTACATCTTGGAACTACCAGGATGAATGGAAAGGAGGGAATCATGTGCTTCGTCCATTATGAGCTTCCTGAGATCACCTTTGGGAACCACAAGTCTGTCCTCAAAGAACAAGGTATCTCTCTCATCAACGCGATAGCACTTGTATTTAGGAGTACCCTTTGCAACACCATGTTTCACTTTCTGCACCATAGCATCACTGAGTTGGGCCTCACGGATCTGATCTTCCAAGGTAGGAGCAACTTGAAGATTTGCAAGAAAGCCTTGCGGAACAACTTGGAGGTTGAGCTTCATGAATGCTTCACAAAGCTCAGGCTGGAACGGCTTGATAAGGAAGCTGTTGCAATATGCCTTTCTGCTCAAAGCATCTGCAATCACATTCGCCTTGCCAGGTGTGTATTCGATGCTGGGATCATACTCTTGGATCATTTCAACCCAACGAGTCTGGCGGAGGTTCAGATTCGGCTGTGTGAAGATGTACTTCATGCTCTTGTGATCGGTGAAGATGTCGACTTTTCTGCCCAACAGAAGGTGTCTCCACGTAATCAAAGCATGTACCACAGCTGCTAGTTCGAGATCATGTGTGGGGTAGTTCTTCTCACTTGGCTTCAGCTGACGAGAAGTGTATGCCACAATTCTCTTGTCCTGCATAAGCACACCACCAAGTCCTTGAAGAGAAGCATCACAGAATACTTCGTAGGGCTTGGACTCATCTGGAGGAGTAAGAACTGGAGCAGAGACGAGCTTTTCTTTGAGAGTTTTGAATGTCACTTCACAATCTGGAGACCAGTAGTACTTGACATTCTTCTGCAGCAAGTTGGAGAGAGGCTTGGCAATCTTGGAGAAGTTCTCAACGAACCTTCTGCAATAGCTGGCAAGACCAAGAAAACTTCGGAGTTGCTTGACGTTCTGAGGAGGTTCCCAGTTGACAATTGCTTCAACTTTCTCGGGGTTTACCGCAATACCGTCAGCGGAGATGATATGGCCCAGATACAAGACCTTATCGAGCCAAAATTCGCACTTGGAGAACTTGGCATAGAACTTATGTTCACGGAGTCTGTCGAGAACCAGACGGAGGTGCTTTTCGTGATCCTCTTCGTTCTTGGAAAATACCAAAATGTCATCCAGATACACAAGCACAAACTCGCCGGTGTAGGGGTTGAAAATGTAGTGCATCATTCTCGAGAAGGTAGGTGGAGCATTAGCGAGACCGAAGGACATGAATGTATACTCAAAGGAGCCGTAGCTCGTTCTGAAGGCAGTCTTGGGGATATCTTCTTCTCGAATGCGAATCTGGTGATAACCCATTCTGAGATCGAGCTTTGAGAACACTTTAGCTCCTTTGAGCTGCTCAAACAGTTCGTTGATGTTGGGGAGCGGATACTTGTTCTTTATTGTCTTCTTGTTCAATGGTCGGTAATCGATGCAAAGGCGCTCCGTGCCATCCTTCTTCTTGACAAATAAGACACCACAGCCCCAAGGAGACGTACTAGGCCTGATCAGACCCATACGCTCCTGTTCATCAAGCTGTTTCTTCAACTCCTTCAACTCTTTAGGAGAGAGCTTGTACGGACGCCGGCATGCTGGCTCAGTACCAGGCTCGAGTTCAATGACGAATTCCACTTGACGGTGTGGAGGCATGCCTGGAAGTTCTTCAGGAAAGACGTCTTCGTGTTCGTTAACCACCGGAATTTGAGAGATGGCATTAATCTCGCCCTTGTCATTGAGAGAGAAAAGCCTGATTGTGTTATCCCTGGAGGCGAAGATAATCACATCTTCATCGGAATGAGTAATCTTGACTTCCTTATTTGCACAATCAATTTGAGCATCATGCTGAGAAAGCCAGTCCATTCCGAGGATGAGGTCAATGTCGGAGTTGCCAAGAATAACCGGATTAGCCAGAAAGCGATAATCACCCATGCGAATAGATACATTCGGAGCAAAGTTGTTGGAGTTCATAAGCAAACCCGGAGAAAGCACACACATCGGTCTAGGCAAAGCTTGCAATGGCATATCATGTGACAATGCAAAAGGTCTTGACATGAAAGAATGTGAAGCTCCTGAATCAAACAAGACTTTTGCAGGAAAAGAGTTAACTGAGAGGTTACCCAAAATCACATCAGAAGAATTCTCCGCTTGCACTGCATTCATCAGATTCACCCTTGCATACTTTGGATTATGCTTGACAATAGCTGTGCTGATAGGTGGAGGAGGCGGAAGGCGCCTTGGGTTGGGGCACTTGTTAGCATAATGACCCTTCTGGCCACACTTGTTGCAGACCACATCTGAGAGAGGACGGTAATGAGGAGCACTTGACTTGGAACCTTGAGACTGATGCTTTGACTGGTTGCTTGGGTTGGGTGGGTGGAAGAAACCACGGCCACTAGAGTTCTTGTTGTTGTTGTAGGGAGCTCGGATCACAGGAGGAGGTGGAAGCCAAAACTTTTGTTGCTTCGCGACCACTTGAGAAGATGTGGAGGAGTGAACACCATCTCGGATCCTCTTTTTGGAAGCTTCCATCTTGAGCTGGTCTGCCTCTTGCTTAAGCGCCATGTTATGGAATTTGTCAAACTCATCAGGCTCGAACAAGGTGAGAGCAAGTTGAAGTTCATCCTTGAGACCTCCACGGAACTGATAGATCTTGCTCTTGGCATCTGGGATGTCTTGCTTAGCATAGCGGGCAAGGTTTTGGAACTTGACATTATACTGGTAGACAGTCATCGAGCTTTGCTTCAGGTTGCGGAATTGCTCACGCATACCCTCGATGACACTTGTTGGAATGTGGTGAGAGCGAAAGTCCTTGCAGAAATCATCCCAAGAGATCACACGCCCTTCCCTGGAGTCTTTGTACTGTTGCCACCAATCAGCTGCTTGGTCCTTGAGTTGGAAGGCTGCATACTTCACATAGTCCTCAGGCCTTACGTTGCTGCACTCAAAATGCTTCTTGATATCGGTAATCCAATCTTCAGCATCGAGAGGGTCGACACAGTAACTGAAAGCCTTTGGTTGATTAGCCAAGAACTGGTTGAGCGTAGCATGGTGCTGTTGGTTGAAGAGATTGCCTTGGTTCCCTGGAGCACCCTGATTTGCTTGATTTGCTTGCATCTGCTGCATCATCTGCATCAACATCTGGGTGTTCTGGTTTGTAGTCTGCATAATCGCTCTCCAGGCCTCAGACGGAGGAGGACGGGAAGGAGGACGATCTGGAACCTCTTCACCCTCTGGGTTAGCGTTGGGAACCCGTTTCGGAGCCATCCTGAAAGAGATGACCACCAATCAGCATTTGATTGAAAGAAGATATAAGCTGAAACAACGGATAGAAATGCAACATAGTCTTCACAAGAATCATTCGAACAAGAGGAATGAATGAAATTCTCAGTTTAATGATAACAACAATCTTCACGAGAAGCCACTGGGACAAAAGGTAAATAAGAAAAACAACAAGGTAGAGATGGAACAAACACAAGATAGGAGCTTCGTTCGACATCTTTGTGTTGAAAGCTTATGGAACGTGTTATGAAAGGGTTTTGCAATCCCCGGATCAGCATAGCCAAGGAGCCTTTAAGATGCAACTCCCGATCGGAACATCGGCCATAAAACCACTTCACTCAATGTAGAACCCCGAACTCTGTAACCTGCATTCGTTGGAAGAATGCCTACGATCTACTGGATGAACCCACCTATTAATTTCCGAAAGTTTCCAGTTATGCAATCAGGTGTTGGGGATACAGGGGAAGCATCGCGCAATCAACTCTAATCCTACATCCATCTGTATCCATCCTTCAACACATAACCAGTTGTTCTCGGAAACTGTCTACCTCGGACCTTCGAAACACATCTACTATACAAGCTATGGCAATACTCCCGAACTACCTCCCCAGTACTGGGTGATGTCGGGGTTATCTTGCCACTAACCGCATAGGAGAGTTTTCGATGTCGTCCGTCTTAAGTACTCTAGAACTGCCACGATATGCTTGTGACGACAATACCCCGAAGCTCAACTCCCCGGGACACTGCCACAACCCCTAATGTCAGGAGGCATCGAGAACAATATTCTCGTCACAAAGACATCGAAACAATCCAAACAATACTCGCGAGATTCCTAAAAAAAATTGGTGCAATTTTTGAAAGTAGAAGAGGCCAGAGTAGTCGTCAGGAGTCCTCACCAGAATGAAAAGAGATGAGGAGCAAAGAAATCCTACTCTCCGATATAAATATAGGACTCAAAACATTTTAAGTGTGTGCCTAGACTCGACCGTCAACGATTCGATCAAACAGTGGGGGCTTCTAGGTCGGAGAAGGCTCTGAATACCAACTTGTAATGCCCAGGATGGGACTATATCTCCTATGTGTCGAGGCACGACTTAAAGATATAAGCCCATTCTGGAATGATCGCAAGTTTGGTACCTTTGCACATCTCATGTAAAAATAGGGATGAAAGCGGAAAAGATAGTTGGCTTACACTCGCCACGTCACACAAATACATTACATGTCCAAACATCATTCAAATAAACATCACAGCCCATCTAAGGGTAAGATCCAAATGAAAGATACCAAACATAACATAAACCACAGGTCTAGATCGAATCCTAGTAGAAGCTCTACGGATCAACCGGATAGTTCACATAGTAACGGCTACGCTCCTCGTCGAACTCCCAGTCTAGCTCAGTGTCATCGCCTGTGTAGCTCACCATCGTACCTGCATCTGGTGTGTTGAAGTAACTGTGAGCCACAGAGGACTCAGCAATCCTGTTCCCGAGTAACACGACTATTCAAGCCTTGGGTGTGGAACAAGGCTGAAGAAAGAACAAGAGGTTGCAGCAGCACTAGCACTAGCTTACGTAAAAGAGAGCGAGAAGAGAGGTGCCTCGGAAGAAAGATGATCACGAAGTGATCCTAAATAAAGCAAGTCAAACATAACCCCACCGTGTTCACTTCCCGAATCCCTTTCGGAAAATGACCGTCACGGTACTCACGCTGGTAGTGTATTGGAACATGGTGTCAAGTTTTCTACAACCGGATATTAACAAATTCCCATCTGCCACATAACCGCGGGCACGGCTTTCGAAAGTTCATAACCCTGCAGGGGTGTTCCAACTTGGCCCATGACAAGCCCACGATCCGCGGAGTCGCAACTCCAAGGTGGGAAGGCCCGAGTATCCTCGGAATCCCGTGCTCAAGATACTCCAACTAAGGTAAGGCTAATCCAGCAAATCCTCCCGGCGTGCCGACACCCTGATAGTAGCCGCGCGTATCTAGTCTCAGGCCACGACCGGATGAGCACAGCGTACAGTGACCAAAAACCCAAGTTACAAGGGGGGTACCGCACACGACTCAAGTTAGGACCAACACTCAAATCGAGCACTGGCCCAGGGGGGTTGATTAATTAATCCTCGGGTTAATTACTCCCACGGCAAGTTTTAGTTGTTTAGGCGAATAGTACCAATGTTGGGACTTGCTGGAAAAGACTTAGCACCTAGCGGTTTATCGAGGGGGTCCCATAACCCCAACCGTGTGAGGAACGCATAATCAAGGAACATAACACCGGTTTATACGATTCCTAGGGCGGCATGAGTGGAACAAAACACCAAGCAAAAGGCTTAGCCTTCCACCCATTACCAATATATAGATGATTTCATTTAATTAATATAGTGTGATATCCCATCAAGCTTCAACAAGAAGCAAGAATCTTCAATCTTCACCTGCAACTAGCAATGCTATAAGAGGGGCTGAGCGAAGCGTACTTAGCCAATCAATGGTTTGCATAGGTAGGGTGGTTAAACAGGTTCATGGTTACAATAGGAGGCTGACAGGAGAACATGGGCATCGAGGCAAATACTATAGAGCTGTGACGCCCGAGACCGACGTCCCAGAAGATTCCAGAAGATTCCAGATGTTCCGGGTGCTCCCGTGTGTTCTTTGTGCTTGTGTTATTTATTTATTTTGCATTGCATCATGTCATTTTTATTTTGCATCTAAACCTAATAAATTGTGTGGACCTTCGGTCCATTTAAATCGAGGGAAGGTGTCTTCTCTTTATAACATATAAAAGCCTCCTAATATTTATGGAGCTATATTAATAAATATTCCATTGCTTCGGAATCACCAACACACACTTGCATATTTTTCCCCATGCTTTCTAGTTCTCTTTTTGCCTCTCCTAATTTTCGTGGACCGTGGACATTTATGCGGGTCCAGGAAAATTGCCCTCACGTCCTAATTCCTTCCCTAACCTCTTTTTACTTTCTTCCTCTTCTTTGTTTTTTTAATAAGCAGAGGCCAGCCTCCCTCAGCCCTCCCTCCCAGCAGGCCCATCCTTGTTCCAGCCACTAGGGCCTTATAGGTCCAAGCCGCCCAGCAGCCATCTCCTCCTTTGGCCCAGGCCTCTAGGCCATCCAGCCGGCCCATCAGGTCCTGGCCCGATATCCCCCCTAACCCTAGCGATCTCTCCAGCCTCTTCCCTCGCTCTCGCCTCTTCTCCCGATTTCCCAGCGCCGCCGCCGCACTCTTCTCGCAGTCTCTTCCCTCGTTTGAAGACAGGGGCCCGAACCCTCGTTCCCCTCGCTTTTTCCCCGTGCGCCCCTCCCTCTCGAGTGCCCCTCAAGCTGCCGCCGCGCCGTGTCACCTCAGCCCCGCTCCCTCCTCTCCGCATCGCCAAGGCCAAAGCCCGGCGCCTCCCCGAGCGCCATGGCCGCCGCGTCCCGTCCCCACCGCGGCCAGGATAATTCCTCCTCCGTCCCTACGGCCTCTACCTCGCCTCCTCCTGCGCGCGTGGTCTTCCTCTACGAGCCCGACGCCCGAGCCCCTTCTCCTCCATCACAGTGCGCCGAGCCAGAGAGCCAGCCACCCCGACGCGCCCGGCCTCATCCTCCCCGCCCGGCCACCAGCGCCCCTGCGCCGTGCCCTTCTCCTGCGCCAGGCCGACGCGCCAGCCAGGACGAGCCCCGTGCTTGTCCTCCGCCTTCGTCGCCAGGCCGCTCTCCCCCGCAGCTCTTCCGTCGCCCGCATCGCTAGGAGCAGCGACAGCGCCGCCCCTGCCTCGTCCCTCCAGCGCGCGGAGCCGACGCGCGCTCCCTCCGTTCCTCCGGGCCCTCCTCCTTCCACGACAGGAGCTCGCCGCGCACCTTCCTCGCGAGTCCCTGCGACCGCGCCAAGTCTCTGCGACGCCCCAGCACGGCTCCCTCCGCGCAGCCCCTCCGGATCGAGCCAGCAGCACCCTCGCCTCCTCGATGCGCTCCAGCGCCGGCCAGGAACAGCCGCGCGTCGTGGTCTGTAGCTCTACCGATGACCATGGAGTCCCGAGACTGCTGTGTTTTGTTTTGTGTGCTGTTGTTTTTTTTTGTCAAGTGCACCGCAGGCAAGACCGGTCTCCGAATGTCAAGAACCTCTACTTCCTCTACTACCACCGACGCCCGAACGTCTACCGTCGCCCGAACGTCTACCGTCGCCCCGTGTACCTCTACGGCTACGATGGCGAGTACCTCTCCGATGAACGTGAACAACTACATGGCGATGCGACAAGTACCCCTACGAACGTGTACCCCTACGTCGACGACGATCCCGACAAGTACCACTACCGTCGACATGTACATCTACGAGAACGTCTACTTCCGCTACCGTCGCCCGAGTACAACTACGACCCGCGTGAACGAGTACTTCCTCTACTTCCGCTACGTCCCTCGACGATCTCGAACCGCCCCGAAACGAGTGTTTGAAGGTATAACCCCGAGCCGATGACCCCGTGAGATGCTTGCATGTGTTGTATGAAATGTTTGCCGTGTGTGCAACGTGCCCGTTTCGTCCCTTTTGTCATGTTCCTCGGTTGCCTCGTCGCCGACTCGTGGGAACCCGGTAACGGGATCGCCCCACCTTTCATCTCGTTTGACTCGCTCACACCATCTTTCTTTTGCCCGGTCTCTCAACGAGTTACCGGAACCGATATGTTGCCGTGGCATCATTTTCGGAATTGTTGCCGTGGCACCCTTTTCCTTCCACCACGGTGACGATGCTTCATATCATCTTCTTGTTAACCTTTATTTAAATTGCATAAACTTGATCATGTCATCCGCATCATGTTAACAACACTAAAATGTTTAATTGTTGTTTGTTTATAATTGCTAAACATGCTCATGGGGATTTTCCGTAATTTGTTGTTGTTATTTCCGGCCTCATTTAAAATGTCTTAATAAGTAGTTTGTTTAAGCTTCACCTCTTGCCATGTTAAAAACATTTAATCTTGTCTTGTAAATAAACGACAGTCAATTAAATAAATTAAATGTGGTGTTTCGTCAATATGCAACTCGTTGCATATTGAGCTCCACTTAACTTGTAGTATTTGTTTGTTCTCTTGCCATGCCATGCATATTTAAACCGGACATGCATCATACTTGTTTGTGCATCGTATGCCATGTTTATGCTTGTGTGTTTACCGTGTTGTTTCTTCTTTCCGGTTGCTTCTCTTGTTAGCTTCGGTTTCATTCCGGAGTTGTGAGGATTCTCTCGTCTGTTGCTCCGTCTACTTCATGGATCCTTTCTTCTCCCTTGTGGAATCCCAGGCAAGATGACCGAACCCCGATAACATTACTATCTTTGCCTATTGCTAGTAGTCTCGATCTATAGTTTTGCCTCGATGCCCATGATTCTTCTTGTCAGCCTCCTACTTGTAACCAATTGCTATGTTTAACCAACCTACCTAAGAAAACTGTTGCTTGGCTAAGTACGCTTCGCTCAGCCCTTCTTATAGCATTGTTAGTTGCAGGTGAAGATTGAAGATGCTTGCTTCATGTTGAAGTTTGGTTGGGTTATATCACACTATATAAATGCTTAAATGAAATCATCTATATATTGGCAAGGGTGGAAGGCTAAGCCTTTTGCTTGGTGATTTGTTCCACTCATGCCGTTAGGAACCGTATAAACCGGTGTTATGTTCCTTGATTATGCGTTCCTAACACGGTTGGGGTGTATGGGACCCCCTTGATAAACCGCTAAGTGCTAAGTCTTTTCCAGCAAGTCCCAACATTGGTACTATTTGCCTAATAACAAACTAATAAAACTTGCATAAGGGCCTTGCAAACCCTCTTTTATTTTAATTCAACAACCCCGGGCCAGTGCTCCACATGAGTGTTGGTCCGAAACGGGGAGCCTGCGGGGCCACCACGAGGAAACTCGAGGTTTGGTAAAAACCCGTAGCTTCACCCATCCGGTCGTGTCCTGAGACTTAGATACGCGCGGCTACTATCAGGGTGTCGACACGCCGGGAGGATTTGCTGGATTAGCCTTACCTTAGTTCGGTTTAACTTGAGCACGGGATTCCGAGAATACTCGGGTCTTCCCACCTATGGAGTTGCGACTCCGCGGATCGTGGGCTTGTAATGGGTCAAGTTGGAACACCCCTGCAGGGTTTTGAACTTTCGAAAGCCGTGCCCGCGGTTATGTGGCAGATGGGAGCTTGTTAATATCCGGTTGTAGATAACTTGACACAATGTTTACAATACACTACCAGCGTGTGTACCGTGACTGTCAATTTCCGAATAGGGATTCGGGAGTTGAACACGGTGGGGTTATGTTTGTTGAGCTTTAGCTAGGATCACTTCGTGATCATCTTTCGACCGAGGCACTTCTCTTCTCGCTCTCTATTACGTAAGCTAGTGCTAGTTGCTGCTGTAGACTCTTGTTGTTCCTTCACCTCTCGTTCTTTCTTCAGCCTTGTCCTCACCCAAGGCTTAAATAGTCGTGTTACCCGGGAACGGGATTGCTGAGTCCTCTGTGGCTCACAGTTACTTCACCACACCAGATGCAGGTTCAGCCGAGTTTGATGCAGGAGTTGGATCAGTTCTTCACCTGGAGCTCGATGAAGAGTTTGGCCGTATGCTTGTGTTGTTTCGACGATCAGTAGTGGTTTCTACTAGGATTCGATCCTGACCTGTGGCTTTATGTTGTTTTGGTATCTTTCTTTTGATCTTCACCCGTAGTCGGGTTGTGATGTTTTGAATGATGATTTGCTTATGTAATGTATTGTGTGAAGTGGCGAGTGTAAGCCAACTATCTTCTTTTGCAATTTAATCCCTCTTTTACATGAGTCGTGCAAAGATACCAAACTTGAGATCATTCTAGGATGGGCTTATACCTTTAAGTCGTGCCTCGACACGTAGGAGGTATAGTCCCATCCTGGGCATTACAAGTTGGTACCAGAGCCTTCTCCGACCTAGAAGCCCCCACTGATTGATCGAATCGTTGACGGTTGAGTCTAGGCACACACTGAAAATGTTTTGAGTCCTATATATATATCGGAGAGTAGGATCTCTGTTTGCTCCTCATCTCTTTTCACTCTGGTGAGGACTCCTGACGATTACTCTTGCCTCTTCTACTTTCAAAAAATGCACCAATTTTTTTTAGGATCTCGCGAGTATTGTTTGGATTGTTCCGATGTCTTTGTGACGAGAACATTGTTCTCGATGCCTCCTGACATTAGGGGTTGTGGCAGTGTCCCGGGGAGTTGAGCTCCGAGGTGTTGCCGTCACAAATCCATCGCGGCAGTACTAGAATACTTAAGACGGCCGACATCGAAAACTCTCCTATGCGGTTAGTGGCAAGATAACCCCGACATCACCCAGTACTGGGGAGGTAGTTCGGGAGTATTGCCATAGCTTGTATAGTGGATGCGTTTCGAAGGTCCGAGGTAAACAGTTTCCGAGAAAGACTGGTTATGTGTTGAAGGATGGATACACCTGGATGTAGGTTTAGAGTTGATTGCGCGGTGCTTCCCGTGTATCCCCAACACCCGATTGCATAACTGGAAACTTTCGGAAATCTATAGGTGGGTTCATCAAGTAGTTCTAGGCATTCTTCCAACGAGTACATGATATGAAGTTCGGGGTTCTACATTGAGTGAAGTGGTTTTATGGGCTTGTTCCGATCGGGAGTTGCATCTTAAAGGGTCCTTGGCTATGCTGATCCGGAGATTGCAAAACCCTTTTGTAACACGTTCCATGAGCTTTCAGCACGAAGATGTCGAACGAAACTTCTATCTTGTATTTGTTCTTCTGTTCCTTGTTCCTTTTTATTTACCTTTTCCTTCTCCCAAGTGGCTTCTCGTCAAGTTGATGTACCTGCGGAATTCATTCGTTCAATTCTCTGTTCGAATGATATTGTGAAGATCATGCTGCACATCTACCCTTTGTTTTTGTTTTGATTCTGGTATTCGAGTTGCTTCGATGTCAAATGTTGATTCCATACCTTTCCTTATCGGTATTCTCATATTTCTATGGGAGTGCTACTTCTTCTTGACCATCAAGTTTGTCATGTTAATTCTTTTTCCAACCGGTGTGCCTTCTCTTCAAGTTACTCCATACGGACGCCGTTGAGAAATCTGACGGTGTATGTTTCAATCATCCCAAGTTGTCCTTGTTTTCCCCACCCTCCCACCCTTTTCCTTCTCGGAGCAAAAATTCTCAGATCAAGTATCCATTTTATTCTTGTGATATTTCTTCATTCTTTTCCTTCAATGTTCTTATCCGGTGATTTATCGTGAAGATGCTCGAGAGCTCCAAGTTCATCATTCTTTTGTTCTCAAATTCTGCTGGTGGATGTAATTCAAGATTTCGTTGTTGATCTTATCCTTTTTTCATCATTTCACAATGTTTTCTTATTCCGGTGCACTAATTAATCATGCTCCTCTTGCTATTCATTCCGGAGTATCTCAGAAGATTCATAATTCCATTCTTAATCCGTTCAAATTATTTTAGAGGATTGTTATCTTATTCAAGCCTTTTTTAATTCAACCGGTGCAATATCTTTTAAGCAATCTGTTTCAACGGTGGTTTCTTTAGTGGGCCCTAACCCACATGTCTTTTTCCAGGATCTTACCCGACTCTTCTTTTCCGGAGAATTCTTTTCAAAGTGTGACGTAAGAATGATTTCCATCAGTCACATGCCTTCTCCAAGATCGCGTTCAATTCTTTTCTTCATTGGTTCAACCTTTTTAATTCTTCATTCCGGAGTGCTCAACAATTCTTGTGGCATTTCTCGTCTTCATTCTCAACATTTGGAGACCGGAGAAGTGTTCTCTTAAATCTTGGCCGTTCTCTTCTCCAGATTCGTGGTTCCAGCTTCTTGCCATCCTCATTATTGTTTCGATTGTGAGGAATTATTTTCTTAACCATCCGAAGCTTTTCATGGATTCTTTTCTTTGTGATCCTCCGAAGGCCATCATTTCAGGATATTTCTTCGTTCTCTGTTTGCAACTTCGTCCTCCAAATATTCTTCATTGATGCCTCTTCATTCGTCTCCATATTCTTACGGTGGTTCTTTCAAGTTTACCCTTCCGTTGTTATCATTTTAATTCATTTGTTCTTTTCACAATCCTACAGGTGGTTCGTTGAAGATTTATCCAAGCTTGTGCTAGATCCCTCTTTAATTCTTTCCAACGAGAATAAGTAGTATGCCAAATCCATTGCTTGTCGCCAATTTAAATTGGTGAAGGAGATGCATAACATAATTCTTATTCTTATTCCTTCAAGGTGATTTAATTCCTTCCTTCGGAGTTTGTTCATCATATCATATTCTCGGTTCTAAGTTGTTCATCTTGTTTTCCGGAGCTCCAAGTTATTTCTATTATATCATTTCAAGCTCCATCTAATTCATCGCAGACCTTGAATCTTATTCTTTTCATCTTTCACTTCTAATGCTTTCAATACCGGAGTTTTCATGGTGGTTCATCATGTTTTAATTCATCCTCGAAGTCTTCATCAAGATTCTTGTTGGAGGAGGTCAAATATTCTTCTTCTTGCATTTTGAAGTGCAATCATTTCTACCTATTCTTTTCAGATGGTGGTATGCCATTTTTGACAATTTTCTTCATGTTTCATGATTCACAAGTTGTCAGGAATGAGATATTTAAAACCATCATTTTCCTTGTTCAGGAGATCTTTTCAACCCTTTAATTATTAGTTGGAGTTATCTTGGGTTATAATTCACCTAAAAGCTTTCCTTGAGAATTGTTGCTATTACGGTGCTTATAAATGACCCAAGTTCTTCATTATCCTTCCGGTGAATTAAGTTTATCGTCTCCTTGTTGATCTCAATCCAAGCAATTCGTTCTGTTAGTGGCTGGTTGTCACCTCATAATTTTGAGATGTTTTCCATAAGCCCACATCAAGATTATTCTTTCGTTGTTGAATTTTTCAACAACTCCATTCAACCCTTCTTCGTAAGGATGCTCTTTCAAATTCAATTTTGAGAGAAGTTGTCATTTTCTTCTCCGTTCTTTTCTTTCCAACGACCTAGCATGCTATTCTTTCATTCCGGAGGCATTGTGATATTGCTCTCTTTAACCATCATCTCGTTTTTATCGAGATCATGTTCTTTCCTTTGCTTGTCCATTTAACCGGAGTGTTGTATTCTTCATTCAAGTTCCGTCATCTTATCAAGTTTTGCCTGTCTTTTAACCGGAGTGCTGTCTGAATCTTTCTTTACCTTGTGCCATTCTTTCAATTGTTTCGGAGGCAATATGTTGTTGTTTTCATCAAGTACCATCCCAACTTGGCAAGTTCTTGTTAATTCCTCCCATTTTCAGATGGAGTGTTGTCCAAATTCTGTCATTCTTATTCCTTGGCTATACCATTGCGGTTTCATATTCTTTTCGTCCGTGAGCTCTTGTTTCATGTCTTTCAACCTTCAAGGTTCTCATAATGTTCCTTGTTCCTCTTTTCTAACGGAGTGTTTTCATCTTCGTTCATCTATGTTGTTTTGTTCTTTTCAACTTGTTTAACCTCTCAAGGTTCCTTGGTTTCACTCGTCTGTCAAAGAAGCAACTTTGTTTTACCCCTTCCTCTTCCATTTTTTACCCGGTGATATCTCTAGGATCTCGGGTCGAGATCCTCTGTTAGTGTGGGAGAGTTGTGACGCCAGAGACCGACGTCCCAGAAGATTCCAGAAGATTCCAGATGTTCCGGGTGCTCCCGTGTGTTCTTTGTGCTTGTGTTATTTATTTTTTTGCATTGCATCATGTCATTTTTATTTTGCATCTCAACCTAATAAATTGTGTGGACCTTCGGTCCATTTAAATCGAGGGAAGGTGTCTTCTCTTTATAACATATAAAAGCCTCCTAATATTTATGGAGCTATATTAATAAATATTCCATTGCTTCGGAATCACCAACACACACTTGCATATTTTTCCCCAAGCTTTCTAGTTCTCTTTTTGCCTCTCCTAATTTTCGTGGACCGTGGACATTTATGCGGGTCCAGGAAAATTGCCCTCACGTCCTAATTCCTTCCCTAACCTCTTTTTACTTTCTTCCTCTTCTTTGTTTTTTTTTTAATAAGCAGAGGCCAGCCTCCCTCAGCCTTCCCTCCCAGCAGGCCCATCCTTGTTCCAGCCACTAGGGCCTTATAGGTCCAAGCCGCCCAGCAGCCATCTCCTCCTTTGGCCCAGGCCTCTAGGCCATCCAGCCGGCCCATCAGGTCCTGGCCCGATATCCCCCCTAACCCTAGCGATCTCTCCAGCCTCTTCCCTCGCTCTCGCCTCTTCTCCCGATTTCCCAGCGCCGCCGCCTCACTCTTCTCGCAGTCTCTTCCCTCGTTCGAAGACAGGGGCCCGAACCCTCGTTCCCCTCGCTTTTTCCCCGTGCGCCCCTCCCTCTCGAGTGCCCCTCAAGCTGCCGCCGCGCCGTGTCGCCTCAGCCCCGCTCTCTCCTCTCCGCATCGCCAAGGCCAAAGCCCGGCGCCTCCCCGAGCGCCATGGCCGCTGCGTCCCGTCCCCACCGCGGCCAGGCTCCTTCCTCCTCCGTCCCTACGGCCTCTACCTCGCCTCCTCCTGCGCGCGTGGTCTTCCTCTACAAGCCCGACGCCCGAGCCCCTTCTCCTCCATCGCAGTGCGCCGAGCCAGAGAGCCAGCCACCCCAACGCGCCCGGCCTCGTCCTCCCCGCCCGGCCACCAGCGCCCCTGCGCCGTGCCCTTCTCCTGCGCCAGGCCGACGCGCCAGCCAGGACGAGCCCCGTGCTTGTCCTCCGCCTTCATCGCCAGGCCGCTCTCCCCCGCAGCTCTTCCGTCGCCCGCATCGCTAGGAGCAGCGACAGCGCCGCCCTGCCTCGTCCCTCCAGCGCGCGGAGCCGACGCGCTCCCTCCGTTCCTCCGGGCCCTCCTCCTTCCGCGACAGGAGCTCGCCGCGCACCTTCCTCGCGAGTCCCTGCGACCGCGCCAAGTCTCTGCGACGCCCCAGCAGGGCTCCCTCCGCGCGGCCCCTCCGGATCGAGCCAGCAGCACCCTCGCCTCCTCGATGCGCTCCAGCGCCGGCCAGGAACAGCCGCGCGCCGTGGTCTGCAGCTCTACCGATGACCATGGAGTCCCGACTGCTGTGTTTTGTTTTGTGTGCTGTTGTTTTTTTTTTGTCAAGCGCACCGCAGGCAAGACCGGTCTCCGAACGTCAAGAACCTCTACTTCCTCTACTACCACCGACGCCCGAACGTCTACCGTCGCCCGAACGTCTACCGTCGTCCCGTGTACCTCTACGGCTACGATGGCGAGTACCTCTCCGATGAACGTGAACAACTACATGGCGATGCGACAAGTACCCCTACGAACGTGTACCCCTACGTCGACGACGATCCCGACAAGTACCACTACCGTCGACATGTACATCTACGAGAACGTCTACTTCCGCTACCGTCGCCCGAGTACAACTACGACCCACGTGAACGACTACTTCCTCTACTTCCGCTACGTCCCTCGACAATCTCGAACCGCCCCGAAACGAGTGTTCGAAGGTATAACCCCGAGCCGATGACCCCGTGAGATGCTTGCATGTGTTGTATGAAATGTTTGCCGTGTGTGCTCCGTGCCCATTTCGTCCCTTTTGTCATGTTCCTCGGTTGCCTCGTCGCCGACTCGTGGGAACCCGGTAACGGGATCGCCCCACCTTTCATCTCGTTTGACTCGCTCACACCATCTTTCTTTTGCCCGGTCTCTCAACGAGTTACTGGAACCGATATGTTGCCGTGGCAGCATTTTCGGAATTGTTGCCGTGGCACCCTTTTCCTTCCACCACGGTGACGATGCTTCATATCATCTTCTTGTTAACCTTTATTTAAATTGCATAAACTTGATCATGTCATCCGCATCATGTTAACAACACTAAAATGTTTAATTGTTGTTTGTTTATAATTGCTAAACATGCTCATGGGGATTTTCCGGAATTTGTTGTTGTTATTTCCGGCCTCATTTAAAATGTCTTAATAAGTAGTTTGTTTAAGCTTCACCTCTTGCCATGTTAAAAACATTTAATCTTGTCTTGTAAATAAACGAGAGTCAATTAAATAAATTAAATGTGGTGTTTCGTCAATATGCAACTCGTTGCATATTGAGCTCCACTTAACTTGTAGTATTTGTTTGTGCTCTTGCCATGCCATGCATATTTAAACCGGACATGCATCATACTTGTTTGTGCATCGTATGCCATGTTTATGCTTGTGTGTTTACCGTGTTGTTTCTTCTTTCCGGTTGCTTCTCTTGTTAGCTTCGGTTTCGTTCCGGAGTTGTGAGGATTCTCTCGTCTGTTGCTCCATCTACTTCATGGATCCTTTCTTCTCCCTTGTGGAATCCCAGGCAAGATGACCGAACCCCGATAACATTACTATCTTTGTCTATTGCTAGTAGTCTCGATCTATAGTTTTGCCCCGATGCCCATGATTCTTCTTGTCAGCCTCCTACTTGTAACCAATTGCCATGTTTAACCAACCTACCTATGCAAACCGTTGCTTGGCTAAGTACGCTTCGCTCAGCCCTTCTTATAGCATTGTTAGTTGCAGGTGAAGATTGAAGATGCTTGCTTCATGTTGAAGTTTGGTTGGGTTATATCACACTATATAAATGCTTAAATGAAATCATCTATATATTGGCAAGGGTGGAAGGCTAAGCCTTTTGCTTGGTGATTTGTTCCACTCATGCCGTTAGGAACCGTATAAACCGGTGTTATGTTCCTTGATTATGCGTTCCTAACACGGTTGGGGTGTATGGGACCCCCTTGATAAACCGCTAAGTGCTAAGTCTTTTCCAGCAAGTCCCAACATTGGTACTATTTGCCTAATAACAAACTAATAAAACTTGCATAAGGGCCTTGCAAACCCTCTTTTATTTTAATTCAACAACCCCGGGCCAGTGCTCCACATGAGTGTTGGTCCGAAACGGGGAGCCTGCGGGGCCACCACGAGGAAACTCGAGGTTTGGTAAAAACCCGTAGCTTCACCCATCCGGTCGTGTCCTGAGACTTAGATACGCGCGGCTACTATCAGGGTGTCGACACGCCGGGAGGATTTGCTGGATTAGCCTTACCTTAGTTCGGTTTAACTTGAGCACGGGATTCCGAGAATACTCGGGTCTTCCCACCTATGGAGTTGCGACTCCGCGGATCGTGGGCTTGTAATGGGTCAAGTTGGAACACCCCTGCAGGGTTTTGAACTTTCGAAAGCCGTGCCCGCGGTTATGTGGCAGATGGGAGCTTCTTAATATCCGGTTGTAGATAACTTGACACAATGTTTCCAATACACTACCAACGTGTGTACCGTGACTGTCAATTTCCGAATAGGGATTCGGGAGTTGAACACGGTGGGGTTATGTTTGTTGATCTTTAGCTAGGATCACTTCGTGATCATCTTTCGACCGAGGCACTTCTCTTCTCGCTCTCTATTACGTAAGCTAGTGCTAGTTGCTGCTGCAGACTCTTGTTGTTCCTTCACCTCTCGTTCTTTCTTCAGCCTTGTCCTCACCCAAGGCTTAAATAGTCGTGTTACCCGGGAACGGGATTGCTGAGTCCTCTGTGGCTCACAGTTACTTCACCACACCAGATGCAGGTTCGGCCGAGTTTGATGCAGGAGTTGGATCAGTTCTTCACCTGGAGCTCGATGAAGAGTTTGGCCGTATGCTTGTGTTGTTTCGACGAACAGTAATGGTTTCTACTAGGATTCGATCCTGACCTGTGGCTTTATGTTGTTTTGGTATCTTTCTTTTGATCTTCACCCATAGTCGGGTTGTGATGTTTTGAATGATGATTTGCTTATGTAATGTATTGTGTGAAGTGGCGAGTGTAAGCCAACTATCTTCTTTTGCAATTTAATCCCTCTTTTACATGAGTCGTGCAAAGATACCAAACTTGAGATCATTCTAGGATGGGCTTATACCTTTAAGTCGTGCCTCGACACGTAGGAGGTATAGTCCCATCCTGGGCATTACAAGAGCGACACTTCTAGCAATAGGCAAAGATAGTAATGTTATCGAGGTTCGGTCATCTTGCCTCAACAGTCGTCGATGGGATCGTAAGTGGGCTCCTCGTTCTCAACCTCGGTAGTAACCTCGTTCTCGTACTCGTACTCAGCTTGCGGCACTACTCAACACAAACACACAAGGCACGAAATCAACAAGACACAATGCGCAGAAAAATTACTGGATGCATGACTGATGCACTATGGAAGCAAAACAGATGCACTATGGAAGCACAGAAAGTCTACATAGGAAGCACAGTGTTACAGCACAAGGAGCATGGCAATGTGCACTCACGCAAAATACTTCAAAACATGCTAACAATAGGATATTATGAATCTACATGCAAAAACACACAAGTTACATATAGGACTTGCTCAAAACGGAGCAACGGGCTAAAAGTTACACCCGAAACAATAAACATGCACAAGCTGAAATTAACAGCCAGATAGCAACTTCGGGGCAAGAGATAAATAGTCTACAGCACTCAAACATCATGGCAATGAGCATGAACATAAAGTAGACATATCCTACAGAAAACAATTCCATTGGAGCATCTCCAAAGGAGCCATGGATCAACAGCAACAAGCTATGACATATAGAACTTGACAACAAAAACCTGAGAGCAGTAATTTGTTGCAACTTGGGAGCAAGAGTTAAATATGCTACAGCCACCCAAATAAGCATGTGAGAGCATGAATGGATAGCCAACAACTTATACAACAAAGAATCATCAAGAGTCACCCAAAAACTATCATGGATTTGCCTAGAACAACAAGCAAACATGGCATCTGGAAATTACAGATTCCAGACTTAGTGAAATTTCACCAAGTGTTAAAATAGTAGTAACATCATGGCATCTTTGTGAGCAAGTTTAAGTCACCTCAAAGCATAACAAGACAAGTGGTAAGCACCACAGCAAAGTACACATGATGGGGAGTCCAGTACATCTAAGCATGCATCAAGGGGACAAACACATCAATAGCAACGAGCTCCTCTACGAGGCATCTCGTAACAAGTTTAATGACATAACAGCCACATAGCACTTTGCAAAGGAGATAAACATGGCAAGATGAAATCTATCATGCAAGCTAAAGCAACCAACATGTAGAGCATAACATGATGAACACGTGGACATATCATTTGCTTCATTTGGATAAACATGCACCAAGATATCACATTGCAAACATGGCATGAAAACATCTACTAACAGCAGTTTATAACAAGTAGCACACTTCTCATGAAGATTAAGACATCTAGATGACCTCAAACATGCATGGCACAATGGAACAAAACGTAGTACATGTCTCCACGATCATTTTGACATATCATTTGCTCAAATTGGACCATCACACAAAAAGTTATCATCAAAACAAAACAGCATCAGAAACTAAATCTAACAGGGACTTAGCAGATTTGACTAGGGAAAAAAACACACGTGCGCAATTTATTAAAACGCGCACGGGGCGGGACTTATGGGCTCACCCAGCTGGGTCTGGCCCAGAGAAGAGGAGGTCGGCTGGGCTTGAAGAAGAATAGCTGGCTGGGCCGACTCGGAGGCGGACTGGGCCACGCGGCCTGGGAGGCCCGCTGGAGAGGGAGGCGGACCGGGCCTGGCGGAGGGAGGCTGGGGTTGGCCGGCTCGGGCCTCGGCTCGGGCCCTGCGGGCGAGGAGGCCGGCCCAGAGAGCGGCCTGGCGAAGGAGGCTGGGGCGGATCCAGATCGAGGGATCCTCTCGATCCCCCTGACCTCAGGTGGCGGCGCGCCTCCTGATCCCCGATCGGAGGCTGGCGGCGGGGCGAAGGCCGGTGGCGGCGGGCTGGGGCGGCGGCGCAGGGGACCCGGGCGGCGGGGGCGGCGCCGGCCGGTGAGCCGAGCCCGGCGAGGGGCGGCGGCGGTGGTAGGTGGCGCGAAGGAGCGAAGCCGGCGGCGGGGAAGGGAGCTCCGGCGCGGCGGCGGTCGGAGGCGGAGAAGATGGCGGTGACGAGGATCTGAGGAAGAAGATGACCCCGCGGGGCCCACACGGCAGATGGAAGCACGGCGACGGGTCGGAAGCGCGGACGCGGTACGGTGGAAGCACGGCTCGCTGCACGTCGGAAGCACGGCGGTTCAATGGTGGAAGCACCGGCGGCGAACTGTGGAAGCATTAGGGTTTCAGACGCGAAAATTGGGGAAGTTGGACATTTATATAGGCACAAGGAGCTAGGGTTGTCCAAATGAGGTGAGGTTTTCGGCCACGCGATCACAATTGGATGGCCTACATGAAGGGAGGGGTTTGAGTTGGTTTGGTGGGCTGTTGGAGGGGTGTCTTGGGCCTCAAAGAGTGGGTACTTTCAGCCCACAAGAATAACTGTTGGAGCATCAAACGAAATCCAAACGCGACGAGATTTGACAGGCGGGTTACACACATCAAAACAACAACACACGACAAGTCTCCCACCAAAACGGAAACGGTACACGGCCAAACACCAAAGTAGGCCTCGGGGATGCCACGGACACGTGAGAGAGCTCCGGAACTCGAAACGGACAACGGAAAGAAACGAGTGGGACCGGATGCAAACGACAACACAAATGCAATGCAATGCACATGACAACATGATATGGAAGAATGCCACACACGCACACAACAAACGACGAAAACCCGAAAGACGAAGAACCCGGAATGGAATTGATGAAGCCAAAGATATATATATTGCCCAAAAGGGAAAGTATTACATCCGGGGCATTACATGATGCTACTTCACCACCTCCTACTTCAGCACGCATCGACACTGCACCAACTACCTCTGCACCGCCAACCAACAACACCGACCCTGCATCCTCTTCTGCTCCTCCAGGGAACGAGTAGAGGCTCTATGTCTTCAAACCTTTTTGGTCCTTACTGACAAAAGGGGGAGAAGCATATGAGTTGATAGTCTTCAAGCGGGTCCATATGGGCGGGTGCTTTATAATTTGCCTAGTGTTTACAACTCTCGTTTTGCTACATTTGGTTCTTTGAGTTGTAACACTTAAACTGATGGTCGTCTGCTACGTTTTCATGCTACCTTGTAATGCGATCATAAATTCCGCATCTGCTACCTTGAAATTCCGCACTTAGTCATTTTTGCAGACGTCCATTTTTCATTGTGCATGTCATTATCTTCGATATATCAATTATGCATGATGAATTGTCTTCATAAGTTGAAGAGTATCTCCACAAGTACAACCTGCCATGTGCATTTGCATTCAAAGGCACATCAACTATATGCACATCTTCACGGGGAGCCTTTTGCTACTTACGAAGACAATACCTTTATCCTTTACAATTTCACATATCATTATCCCCGTTGAAAACTTCAACCAGTTTGTCATCAATCACCAAAAAGGGGGAGATTGTAAGTGCATCTAGTGCCACCCCTAGTTGGTTTTGGAGTATTGACGACAAACCTGGTTGAGGGACTAATGTGTTTGTGAGAATTGCAGGATAACACAGGTAATAGTCCCTCATTGATTCGGTTAGACTACCGGAGATGACCCCTAAAAATGTATGAAGACATTGATAACTATGGTGGTTTATGAAAATAATCATATTGGAGACTATGACATGAGAAGACATTGTGTGAAGACTATGTAAAGCGAAGACGTAGAGTTGCCGTTGTTTCCTTTTCTTCTTTGTTGAGTCATAGGAACCACCGTACTGTTAAGTGGGGTCTGATACGTCCAAAACGTATCTATAATTTCTGCTTGCTCCATGCCTCTTTTGTGTGATATTGCTATGATATTTATGCACTTCCATACACTTTTGATCATATTTGGACTAACCTATTAACTCAGTGCACCACAGTGCCAGTTCCTGTTTTCTGCTGTTTTTCTATTTCAGGTTTCCCCCTTATTAAAAGTGACCTAAAAATTCTGGGAAAAATACAGGAAAAATCAGTGTATCGGGAGCTTCAAGAAAAACCAAAGCAGGGCCAGAGGGGAGCCTGGGGTGGCCCAGGCGGCCACCCGGCGCGGCCCCACCCCTGGCCGCGCCAGGGGGGCGCCTGGGGCCCCACCTCCGCCTCTGGTGACCCCCTTTTGCATATATATTGCTCGCGTCCCGAAACCCTCGAGGACGGAACCCTTTTTCACGATCTCGTCTCTGTTCCGCCGTCGCCGCGCTTCCAAGATCGGGAGCACCAGGAGAACTCTTCCCCGCACCCTACCGGAGGGGAGAACCACCACCGGGAGCTTCTCCACCACCATGGACGCTTCTCGGATGAGTTGTGAGTAGTCCCCCTTGGACCATGGGTCCATGACCAGTAGCTATGTGATGTTCTCCTCCCCTCTTTGTTCTTCATGGATTAGACCTCGTGAGCTGCCCTACATGATCGACGCACATATGTAATCTCTATGCTGTTGCTCTGCTGAGTTTGCTGGGATCCGATGGATTATGAGATTATGTTTAGATTGTGTGTGAGTAATATATTTGATTCACCTCTTTTATATTTATGTTCTTGAGTAATTCTTGCATGTTCTCCGTTGTTGTTTATTGCTTTGGCCAAGTAGTAGGTAGTAACTCCAAGAGGGAACGTTATGCTTGATTGTGGGTTCATGCCCCTCGATGACTAGTTTGAGTGACAGAAACATGAGTCTAGGGGATGTGCTGTTGCCACAAGGGGGAAAACAACGGTGCTTGTACTTGCAGGTGCAAGGATTGTTTACTTTACGCAAAGTTCTTTTAATGCAGTTGTCTGTTGCTTTGAGTTTACACTTTGGGTGGGACTCGCAACTTAATACTAGCGAGATGTTCTGGATAGATATCTCAAGGTCGATGATTAGTAGTAGATGCAGATGGATTTCGGTCTACTTGCCTTGGCGTACCGCCCATGCTTTTGTCACACCCTGCATTTTGTAACATGTTATTTGCATCAATGAAGCATGAAAATTTGGACCAACAAAATTTTTTAGCATCATTTGGCTTTTATTTGGAGTTGTGTTTTTCTTCATGTGCTTTTATATGTGCTCATTAAAGTCAACTATTCCCTCTTGTAGAATTCATCTCCATACCCAAAACTTCTGCCCAATGATCATGCCAAGTGTTATATAACAGTATAGTATTTTCTTACAAAATTAATTTGGCCAAAATGTATTTTATAAATTTAGTTTTCCAAAAACCCCTGAAATGAGATTTGCACTGCAAGTGCTTGATTTAGGGTGAGAAAATTATTTCAAAAAGTATATTTGTGACCTAGTAGTCATAGGACTCCCAGAAACCACGAAGGTATAATTTTAGAAGTTATTTTCCTATTTTATTTAAATGCTTTTTCTTAAGGCCAGAAATGGTCTTTAATAGGGAAAAATTATTTAACTATCTCAAAAATATTTGCCAAAATTCAGGGAGACTCATAGGACATATATTGTCCATATATAAGAGTTTCAACACTTGGTCATGTTCAAAATAATGGGCTAATCCCTCTAAAACCCTTTCTGGATATTTCAAGCTTTTGAAATATTTACAAAGGAAATATTCTCCAAAAATTCCAAGGAAATTCTATCAGGTCATATATGACATATTTGATGATCTTGACAAGTCCCATGCCTTGGGAAGCAAGAAAACATCCTCAAAACCCTTCATAACCATTATATCCATATTTGAAGTTTGAGCAACTTTACATTGCCAAACTTGTCCAAATGCTCTCAAACTTGGTGCACATGCTAGAAATTCCTAATAAGGCATCTAGACCAAATGGCACAAGATTTGGAATAAAGCAACTTGATCAAAACACCCCAAAACCCTTTCTGTTCAAATGCAAATTTGAACAACTTTACATTACCAACTTTTTACCTGGAGCTTCAAACTTTGTGGGCATGATCAATACCCCAAATGATGAAACCACACCAAGTGGTGCATCAAGGGGAGATGATTAGCTTGACTCAAACAAGATGAAGCCATTTATGTTGATTTCTAGGGTTCACCAAAGTTACATTGGCTAGTTTCTTCAAATGAGCCCAAATTTGGTGAAGCACCCTATTTTCACATGTCATTCAATCCTGTTAAGTGTCATGGCAAGTGGAGATCATTTGCTTGACCAAACACTGATCAAACACCTTCTGGCTTTTTACTAAAACCCTCTTCTTGATCACTTTCACCTTTTACCTTGGCCTCAACTTTCTACCACACGTTCATCTAGTTACCAGCTACCTCCAGTAACTCTCCCATGTCTCCAGCTCCATGATTGAGGGGTAAAAACCCTAGTTCACCCTGCTGGACAGCCATTTATTACCAAGTCACCAGCCTCTCTTCTCTCTCACAGCATCTCCAGAGCATCCAAAGCTTCTACCGTAGTGCTTGCATCACCCTGGACCCCCCAGACACGATGGACGCGTCCAGAGGCCCAATGGCATGCCGTGGCATGCGATAAGGGCGCTCCAGAGCGCGCTACAGTGCGCCCACGCACTGTAGCTTCGGCCAATCGTCTGCCCCCGACAGCCTCGGGCTCTCCTCTCGCGCCAGTCGATGCCCCTCGACGTCCGCAACCACCCCGGCGTTGTCTCCCCTCCTCCTCCGCCCTCCAGTGGCTGTCGTCACACGCGCGCTGGCCGCCCGCAGCCTCCACTCCTCGGGCTCGCACGCGCGCACGGTCTGGAAGCCTCCCCGCTCCTCCTCTCTCCTCAAATGGACGTAGGGCTCGTCCAGCAACGCCGTAGACTCGCTCTCGTCGCCTCTCGTGCGCTGTAGCATCGAGCAGGAGCTCGCCGGCGCACCGGTCCACGGGACCCCGCGTTCCCCTATAAATAGGACCCCCCCGAGCCCTCCTCTCAGCACCAACAGCTTCTCCTCATCCCCAGCAACACCCCAGCACCGCTCGTTCTTCCCCAGAGAGCCCTAGTGCTCGGGATCGACCGGAGCTCCACCGCGTCGGGCCGCCGGTGATCTCGCAGTACGGGCCTCCTTCGCCCCTCTTTCTGCTCGATCTAGAACCGCCATGCATCACTGATGCGTTCCCCACTTTTTCCCCTTCTACAGCTGCCGGAAACGAGCCAGCCAGCAGGTTCCCGACGACCCTCCGCCGTCCCACCTCGCCGCCGGCGAACCCGACCTCCCCGGCGTGCCGCACCACCACCACTACCTCCGCAACTCGACGCTGAACCCGTCCCCACCCTCCGATGCCGTCGCCGTGGCCGGAATCAACGCCGGTGAGCTCGCCGTCGCCGTGGCCGTGAGGTTGGAGATGACAGGCGGGCCCCGCCTGTCATCCTCACCCCTCTCTCCCCCTCCTCACAGCCGCTGACCGCCGGGCCCCGCCCGTCAGGTTTGAAAACCTGACGTGTGCGCGCTGGCGCCCGTGCGGCTGGGCTGGATGCCCTGGGCCGTGCACTGTGGCCCCTCTGGCCTAGTTGCACAGGGCATTTTCTTCTTTTCTTTTCTGTATTTATTTCAAACATTTTTACAGAAAAGAATATTGGTCCAAATGAAATAATTCCAACTCATAAATTCTTGTAATATTCCAACCTATTTAATGGTGTCACTTTCACACACATCCATGAAACTTTTCTGTTCTGTTCAAATTTAAATTCAAATTTGAGCAATAAAACTCCTGTTCTAAAATCATTAGATTCCATTCTGTTACTCCAAAACTCCAACTAAGAATTTTCTCCATCTTAGAAATCCCTCTAGTATTTAACAAAAATAAGTTGACATTTTTCTGAGCACTTTGATTTTTCTGTTTTATTTGTGGTCTTATTTTTCCGTTGTTATTATGCGACGTATAGATACCGTATTTGACGAAGTTGCTGAAGAAGGAGAGGGAGAAGGATTTGAAGACTTTGAAGACAAAGCCAATCCAGGAAAGCAGCCATTTGACCATGATACACTTGTTCTTCGGAACCCGTTGTTTCCGATGCATGATGGTAGAGTTACGGTGGTAACCTAGTTGGAACACCACATGATGTATGCCTTGCTCTTAATCTTGCTATGTGCTAGATGACGTGCAAATAGTAAGTAGTGATGCTTAGTGATGCATGTGTGATTTGAACCTTCGTGGTTGAAATCTTTGCATGAACCCATCGGGTGCCCCTAATGCCCGAGGGTGATGTTGAGTTAGGTCATCACTTGAGGAAGAAGTGATGTGCCGGTAAATCTTGTGCATGGGTGAAATAATGGATTGGATTTATGTGTGACTACCGTCCCAACCAAACATGTGCAACCACACTACCCCTTATGGGACGGGGCTTTATTGATTACTTAGGTCGATACTAGCATGGTGCCCGCGTTACTAGTGACGGGAAGACTTGAGGTCTTTCCCGGGACGGGGTCGTGCTTGGATAGACGACCATGACTGTTTTCACAGGGCACCGGACACACCGTTGGTCCCTTCGGGTACGCGTGACATTGAAATTAGGGCAAGTCCCGTGATCTATTGTTGTACTCGAGGGCCGTGTACCAACGAGTGGACTCTATGTTAGTGTCGTCTAAGGAAAGATAATGACTGGGTGCTTACCCCGGGTACTTGAGGTACCGCGGGTCGTGGATGACACGGAAGTTCCCCGGATCTTGTGGGTAAAGTGTGCAACCTCTGCAGAGTGTAAAACTATTCGAATAGCCGTGTCCACGGTCATGGACAGTTGGGTGGTGCTACTTAAACTATGTCCAGAATTTTACTTCATCGGTGAAAGTATGTGTGTGATGAGTCAAGGTGGTGACTTGACTCGATGAGTTGAATCATATTCATGTTGATATCGGTAACCTGTCTTCGAGGTTACGCGAGTTTATTGATGCATAAACTTGATGGTAGAATGTTTATTCTAGCCCTTTGCTAGATTGTTCATTATTGTTCAATTGCACTGTTACTTTGAACCACATCATGGGTTGCTTGCGAGTACATTCAAAGTACTCATTGGCTTGCCACTGGTTATTTAATTGGCCAGGCATGGAGGAACAGGAATATGATGAAGAGTTCTTTGGAGACGAACATGCGAACTAGGACGCTATCCCAGTCAGAATGCCTATAGGGTTAAGGCAGATGGCATGGGTTCTACCTATCATCGAAGACTTCCGCTACTTAAGTTATTTGCTATTCAGCCCTTGAGGCTTTATCTATGTAAGACTTGGCCATAATGGCCATAATTTGTGTAAGATGATATGTATGGATGTAAGACTCTTGTTATTCAGCTTGTGTGTTCAGTGAGCATTGATCTCTGGGATCACTGTACACGTGCATTCGGTGATCTCGACTTCTAAGTCGGGGTCCCCACAGAGCTGGTATCAGAGCCATCCTGACTGTAGGAAGCCTTAGTTAGCATGGGCATTAGTTAGATGAGACCCTTTTTCAAAAACCTTCTGAACCTCTCTTCTTTTCTAAACCTGAGATTTCATCAGCTTATTAACCCCTCCTATTCCACCTTGTAGATGGCCGCTGTACCCGAAGAGCACCTGACCACTGGGTTTCCCTTGCTTCTCGAGGATAGCCTCCCGGAGTGTCAGTTCCACCGAGCGCCCATCCTCACCTACCTTGAGCATTGGGTTAGCGACACTGAGGTGGAATACCATGTGGAATTGATCGTGAAGGCAAACGATCCTCCCACAAGATGGTTCTTCGAGGGACCCCAGATGGCAACACTACCTCTCGCTGTCGAGGCTGCTGCACTCAAGGCACTAACCCGTCTCCGCGAGCTTCTTCCGGAGATGGCAGCCAAGATGACAACTCGCTTCTTACCTTACCGGAAGGAAGGTGAAGAAGAAAGCAGCGCACTAGCCCCTCCACTGGAGGAAGGACTCTCGCTTCGGTTGCACACCTACTTCGGTCTATGTGCCGACAGCTTGGCACAAGACTTGGCCTCGGAATCAATGAAGCTTCGAGAAGAACTTCACAAGACCAAGACACTTCTTCGTTGAGCTCAAGAGAAGACAAATAGGATCAAGAAGGAAGGAGCACCTTCTGGACAGTCCGCTATCGCATATCGAGGCGGAAGGCCCTCCGAGGATGTATCTTCCAAGAATGAAGAACCACCTCGGCGACGCCGAATGACAAAGCACCGTCGTATCCAACTCCTCCACTCCCCCACACCCTAAAGTGACAAGGGGGCCCAGACAGATGAAGACAAGGAGGAAGACCCAGAAGAGCCGGAATACGCGACCGAGCATTCCGCCGCTTAAGCATTATTCGCTACTCGGATATGCCAGTTGTGACCCCTACGATAGGATAGGTCGTGTAACCCCTATGCGCAGTCGAGTCCTTGTATGGTTCATATGAAACCATCTAGTGATTGCTTTTGTTGTGTCTGGATGTATGTCGTATTCTTCCTTCGGGAATGTGTAAACGACTACATCACCCATTTGGATTTTAATGAATGTGTTTGGCCTTTCGGCCCTGGCATGATTTGATTAGTGTCACACCCACCCCCTTACTAGGCACCCATCTATCTTGCTTTCCCTCTTCCAAGTCATGAGACCTTTTACCGCTCCAACAGGATGCCTGTTGTAACTCGTACTGGTACCTCTACCCAGCAGCCTGAAGCCGGAGCATCCGCTTAGCCAGAGGCAGGCCACGACCAAACCAACGACCAAGCTCCACCACCACCTCCTCCGAACATGGACATGGCTCAGCTTCTCCAAGCTTTTTGGGAGGAACGCCAAGCCAACACTGCAGCCCTTCAGCTGATTGCTCAAGCTGTCACCAACAACCGCCAGCCGGCGGGGAATGGCAATGGACGTTCCACGTTGGCAGAGTTCAGGAAGCATGCACCGCCAACCTTTATCGAGACTACTGAACCCCTGGATGCAGACGACTGGATCCGCTCCATTGAGGAAATACTGGAACTAGTCGGATGCACCGAAGACCGCGAGAACGTAGCTTACGCAGCCCACTGCCTCGGGGGGACTGCTAGAGCTTGGTGGGATGGATTCAAGGTCATGCATGCTGAACAAGACATCACTTGGGTCAACTTCAAGGCAGAATTCCGCAAGGCCCACATTCCTTCCGGAATCATGGCTATCAAAAAGCATGAGTTCCGAGCCCTGAAGCAAGGAAGTGGCACTGTCAAGAAGTACATGCAGAAGTTCAGTGTTCTGTCAAGGTATGCCCCTGAAGATGTCAGCACTGATGCTGCAAAAAGGGAGCGCTTCATGGAAGGCCTCAATCAGACTCTGCAATACTCGCTTGTCGTGTGTGACTGCCCATCCTTCCCTGACCTGGTGAACAAAGCACTTATGCTTGAAGACAAGCGGCGTGCTTTGGAAGACACTCGCAAGCGCAAGATGGTCAGTAAGGGAAGTTCCAGCAACCAGAAGCCTCGTCCGTGGCAGTCAGCCCCGGCCAAGCCAACCTATCAGCAACCAAGAACTCCTGCACCTCGTACCAACCCTCAGCCTCAGCAGTATGCCAACCCAAGGCCAGCTTTCAACCCCAATACCAGTGGTGGCAACAAGATCAACAATCCAAACCAAGTCACTTGCTTTGGATGTGGTCAATCCGGACACATCTCAAGGGTGTGCCCCAACAAGAAGCCTGATGCCCCGCGCCCCAATGCGCAGAACCAGGGACAAGGCCGCGGGATGCCACCAAGGAACCCAGCTCCTCGCAATCCACCTAACCATGGGAAGGGGCGTGTGAATCACGTCACTGCTGAAGAAGCCCAGGAAGACCCGGACGTCGTGCTGGGTACGTTCTTTGTCAACTCAGCACCTGCAACTGTCTTGTTTGATTCTGGAGCAACGTATTCATTTGTCACTCAAAGATTTGCATTAAAAAGTGGCATGACCCCTACACCCCTGAATAACCCTATGGTGGTACAAACCCCCGGAGCAGAGATGAGAGCCAAGATAGGCTGTAAGGGAGTCAGTATTACCATTAACGGTGTAGATTTCCTAGCAGACCTCATCATCCTAAGATTGCAAGGCATGGATGTGATCTTAGGGATGGATTGGCTCAGTAAGCACCAAGGCTTGTTAGACTGTGCCAATCGGACAGTCACTGTGACCAATGACCAAGGAGTCGAAGTCAAGTTTGCTCCCAACTCCTCTTCCGCTCAAGCCGCTCAAGTCAACGGTCTGTCTGAAGTTGGGCTAGAGCAAGTACCGGTGGTATGTGAGTATCCTGATGTCTTTCCGGGTGAACTACCGGGAATGCCCCCTGACCGTGACATTGAGTTCATCATCGAGCTCGTGCCCGGAGCAGGACCCATCTATAAGAAGCCTTATAGAATGGGGACGGAAGAATTAGCTGAGTTGAAGAAGCAGTTGGAAGAGCAGCTGAGGAAGGGATTTATCCGCCCAAGTGCCTCCCCTTGGGGATCTCCTGTTCTGTTTGTGGCAAAGAGGGACGGTACCATCCGCTTATGCATTGACTATCGTTCCCTCAATGAAGTTACAATCAAGAACAAATATCCACTTCCCAAGATCAAAGATCTGTTTGATCAGCTCAACGGAGCCAAGGTGTTCTCCAAGATCGACCTCAGATCTGGGTATTACCAACTGAAGATCAGACCCCAAGATATTCCGAAGACGGCATTCGTCACCAGATATGGCCTGTACGAGTGCACGGTCATGTCCTTTGGGTTAACCAATGCCCCAGCTTACTTCATGTATCTCATGAATAAAGTCTTCATGGAATATTTGGACAAGTTCGTTGTTGTCTTCATCGACGACATTCTTGTCTTCTCGAAGTCGGAGGAAGAGCACGAGTAGCATCTGAGGATGGTCCTAGACAAGCTTCGGGAGCACCAACTATATGCCAAATTTAGCAAGTGTGAGTTCTGGCTGCATAAAGTTGGATTCTTAGGTCACGTCTTGACCGAAGAAGGATTATTTGTTGATCCCGCAAAGGTCGAAGCTGTGACCCAATGGCAATCTACAACGACCGTCAAGGAAGTCAGAATCTTCCTCGGACTTGCGGGCTATTACCGCAAATTCGTGGAAGGATTCTCTAGCATTGCCCGGCCAATGACTTAGCTCCTCAAGAATGACAAGAAGTTCGAGTGGACGCCAAAATGCGAAGAGAGCTTCCAAGAGCTCAAGAAGAGATTGACCACCGCCCCAGTTCTGGCAACACCTGATATTCACAAGGAGTTCGTGATATATTGTGACGCCTCTCGAACCGGACTGGGAAGTGTTCTGATGCAAGAAGGCTGAGTCATAGCATACCTCTCCAGGAAGCTACGACCTCATGAGGAGAACTACGCTACTCGCGATCTTGAGCTAGCGGCAGTAGTTCATGCCTTGAAGACATGGCGGCATTACCTCCTAGGGAAACGGTGTGAGATCTACACAGACCACAAAAGTCTGAAGTACATTTTCACCCAAAAGGAATTGAACATGAGGCAGCGAAGATGGTTGGAACTCATCAAAGACTATGACCTCAGTGTTCAATATCACCCCGGGAAGGCTAACGTGGTGGCCGATGCCTTAAGCAGGAAGGCTTGCTCCTTGAATGCTATTATTCAAGAAAGGCAGCCAGCCTTGTTTAAGGAACTCGAACAATTTAGTTTGGAATTGGTCACCCCTGGATTTCTGGATCATTTGGAAGTCAGACCGACCCTGATGGACGAAGTCAAGAAGGCACAAGATGGACACACAAGCATTGAAGGCATCAAGAAGAAGATGAAGCTAGGCAAGGCCCCAGGATTCTCCGAAGACGAGCACGGGATTGTTTGGTACAAAGGCCGCATCTGCGTACCAAACAACACAGAGCTGAAGAACCTGATTCTGCAAGAAGCCCACGACACTCCGTATTCCATCCACCCCGGAGGAACCAAGATGTACCAAGACTTGAAGGCACGATTCTGGTGGCACGGGATGAAAAGAGAGATTGCAACCTATATTGCAAAATGTGACGTGTGCCAAAGGGTCAAGGTTGAATATCAGCGACCTGCTGGATTGCTTCAACCACTCAAAGTTCCTGAGTGGAAGTGGGATAAAGTCGGAATGGACTTCATCACTAGATTACCAAGGTCGAATAAAGGACATGACTCTATCTGGGTCATAGTTGATCATTTGACCAAGGTGGCCCATTTCATTCCTGTCAAGACCACTTATGATGGCAACCGACTGGCAGCTCTCTACATCGACAGAATCGTAAGTCTTCACGGTGTTCCCAAGGAGATTGTGTCAGATCGAGGAACCCAGTTCACCTCAAGGTTCTGGAAGAAGTTCCAAGAAGCCTTGGGAACCAAGTTATCTTTCAGCACGGCTTTCCACCCACAGACCGGAGGTCAGACAGAACGAGTCAATCAGATTCTCGAAGATATGCTCCGAGCCTATGTCTTGGCATATGGAACCAAGTGGGAAGATTGTCTCCCTTTTGCCGAGTTCTCCTATAACAACAGTTACCAGTCGAGCCTTCAGATGGCACCATTTGAGGTGTTGTACGGACGCAGATGCCGCACGCCCCTCAACTGGTCAGAGACTGGAGAAGGACTAGTCTTTGGACCGGATATTCTCCGCGCAGCAGAAGAGCAAGTCCAACTAGTCAGAGAACGATTGAAGGCAGCCAAGTCAAGGCAAAAGAGCTATGCTAACATTCACCGTCAGAACATGAGTTTCCATGTCGGGGACCATGTGTACCTGCGGGTAACTCCTCTGAAGGGAACCAAGCGTTTCCACGTCAAGGGGAAGCTCGCACCAAGGTTCATCGGACCCTTTGAGATCACTGCACGACGAGGAGAAGTGGCTTACCAGCTGGAACTACCACCTGAGCTATCCGATGTGCACAATGTGTTCCATGTGTCACAACTCCGGAAATGCCTCCAAGTTCCGGACAAGCCCAATCTCTACAAGGATGTTAATCACCAAGCCATTGATCTGCAGCCTGATTTGACCTACCACGAGAAGCCCATCCGCATTCTGGATGAAGCAGAACGACGGACGCGAAGCCGTACCATCAAGTACTTCAAGGTCCAGTGGAGCAACCACACCGAAGCAGAAGCAACCTGGGAACGTGAAGACTATCTTAGATCCGAGTTTCCCGATCTCTTTTAAGACCTAGTTTAGGAATCTCGGGGACGAGATTCTTGTAAGGGGGTAGGTCTGTCACACCCTGCATTTTTGTAACATGTTATTTGCATCAATGAAGCATGAAAATTTGGACCAACAAATTTTTTTAGCATCATTTGGCTTTTATTTGGAGTTGAGTTTTTCTTCATGTGCTTTTACATGTGCTCATTAAAGTCAACTATTCCCTCTTGTAGAATTCATCTCCATACCAAAAACTTTTACCCAATGATCATGCCAAGTGCTATATAACAGTATAGTATTTTCTTACAAAATTAATTTGGCCAAAATGTATTTTATAAATTTAGTTTTCCAAAAACCCCTGAAATGAGATTTGCACTGCAAGTGCTTGATTTAGGGTGAGAAAATTATTTCAAAAAGTATATTTGAGACCTAGTAGTCATAGGACACCTAGCAACCACAAAGGTATAATTTTAAAAGTTATTTTCCTATTTTATTTAAAAGCTTTTTCTTAAGGCCAGAAATGGTCTTTAATAGGGAAAAATTATTTAACTATCTCAAAAATATTTGCCAAAATTCAGGGAGACTCAGAGTACATATATTGTCCATATATAAGAGTTTCAACACTTGGTCATGTTCAAAATAATGGGCTAATCCCTCTAAAACCCTTTCTGGATATTTCAAGCTTTTGAAATATTTACAAAGGAAATATTCTCCAAATATTCCAAGGAAATTATATCATGTCATATATGACATATTTGATGATCTTGCCAAGTCCCATGCCTTGGGAAGCAAGAAAACATCCTCAAAACCCTTCATAACCATTATGTCCATATTTGAAGTTTGAGCAACTTTACATTGCCAAACTTGTCCAAATGCTCTCAAACTTGGTGCACATGCTAGAAATGCCTAATAAGGCATCTAGACCAAATGGCACAAGATTTGGAATAAAGAAACTTGATCAGAACACCCCAAAACCCTTTTTGTTCAAATGCAAATTTGAACAACTTTACATTACCAACTTTTTACCTGGAGCTTCAAACTTTGTGGGCATGATCAATACCCCAAATGATGAAACTACACCAAGTGGTGCATCAAGGGGAGATGATTAGCTTGACTCAAACAAGATGAAGCCATTTCTGTTCATTTCTAGGGTTCACCAAAGTTACATTGGCTAGTTTCTTCAAATGAGCCCAAATTTGGTGAAGCACCCTATTTTCACATGTCATTCAATCCTGTTAAGTGTCATGGCAAGTGGAGATCATTTGCTTGACCAAACACTGATCAAACACCTTCTGGCTTTTTAGTAAAACCCTCTTCTTTATCACTTTCACCTTTTACCTTGGCCTCAACTTTCTACCACACGTTCATCTAGTTACCAGCTACCTCCAGTAACTCTCCCATGTCTCCAGCTCCATGATTGAGGGGTAAAAACCCTAGTTCACCCTGCTGGACAACCATTTCTTACCAAGTCACCAGCCTCTCTTCTCTCTCACAGCATCTCCAGAGCATCCAAAGCTTCTACCGTAGTGCTTGCATCACCCTGGACCCCCCAGACACGGTGGACGCGTCCAGAGGCCCAATGGCATGCCGTGGCATGCGATAAGGGCGCTCCAGAGCGCGCTACAGTGCGCCCACGCACTGTAGCTTCGGCCAATTGTTTGCCCCCGATAGCCTCGGGCTCTCCCCTCGCGCCAGTCGATGCCCCTCGACGTCCGCAACCACCCCGGCGCTATCCCCCCTCCTCCTCCGCCCTCCAGTGGCCGTCGTCACACGCGCGTTGGCCGCCCGCAGCCTCCACTCCTCGGGCTCGCACGCGCGCACGGTCTGGAAGCCTTCCCGCTCCTCCTCTCTCCTCAAATGGACGTAGGGCTCGTCCAGCAACGCCGTAGACTCGCTCCCGTCGCCTCTCGTGCGCTGTAGCATCGAGCAGGAGCTCGCCGGTGCACCGGTCCACGGGACCCCGCCGTTCCCCTATAAATAGGACCCACCGAGCCCTCCTCTCAGCACCAACAGCTTCTCCTCATCCCCAGCAACACCCCAGCACCGCTCGTTCTTCCCCAGAGAGCCCCAGTGCTCGGGATCGACCGGAGCTCCGCCGCGTCGGGCCGCCGGTGATCTCGTAGTACGGGCCTCCTCCTCCCCTCTTTCTGCTTGATCTAGAACCGCCATGCATCACTGATGCGTTCCCCTCTTTTTCCCCTTCTGCAGCTGCCGGAAACGAGCCAGCCAGCAGGTTCCCGATGACCCTCCGCCGTCCCACCTCGCCGCCAGCGAACCCGACCTCCCCGGCGTGCCGCACCACCACCACTACCTCCGCAACTCGACGCTGAACCCGTCCCCACCCTCTGTTGCCGTCGCCGTGGCCGGAATCAACGCCGGTGAGCTCGCCGTCGCCGTGGCCGTGAGGTTAGAGATGACAGGCGGGCCCCGCCTGTCATCCTCACCCCTCTCTCCCCCTCCTCACAGCCGCTGACCGCCGGGCCCCGCCCGTCAGGTTTGAAAACCTGACGTGCGCGCGCTGGCGCCCGTGCGGCTGGGCTGGATGCCCTGGGCCGTGCACTGTGACCCCTCTGGCCCAGTTGCACAGGGCATTTTCTTCTTTTCTTTTCTGTAATTATTTCAAACATTTTTACAGAAAAGAATATTGGTCCAAATGAAATAATTCCAACTCCTAAATTCTTGTAATATTCCAACCTATTTAATGGTGTCACTTTCACACACATCCATGAAACTTTTATGTTCTGTTCAAATTTAAATTCAAATTTGAGCAATAAAACTCCTGTTCTAAAATCATTAGATTCCATTCTGTCACTCCAAAACTCCAACTAAGAATTTTCTCCATCTTAGAAATCCCTCTAGTATTTAACAAAAATAAGTTGACATTTTTCTGAACACTTTGATTTTTCTGTTTTATTTGTGGTCTTATTTTTCCGTTGTTATTATGCGACGTATAGATACCGTATTTGACGAAGTTGCTGAAGAAGGAGAGGGAGAAGGATTTGAAGACTTTGAAGACCAAGCCAATCCAGGCAAACAGCCCTTTGACCATGATACACTTGTTCTTCGGAACCCGTTGTTTCTGATGCATGATGGTAGAGTTACGGTGGTAACCTAGTTGGAACACCACATGATGCATGCCTTGCTCTTAATCTTGCTATGTGCTAGATGACATGCAAATAGTAAGTAGTGATGCTTAGTGATGCATGTGTGATTTGAACCTTCGTGGTTGAAATCTTTGCATGAACCCATCGGGTGCCCCTAATGCCCGAGGGTGATGTTGAGTTAGGTCATCACTTGAGGAAGAAGTGATGTGCCGGTAAATCTTGTGCATGGGTGAAATAATGGATTAGATTTATGTGTGACTACCGTCCCAACCAAACATGTGCAACCACACTACCCCTTATGGGACGGGGCTTTATTGATTACTTAGGTCGATACTAGCATGGTGCCCGCATTACTAGTGACGGGAAGACTTGAGGTCTTTCCCGGGACGGGGTCGTGCTTGGATAGACGACCATGACTGTTTTCACAGGGCACCGGACACACCGTTGGTCCCTTCGGGTACGCGTGACATTGAAATTAGGGCAAGTCCCGTGATCTATTGTTGTACTCGAGGGCCGTGTACCAACGAGTGGACTCTATGTTAGTGTCGCCTAAGGAAAGATAATGACTAGGTGCTTACCCCGGGTACTTGAGGTACTGCGGGTCGTGGATGACACGGAAGTTCCCCGGATCTTGTGGGTAAAGTGCGCAACCTCTGCAGAGTGTAAAACTATTCGCATAGCCGTGTCCACGGTCACGGACAGTTGGGTGGTGCTACTTAAACTATGTCCAGAATTTTACTTCATCGGTGAAAGTATGTGTGTGATGAGTCAAGGTTGTGACTTGACTCGATGAGTTGAATCATATTCATGTTGATATCGGTAACCTGTCTTCGAGGTTACGCGAGTTTATTGATGCATAAACTTGATGGTAGAATGTTTATTCTAGCCCTTTGCTAGATTGTTCATTATTGTTCAATTGCACTGTTACTTTGAACCACATCATGGGTTGCTTGCGAGTACATTCAAAGTACTCATTGGCTTGCCACTGGTTATTTAATTGGCCAGGCATGGAGGAACACGAATATGATGAAGAGTTCTTTGGAGACGAACATGCGAACTAGGACGCTATCCCAGTCAGAATGCATGTAGGGTTAAGGCAGATGGCATGGGTTCTACCTATCATCGAAGACTTCCGCTACTTAAGTTATTTGCTATTCAGCCCTTGAGGCTTTATCTATGTAAGACTTGGCCATAATGGCCATAATTTGTGTAAGACGATATGTATGGATGTAAGACTCTTGTTATTCAGCTTCTGTGTGTTCAGTGAGCATTGATCTCTGGGATCACTGTACATGTTCATTCGGTGATCTCGACTTCTCAGTCGGGGTCCCCACAGCTTTTGAGCCTCTACCTTTCTTTACAGCATAGTTAGCATTGGTTTGCGCACATAATCCTGTCAATTGCCCAGCTGTAATTTGTTTACCTCGCTTAGCTGTTTTATCGTCTTTTGGGAGAGAGACATCACTAGTGAACATCATGGGACCCCGGTCCATATTACCATCACTGATCACACCCGCTATTTACTTCCTGTTCTTATTTCCTAGTTGTAGTCATACCTATCATTATTATCTCTTGTGTTTGATCCTTTGTAAATAGCAAGGCCGGAGGGATTGACAACCTCTCTGTACTCGTTGGGAGCAAAGTTATTTGTATCTGTGTGCAGGTCCTGTCAACCGCTAAGTTGGCGTCGTTAGCGTTGACACCTACTTGTTGGCCCTCGGAGTCTCACGGGATTCGATCCTTGATATCTTGCCAAGGGAAACTTGCCGTTACGCTACATCTCAAACCTTCCACTTGGGGTAACCAACGAGGGGCGAGAAGCCATCAAGCAAAGTTTCTGGCGCTGTTGCCGGGGACTCCACTCTTCAAGATAGGGGAGTTGCACGCTATCTTTTATCTTTGCTTTTTAGTCTTGTTAGTTTACCTTTCAGTTTTTGCTTTAGTTTCCTTTACCAAAAATCACAAAAAAAAAATTGCTAGTAGTCCTTTCTGTTTAGTCAAGCATGTTAGGATTCGGTGCTTTGAGGGAATCAGAAGTTCTAGATTTCCATCAAAGGGATGGAGAAAACATGAAGAAGGCATGGGATAGAATTTCTGATGCACATAGGAGAATTATGCCTTGGATACCTATAAAAATTGTGCTTAGAAATTTTTACCATGGTCTTTTTAAATGGTGTAAACACTCTCTTGATATTATAGCTGAAGGAGATTTCCTAGAGTGTGATGAAGCTAGAGCTCTTGAAATTATACATGGTCTATCTAGTTACTTTGTTTATGATCATAGTTTTGCTACTGTCATAGATAGACTTGCTACTATTGAGAAGAGAATGGATGCTCTAGACTTGATGAAGATAGAGAAACCCAAACCCAATAAGAGAGATATTTTGGAAATAGACAATGATTGGGAGCCTTTTGTTAGGATTAACATCTCTAATCAAGACTTCCTTGCTTATTGTGATATTGGATCTATGGTTTCTACTATGCCAAAAATTGTTCATGATTCTTTAAAATTTAACATTGACAGATTATCATCCTATCATGAACATGCTAATGGAGACATTTCTGAGATCCAGGGAAGAATAAAATACGCGCCAGTTACATTCCTTAAAGGGATTGCAATGGTTGATTTGTTCATCATGAAGCCAAACCAAGGAAATATAGTGCTTGGAAGGGACTTCCTCCGAGCCGTAAAAGGCTTCATCGATATAGGTAAGGGACAAACCCACCTACGCGGGAAGGCAAAAGGTACATACCCCTTTCCTAGAAGGAACAAGGGTGAACTTGTTGAGGAACCATTTGAAGCAATTTATAACTCCGATTATTATGATGACTTTTGATTCCTCCTTTTTGCATCATGCCTAGCTTAAAGGCATAAAAGAAAGCGCTTTTGGGAGGCAGCCCACAACGAATTAGGTTTTATTTTGCTTTTGTTGTGTCTTGATGTTTGTTACTACAGTTGCATCATCATTGTATCTTTTCTTTTCAGCTTTGTGCCAAGTTTAGCCTCCGATTGCAAGAAAGTTCAAAAGTTGTGACGTGCAGTCCAGAAAACAGATTATGTTCTTGGACAGAAAAATTAGTATAAAATCACCAGCTCATCTTTTTGATCTGAATTTTTTTGACAGCGTGCTCTATACAATTGGCTTTCGGGTGTCTGTTCTGAGTTTTTTGATTTGAGTTGCAGAAGTTCCCCGAAAAAATTATTTACTACCTGCTGGTCTGTTTTTCACAGATTCTGTCCTGTTTTGCCTTTTCTTCGTTTTGCAAACCTTGAGCTTACTTTTTCTTTGCAAAAACCTTTTGGAAATCTTGAGAAACAGTAGCTCTTCAAGATTATCTTTATTTCCAGCAAGGAAAAATTATTTTATTATGGGTACTAACCTCGCTAATCAGATTATGATGAGTTATGTATGAAGGGAGTTTTCAAGTGTGCGAGGGAAGATGATAAAAAGATTCAGGAGGGTCAAACGCTCAAGCTTGGGGATGCCCCCGTGCACCCCCAAGAAATATTCAAGAAGACTTAAGCGTCTAAGCTTGGGGATGCCCCCGTGCATCCCCTTCTCCATCAACAATTATCAGTTCGTCTTTCGTTCCACTATATTTTAATCACTTCATGCGTTATGTGCTATGCTTGGAGCGTCTTGCTTTTAGTTTCCTTTTTAGTTTTCTTTAGCTTTGCTTGCTGTTCATAACGAGTTAGAACCCAGCTTTCTTTGTGTGGAGGAGAAACACACTCCACTTCAACCTAGAACACAACATAGGATTTTCATGCTTATCTTTGCTGTGTGTGTTCTTTGTCTTTCCATAGCTATTGTCATGTTTAGCTCTTAGTTTTCATGCCTTTCTTTTTTAAAAGAGCTTTTATTTAGTTGGTTGTTGAACTCTCTTGAGTTTTCATGTTTATCTTGTTAAGAGAGTTTGTCTGTTGCACTGAGTTGTGTGTCTTAACTTAAAATAGGTAATTGAGGTTGCTATTTAATTTTAGTAGTAACTTGCAATAGTTTTGAGGTATTGCCATGAGTAATGTTTGAACTTTTGGTGTCAAGAGCTTTAGCCTATTAGTGATAGATGTCGTATTTTGGGCAATCCATGTTTATTTTCGAAAACCTACAAAATAGTTGAGAACTTTAGCTACTAAATGGATCACTAATCTTTGGAGGGATCGAATATTAGAGTACACTCACGTACCATGAGCCGAGGATGCGCAAGGATAACCAAATCCCCATACACTCCTCCTCGAGGTACTTGTCTCTTTGAGAACCTCCTAATTAGATTGAGAGTTACTGATAATAAGTGCATGAGTTCTTCGGACTAATGTGAGTATTCGAAAGTTGACACTTCCACCTAGCCATATTTTTCTAGCCTCTTCGGTACCGTGCATTGCCCTTTCTCACCTCGATAGTTGGCGCATACTTCGCCGGTGCATCCAAATCCTTGGCACGATACGCTCTGTCATCATAAGCCTCATTATATCCTTCCTCAAAACAGCCACCATACCTACCTATCAAGGCATTTCCATAGCCTTTCCGAGATACATTGTCATGCAACATCCATCTTCTCATGACTTGATCTTCATGTCATACATGCTTTTTGCTTGATCGATGAGCCACATGCTAGTTGGGCCTTGCCCTAATCATTGCTACATGATGCGTTAGTATCATTGCATATCCTGCTACACTGGCAGAGGCATACATTTGCATACATCATGATAGTTTCATTTTCTTTATGTTGAGTACTTTTGTAAAGTGTGAAAGATCTTCTATACTTCTTGTAATACATAGAGTGTTGCCCCTTAAGTGAGGGAAAGATCCCGAAGAGGACAAATCAAAAGATCCCAAAGAGGACAAAATCAAAAGAACCCTGATACATCCAAAACGTATCTATAATTTCTGCTTGCTCCATGCCTCTTTTGGGCGATATTGCTATGTTATTTATACACTTCCATACACTTTTGATCATATTTGGACTAACCTATTAACTCAGTGCACCCCAGTGCCAGTTTCTGTTTTCGGCTGTTTTTGTATTTCAGGTTTTCACATTACGAGAACTAATAGAAAAAATCCAGAAAAATTATATAAAAAATCAGCGTTCCAGAAACTACCGTGCGCCCGAAGTACAGCCGGGGGGGCACCAGGGCTCCAGGCGCCCTGGCGGCGCCCCCCCTGGGCCGCGCCGGGGGGGGCGCCTGGGCCCCCCGAGGCTCCGCTGATGCCCCCCTTTGGCATATATTTAAAGCGTCTCCCGAAACCCTTGAGACGGGAACTCTTTTTCGCGATCTCATCTCTGTTCCGCCGCCGCCGCCGCTTCCAAGATCGGGAGCACCAGGAGAACTCTTCCCGGCACCCTGCTGGAGGGGAGGATCACCACCGGGAGCTTCTCCACCACCATGGACGCCCCCCGGATGAGTTGTGAGTAGTCTGCCTTGGACCATGGGTCCATGAACAGTAGCTATGTGATGTTCTCGTCCCGTTCTTGTGCTTCACTAATTATTCCTCGTGAGCTGCCCTACATGATCGAGGCACATATGTAATCCTTATGCTGTTGCTATGATGAGTTTGCTGGGATCCGATGGATTATGAGATTATGTTCAGATTGTGTTTGAGTAATATATTTGATTCACCTCTTTTATATTTATGTTCGTAAGTAATTCTTGCATGTTCTCCGTTGTTATTTATTGCTTTGGCCAAGTAGTAGGTAGTGACTCCAAGAGGGAACGTTATGCTTGATTGTGGGTTCATGCCCCTCGATGACTAGCTTGAGTGACAGAAACATGAGTCTAGGGGTTGTGCTGTTGCCACAAGGGGGAAAACAACGGTGCTTGTGCCCGCGGGTGCAAGGATTGTTTACTTTACGCAAAGTTCTTTTAATGCAGTTGTCTGTTGCTTTGAGTTTACACTATGGGTGGGACTCGCAACTTCATACCAGCGAGATGTTCTGGATAGATATCTCAAGGTGGATGATTAGTAGTAGATGCAGATGGATTTCGGTCTACTTACCTCGGCGTACCGCCCATGCTTTGAACCTCTACCTTTCTTGCAACTTAGTCAGCATTGGTCCTGTCAATTTCCCAGCTGTAATTCGTTTACCTCACATAGCAGTTTTATCGTCTTTTGAGAGAGAGACATCACTAGTGAACATCATGAGACTCCGGTCATATTACCATCATTGATCACATCCGCTATTTACTTTCCGCTTTTTACTTACTATTGCAATTATACCTATCACTATTATCACTTGCATTTGATCCTTTGTAAACTACAAGGCCGGAGGGATTGACAACCTCTCTGTACTCGTTGGGAGCAAAGTTATTTGTATCTGTGTGCAGGTCCACGTTGATTGTTAATATCCGGCGCCGTTAGCAGTTGACACCTTCTTGTTGAAACTGGGAGTCTCAGGGAAAATGATCCTTGGTATTGCCAAGGGAAAACTTCTGCTACACTGCATCTCAAACCTTCCACTTGGGGTAACCAACGAGGGGTGAGAAGCCACCTAGCAAAGCAATTTCTGGCGCCGTTGCCGGGGACTCCACTCTTCAGGATAGGGGAGTTGCACGCTATCTTTTACCTTTGCTTTTAGTCTTGTTAGTTTACCTTTCAGTTTTGCTTTAGTATCTTTTATCGAAAATCACAAAAATAGTTATCTTATTCTTTAGTTGTCATTATGTCGGGTCCTTTTGTCTTTGACGAGGCAGACGTTCTCACCTTTAAACAAAGAGGTGGGGAAAGTCTGAAAGATGCTTTGTATAGAATTAATGATTCTCAAAAAAGAGCCACCAAGAAGCAACCTACTACTATCCTTCTTAGAAATTTTTATGTTGGAATAACTTCTTGGAATAGGTTTATTCTAGATACTGCTATCAATGGGAATTTCCTAGAAGCCCCAGTTTGGGAGTCTCTTAGTATTATTGAAAATCTTGTTGGGAATCCCCCTGTTGTTAGCATTCAAGAGGACATCACCCTAGCTCACATTATGAAAAAACTTGAAAAAATAGAGCTAGACATGCCAAGCATTAATAAGATAAATGAGTTGGATCGTAAGATCCAAGGGAATTTGAATAGGCTTGATAGCTCCATGCATAAAATTTTCAAAACTTTGGAGACCGTCAAATCCCATGACTTGGACTCTTCTAGGGTAGATAAGATTGAGGAAATATTTGATACTCTAGGAACTACTTTCTCCTCGATCAAAACCAAAAAGGTAGAAACTCCGGCAAAGAGGGAGCCTAAGTTCGTTCACGTTCCAAAGGCTTCCCGTTCTAAAAGTAATCCATCTATTGTCAAAGGGGTTGAAACCGTAAAGACTTTGGAAGAAACACCTCTCTTTGATGAATTTACAAATGAATCTTCCCTTGACTTTTATCCTTTTGGTCTTCTTCCTAGAAGTATCTCTATGAGGCCTTTGTTTGAAAGTCCTCTTAAGACTAGTTGTATTATTGAAGAGCTTTTTGATAATCTTGATGATGGTTCAATTGATACAACTTAATCTATATGAATTATGCCTAGCTTAAAGGCATAAAAGAAAGCGCTTTTGGGAGGCAGCCCAATGAATAAATTTTATTTTGTTTTTGCTGTGTCTTGATGTTGTTACTACTGTAGCATCATCATTGTATCTTTGCTTTTCAAATTTTGTGCCAAGTATAGCCTCTGATTGCTAGAAAGTTCAAAAGTTGTGACGTGCTGTCCAGGAAACAGATTCTGTCCTTGGATAGAAAAATTCGTATAAAATCACCAGATCATCTTTTTGGTCTGAATTTTTTCGACAGCGTGCTCTATATAAGTGTCTTTCGTGCGTCTGTTTTGAGTTTTTTTATTAGAGTTGCAGAAGTGCCCCGGAAAAATCATTTACTACCTGCTGTTCTGTTTTTCACAGATTCTGTCATGTTTTGCCTTTCCTTCATTTTACAAACCTAGAGCTTGCTTTTTCTTTGCAAAAACCTTTTGGCAATCTTGAGAAACAGTAGAACTTCAAGAATATCTTTATTTCCAGCAAGGAAAAAATTATTTTATTATGGGTACTAACCTCGCTAATCAGATTATGATGAGTTATGTATGAAGGGAGTTTTCAAGTGTGCGAGGGAAGATGATAAAAAGATTCAGGAGTGTCAAACGCTCAAGCTTGGGGATGCCCCCATGCACCCCCAAGTAATATTCAAGGAGACTTAAGCGTCTAAGCTTGGGGATGCCCCCGTGCATCCCATTCTCCATCAACATTATCAGTTCGTCTTTCGTTCCACTATATTTTAATCACTTCATGTGTTATGTGCTATGCTTGGAGCGTCTTGCTTTTAGTTTTCCTTTTAGTTTACTTTAGCTTTTCATAATGAGTCGGAACTCAGCTTTCTTTGTGTGCGAGAGAAACACGCTCCACTTCTACTTAGAACATAACATAGAATTTTCATATCTATCCTTGCTGTGTGTGTTCTTTGTCTTTCAATAGCTACTATCATGTTCAGCTCTCAGTATTCATGCTTATCTTTTCAAAGAGCTTTCGTTTAGTTGGTTGCTTGAACTCTCTTTAGTTATCATGCTTATCTCATTAAGAGAGTTTGCTTCCGTTGCATTGGTTGATATGTCTATGATAAAGATGCTACGTGCACGATGGCGCTTAGTAGTTCATGTTTTCTTATGGTTAGTCCCAAATAGCTGGGGGGTTCCCAATGTGTTATTGGAGTACCAACATGGTTTGTTTGCCTATGATGTGGTATGGTTTAGTAATATCTTCCTTCAAGAATTTATTTTGATTAACTTGGCGTATGCTCACGCATATTTAAGACTGTAAAGAAAGTCTGTCAAGCCTTGATGATCTTTTATTTCTGAGTAGCGATATAACTTCCATGCCTGATTCACTGTTGCTTTGTCGCTCTGCATGATTATGACCGTCATTGCTCTCTTAGTTGGTCGCTCCCAGTCTTTTGCTAACCTCCACCTGTACTAAGCGGACTGACTGCTTGTGCATCCACATCCTTTTAATCCAGTTATGCCATATGAGTCCACCATACCTTCCTACATGGTATTTACGTGCCATTCCTAACGGAGACTTGCATGTGCCATCTCGAAATTATTCAAAGAAAAAGCATTCTTATTTTGTGCCTCCGTTGTAAGTTCATGAGGAAGTAGTGGTTAATTCATGATCTTTTTAAGTTGGACAAGCTTCACCCCGGGATTGCATGAATAATGTGCAAACCCATAATACGAGAAGGAACTGGCATTGAGTGCGCCCGACTCAAAAAGATAATATAACAAACAAACCCTCCTTCACGCTTTGTTCATGAGAAATCAGAAAACTTTGGCAGTGATAAACAAAGGAGGTTAAGAGGATGTGATCGTCCTCATTCGGGAGCCGTTCCTCGAAACTTGTCCATCTCAAGAAGTGATTGAGTTGTCTGCTAGCATTCGTTAACGAAACATGCATGATCTAAAAAAATTATTATTACCTCTGTTTTAAAATCAAGAGCTCTGGTACATGTTTTGTCTTTGTTTCCGACTACGGGTTTTCAACCTTGCCAACAAAAGCCACGGTTCGAGAGTCTCCATCTTCTTTTAAAAGCACCAACTACTGAGAGCATGATTGTCATTCTGAGTGTAATGTGCATTGTCCCAAAGTAGCATTGTCTTTTGCATGATTGTGATATCGTTTATTCTGAAATCATTGTATCTAGTCATCACTTAAACCTTGGAGGTGCCCCTGCATTTATGTTTTGCTTCACTAAAGGGGGCAAGCTAGATATCACTTTATCATATTTACACATCATGTTCATTACAAATCTATTTGATATTTCAGTATCATATTGTAAAACTTTCAGTTCTTTGTGATTTTCTCATGAGGCAACTTAATTACTATAGATTCATTGTCTCAGTAAGCTTTTGTCATGTGACTGTGAAAAAGTCCTATATGGTTAATAGCATGTCACCACAGAAATTATTCTTGTTATCATTTACCTACTCGAGGACGAGCACGAATTAAGCTTGGGGATGTTGATACGTCCAAAACGTATCTATAATTTCTGCTTGCTCCATGCCTCTTTTGGGTGATATTGCTATGTTATTTATACACTTCCATACACTTTTGATCATATTTGGACTAACCTATTAACGCAGTGCACCCCAGTGCCAGTTTCTGTTTTCGGCTGTTTTTGTATTTCAGGTTTTCACATTACGAGAACTGCCAGAAAAAATCCAGAAAAATTATATAAAAAATCAGCGTTCCATAAACTACGTGCGCCCGAAGTACAGCCGGGGGGGGGGGACCACCAGGGCTCCAGGCGCCCTGGCGGCGCGCCCCCCCTGGGCCGCGCCGGGGGGGCGCCTGGGCCCCCCGAGGCTCCGCTGATGCCCCCCTTTGGCATATATTTAAAGCGTCTCCCGAAACCCTCGAGACGGGAACTCTTTTTCGCGATCTCATCTCTGTTCCGCCGCCGCCGCCGCTTCCAAGATCGGGAGCACCAGGAGAACTCTTCCCGGCACCCTACCGGAGGGGAGGATCACCACCGGGAGCTTCTCCACCACCATGGACGCCCCCCGGATGAGTTGTGAGTAGTCTCCCTTGGACCATGGGTCCATGACCAGTAGCTATGTGATGTTCTCCTCCCGTTCTTGTGCTTCACTAATTAGTCCTCGTGAGCTGCCCTACATGATCGAGGCACATATGTAATCCTTATGCTGTTGCTATGATGAGTTTGCTGGGATCCGATGGATTATGAGATTATGTTCAGATTGTGTTTGAGTAATATATTTGATTCACCTCTTTTATATTTATGTTCGTAAGTAATTCTTGCATGTTCTCCGTTGTTATTTATTGCTTTGGCCAAGTAGTAGGTAGTGACTCCAAGAGGGAACGTTATGCTTGATTGTGGGTTCATGCCCCTCGATGACTAGCTTGAGTGACAGAAACATGAGTCTAGGGGATGTGTTGTTGCCACAAGGGGGAAAACAACGGTGCTTGTGCCCGCGGGTGCAAGGATTGTTTACTTTACGCAAAGTTCTTTTAATGTAGTTGTCTGTTGCTTTGAGTTTACACTATGGGTGGGACTCGCAACTTAATACCAGCGAGATGTTCTGGATAGATATCTCAAGGTGGATGATTAGTAGTAGATGCAGATGGATTTCGGTCTACTTACCTCGGCGTACCGCCCATGCTTTGAACCTCTACCTTTCTTGCAACTTAGTCAGCATTGGTCCTGTCAATGGCCCAGCTGTAATTCGTTTACCTCACATAGCAGTTTTATCGTCTTTTGAGAGAGAGACATCGCTAGTGAACATCATGAGACTCCGGTCATATTACCATCATTGATCACATCCGCTATTTACTTTCCGCTTTTTACTTACTATTGCAATTATACCTATCACTATTATCACTTGCGTTTGATCCTTTGTAAACTACAAGGCCGGAGGGATTTACAACCTGTGTGTACTCGTTGGGAGCAAAGTTATTTGTATCTGTGTGCAGGTCCACGTTGATTGCTAATATCCAGCGCCGTTAGCAGTTGACACCTTCTTGTTGAAACTGGGAGTCTCAGGGAAAACGATCCTTGGTATTGCCAAGGGAAAACTTCTGCTACACTGCATCTCAAACCTTCCACTTGGGGTAACCAACGAGGGGTGAGAAGCCACCTAGCAATCCCAAAGAGGACAAATGAGAGATAAATAGAAAGAGCCATTGAGGCCACAAAAAAAAAGAGAGATAAAGAAATAAAAAGAGAGAAGGGGGCACACTACTATTTATTTTGAGAGATCCACACTCGTACTCCATCTTATACCTTGTACTCCACAGAGATTATCATTCATGCATATAGCTATGTGGGGACCTTTACACTATAGAACTTGGCTTGTATATTCCAATGATGAGCCTCCTCAAAAGAGCTCTAGGTCTTCTTGAGCAAGCAAGTTGGATGCACCCCCACTAGTTCCATTGGAGAGCTTACTGATGGGCCTCTAACCCCTCGTTGGTTACCCCAAGTGGAAGGTGTGAGATGCAGTGTTTGCGAAGTTTTTCCCTTAGCAAATATGCCAAGGATCGAATCCCCAGAGACTCCTAGGTTCAACAAGTAGGTGTCAACTGCTAACGACGCCAGATATTAGCAATCAACATGTACCTGCACACAGATACAAATAACTTTGCTCCCAACGAGTACAGAGAGGTTGTCAATCCCTCCGGCCTTGTAGTTCACAAAGGATTAAACGCAAATGATAGTAGTGATAGATAATGTTTGCAATAGTAAGTAAAAGCGAAAAGTAAATAGCGGATGTGATCAATGATGGTAATATGGACCGGAGTCTCATGATGTTCACTAGTGATGTCTCTCTCCCAAAAGACGATAAAACAGCTATGTGAGGTAAACGAATTACAGTTGGGCAATTGACAGGACCACGAACGCAAACCAATGCTGACTACATTGCAAGAAAGGTTGAGGTTCAAAGCATGGGCGGTACGCCAAAGTAAGTAGACCGAAATCCATCAATATCTACTACTAATCATCCACCTTGAGATATCTATCCAGAACATCTCGCTGGTATTAAGTTGCGAGCCCCACCCATAGTGTAAACTCAAAGCAACAGACAACTGCATTAAAAGAACTTTGCGTAAAGTAAACAATCCTTGCACCCGCGGGCACAAGCACCGTTGTTTTCCCCCTTGTGGCAACAGCACATCCCCTAGACTCATGTTTCTGTCACTCAAGCTAGTCATCGAGGGGCATGAACCCACAATCAAGCATAACGTTCCCTCTTGGAGTCACTACGTATTACTTGGCCAAAGCAATAAATAACAGCGGAGAACATGCAAGAATTACTTACGAACATAAATATAAAATAGGTAGATCAAATATATTACTCAATCACAATCTGAACATAATCTCATAATCCATCGGATCCCAGCAAACTCATCATAGCAATAGCATAAGGATTACATATGTGCCTCGATCATGTAGGGCAGCTCATGAGGACTAATTAGTGAAGCACAAGAACGGGAGGAGAACATCACATAGCTACTGGTCATGGACTCATGGTCCAAGGGAGACTACTCACAACTCATCCGGGAGGCGTCCATGGTGGTGGAGTGGCTCCCGATGGTGATCCTCCCCTCCGGCAGGGTGCCGGGAAGAGTTCTCCTGGTGCTCCCGATCTTGGAAGCGGCGGCGGCGGCGGAACAGAGATGAGATCGCGAAAAAGAGTTCCCGTCCCGAGGGTTTCGAAGGACGCTCTAAATATATGCCAAAGGGGGGCACCAGACGGGGCTCGGGGGGGCCAGGCGTCCCCCCGGCGCGGCCCAGGGGGGGCGCGCCGCCAGGGCGCCTGGTGCCCCCCCCCCCCGGTTGTACTTCGGGCGCAAGGTAGGTTCTGGAACGCTGATTTTTTATATAATTTTTCTGGATTTTTCCTGACAGTTCTCGTAATGTGAAAACCTGAAATACAAAAACAGCCGAAAACAGAAACTGGCACTAGGGTGCACTGGATTAGTAGGTTAGTCCAAAGATGATCAAAAGTGTATGGAAGTGTATAAATATCATAGCAATGTCACCCAAAAGTGGCATGGAGCAAGCAGAAATTATAGATACGTTTTGGACGTATCAACATCCCCAAGCTTAATTCCTGTTCGTCCTCGAGTAGGTAAATGATAACAAGAATAATTTCTGTGGTGACATGCTATTAACCATATAGGACTTTTTATAGTCATATGACAAAAGCTTACTGAGACAATGAATCTGTAGTAATTAAGTTGCCTCATGAGAAAATCACAAATGACTGAAAGTTTTACAATATGAAACTGAAACATCAAAAAGATTTGCAATGAACATGATGTGCAAATATGATAAAGTGATATCTTGCTTGCCCCCTTTAGTGAAGCAAAACATAAATGCATGGGCACCTTCAAGGTTTAAGTGATGACTAGATACAATGATTTCAAAATAAACGATATCACAACCATGCAAAAGACAATGCTACTTTGGAACAATGCACATTACACTTAGAATGACAATCATGCTCTCAGTAGTTGGTGCTTGAAGAAAGAGGGTGGAGACTCAAAAAGTAAAAGAATGGTTATGTGCTAGAGCTTTTTATTTTGAAAACATAGAAGCAATTTTGTCAACGGTAGTAGTACTTCATATGTGTTATGCATAAGACATCCTATAAGTTGCAAGCCTCATGCATCGAATACCAATAGTGCTCGCACCTTGTCCTAATTAGCTCGGATTTCCATGGGTTATCATTGCATTACATATGTTTCAACCAAGTGTCACAAAGGGGTACCTCTATGCCACCTGTACAAAGGTCCAAGGAGATAAATCGCATTTGATTTCTCGTTTTTGATAGATCTCAACTTCAGGACATCCATACCGGGACAACATAGAAAATAGATGATGGACTCCTCTTTAATGCTTAAGCATATTCTCATAAGAGATTGAGGATTAATGTCCAAGCTAAAACTTCCACCATGATACATGGCTTTGGTTGGCGGCCCAATGTTCTTCTCTAACAATATGCATACTCATTCAACCCATGGCAAATCGCCCTTACTTCAGACAAGACGAACATGCATAGCAACTCACATGATATTCAACAAAAGTGTGACAGTTGATGGCGTCCCCAGAAACATGGTTACCGCTCAGCAAGCAACTTATAAGAAATAAGATACATAAGCAACATATTCTTTACCACAATAGTTTTTAAGCTACTTTCCCATGAGCTATGTATTGCAAAGTTAGTCCGCTTAGTACAGGTGGAGGTTAGCAAAAGACTGGGAGCGACCAACTAAGAGAGCAATGACGGTCATAAACATGCAGAGCGACAAAGCAACATTGAATCAGACATGGAAGTTATATCGCTACTCAGAAATAAAAGATCATCAAGGCTTGACAAACTTTCTTTACAGTCTTAAATATGCGTGAGCATACGCCAAGTCAATCAAAATAAATTCTCGAAGGAAGATATTACTAAACCATACCACATCATAGGCAAACAAATCAAGTTGGTACTCCAATAACACATTGGGAATCCCCCAGCTATTTGAGACTAACCATAAGAAAACCTGAACTACTAAGCGCCATTATGCACGTAGCATCTTTATCATAGACATATTAACCAATGCAACGGAAGCAAACTCTCTTAATAAGGTGAGCATGGTAATTAAAGAGAGTTCAAGCAACCAACTAAACAAAAGCCCTTTGAAAAGGTAAGCATGAATACTAAGAGCTGAACATGATAGTAGCTATTAAAAGACAAAGAACACACACAACAAAGATAGACATGAAAATTCTATGTTATGTTCTAGGTAGAAGTGGAGCGTGTTTCTCTCCCACTTAAAGAAAGCTGAATTCCGACTCGTTATGAAAAACTAAAAAGAAAACTAAAAGCAAGACGCTCCAAGCATAGCACATAACACATGAAGTGATAAAAATATAGCGGAACGAAAGACGAACTGATAATGTTGATGGAGAAGGGGATGCACGGGGGCATCCCCAATCTTAGACGCTTGAGTCTCCTTGAATATTTCTTGGGGGTGCACGGGGGCATCCCCAAGCTTGAGCGCTTGACACTCCTGAATCTTTTTATCATCTTCCCTCGCACACTTGAAAACTCCCTTCATACATAACTCATCATAATCTGATTAGCGAGGTTACTACCCTTAATAAAATAATTGTTCCTTGCTGGAAATAAAGATATTCTTGAAGGTCTACTGTTTCTCAAGATTGCCAAAAGGTTTTTGCAAAGAAAAAGCAAGCTCTTGGTTTGCAAAATGAAGGAAAGGCAAAACAGGACAGAATCTGTGAAAAACAGAACAGCAGGTAGTAATTGATTTGTTCGGGGTACTTCTGCAACTCAAATCAAAAAACTCAAAACAGATGCACGAAAGACAATTATATAGAGAACGCTGTCGAAACAATTCAGACCAAAAAGATGATCTGGTGATTTTATACGAATTTTTCTATCCAAGGACAGAATCTGTTTCCTGGACAGCACCTCACAACTTTTTAACTTTCTAGCAATCAGAGGCTATACTTGGCACAAATATGAAAAGCAAAGATACAATGATGATGCTACTATAGTAAACAACATCTAGACACAACAAAAGCAAAATATAAAAATTTATTCATGTGGGCTGCCTCCCAAAAGCGCTTTCTTTTATGCCTTTAAGCTAGGCATAATGCATATAGATCAAGTTTTATCAAGAGTAAAAGAATAGCTAGCCCGTACAACGGACTCAAAAGGTAACTTGATCTTCTTACGAGGGAAGTGTTCCATCCCTTTCTTGAGAGGAAACTGAAATTTTATATTACCCTCTTTCATGTCAATGATAGCACCAACGATGCGTAAAAAGTGACGTCCCAAAATAATTGGACATGAAGGATCACATTCAATATCCATAATAGTAAAATCAACGGGAACGTAGTTGTCATTGACAACGATAAGAACATCGTCGATCCTCCCTAAAGGTTTCTTTATGGAAGAATCAATGAGACGAACACCAAAAGAACAAGAATCATAAGGTTTCAATTTAAGCATATCATATAGTCTTTTGGGTATAACACAGGTACTAGCTCCAACATCACATAATGCATAGCAAGAGAAGTCATTCAACTTAATTTTTATCATAGGATCCCAACCATCTTCTAGCTTTCTAGGTATGGAGGCTTCTACTCTAAGTTTCTCCTCCCTAGCTTTGATGAGAGCATTAGTGATATGCTCCGTGAAGGCAAGGTTAAGCGTGCTAGTGCGGGGATCTCTAGACATCTTGTGAAGGAAATCAATAACTTTGGTAAGAGTGCAATTATCAAAATCAAGGTCACGAGCATCAAGTAAAGTGGTAGTGGTGTCCTTTAGGTTCACTTGTTTGGTAGTTTCTATAGTCATAGCATCACCATTAATAGGTCCAATGGGACCAGGAGTACATTGGGTGCTAAGAGTTTGGATATCCTCAACAACTTGGATAGTAGCAACAGTGTGGTGGGTACGAAGGCTCTTAATTCTATCTTCTTCCTCCCTTTCTCTAGCCCATCTTTCTTTAAGTTTAGCCATCATCCTAATGTTTTCATTAATTTGCACTTGAATAGCATTTATAGGAGTGACTTCCCTCTCCTCAAGAGGAGAAGTTCTAATTTTTAGCAATTTTACCTCATTGGCTAAATGGTCTACCTTAAAAGAAAGATCATCTAGTTTATGTAGTTTTTCTTCTACACTCTTATTAAAGGCTTTTTGGGTAGTGATGAAATCTTTAAGCATAGTCTCTAGTTCAGTAGTGGAGTTCTTGGTGATAGGATAAGCATTGTTGTTCCCATAAGAATTAGAGGGGAACGGTCTAGGATTGCTACCAAAGTTACTCCTATAAGCATTGTTGTTAAAATTGTTTCTAGAGATAAAGTTCACATCTACTTGTTCTTGAGCAATCAAAGAATTTAAAGGAACATCGCGAGGATCAACAGAAGATTGCTTCGAAAGTAGAGACATGATCAAGTCAACTTTTTCATTTAAGGAGGAAATCTCCTCGACAGAGTTTACCTTCCTACCTGTTGGAGCGCGTTCGGTGTGCCATTGGGAATAGTTGGTCATCATCTCATCGAGAAGCTTTGTGGCAGCACCAAGTGTAGTTGACATAAAAGTTCCTCCCGCGGCCGAATCTAACAAGTTCCGCGAGGCAAAGTTCAAGCCTGCATAAAAAGTTTGGATAACCATCCAAGTAGTCAAACCATGAGTAGGGCAGTTCTTGATAAGAGATTTCATACGTTCCCAAGCTTGGGCAACGTGTTCATTATCCAATTGTTTAAAATTCATTATGTTACTTCTAAGTTGGATAATTTTAGCAGGTGGATAGTATTTTCCGATAAAAGCATCTTTGCACTTGTCCCATGAATCTATGCTATTTCTAGGCAAAGACTGAAACCAAATTTTAGCTCCTCCTCTCAAGGAGAAAGGAAAAAGCTTAAGCTTAACAATATTACCATCTATTTCGTGGTACTTTTGCATATCACAAAGTTCAACAAAGTTGTTTAAGTGTAAAGCAGCATCATCTCCAGCACCGGAGAATTGATCTTTCATGACTAAGTTCAGTAAAGCAGGTTTAATTTCATACGAAGGTGCTGAAGTGGCAGGTGTAGTGATAGGTGTGCTGATAAAATCATCGTTGTTGTGACTAGTGAAGTCACACAACTTGGTGTTCTCGGTGGAACCCATTGTAGCAAGCAAGCAAGATAACTATTTTTGTGATTTTCGATAAAAGGTACTAAAGCAAAAACTGAAAGGTAAACTAACAAGACTAAAAAGCAAAGGTAAAAGATAGCATGCAACTCCCCTATCCTGAAGAGTGGAGTCCCCGGCAATGACGCCAGAAAAACTCCTTGATGGGCCTCTAACCCCTCACTGGTTACCCCAAGTGGAAGGTGTGAGATGCAATGTTGTGGAAGTTTTTCCCTTGGCAAAGATGCCAAGGATCGAATCCCCAGAGACTCCTAGGTTCAACAAGTAGGTGTCAACTGCTAACGGCGCCAGATATTAGCAATCAACATGGACCTGCACACAGATACAAATAACTTTGCTCCCAACGAGTACAGAGAGGTTGTCAATCCCTCCGGCCTTGTAGTTCACAAAGGATTAAACGCAAATGATAGTAGTGATAGATAATGTTTGCAATATTAAGTAAAAGCGAAAAGTAAATAGCGGATGTGATCAATGATGGTAATATGGACCGGAGTCTCATGATGTTCACTAGTGATGTCTCTCTCCCAAAAGACGATAAAACAGCTATGTGAGGTAAACAAATTACAGTTGGGCAATTGACAGGACCACGAACGCAAACCAATGCTGACTACATTGCAAGAAAGGTTGAGGTTCAAAGCATGGGCGGTACGCCAAAGTAAGTAGACCGAAATCCATCAATATCTACTACTAATCATCCACCTTGAGATATCTATCCAGAACATCTCGCTGGTATTAAGTTGCGAGCCCCACCCATAGTGTAAACTCAAAGCAACAGACAACTGCATTAAAAGAACTTTGCGTAAAGTAAACAATCCTTGCACCCGCGGGCACAAGCACCGTTGTTTTCCCCCCTTGTGGCAATAGCACATCCCCTAGACTCATGTTTCTGTCACTCAAGCTAGTCATCGAGGGGCATGAACCCACAATCAAGCATAACGTTCCCTCTTGGAGTCACTACGTATTACTTGGCCAAAGCAATAAATAACAACGGAGAACATGCAAGAACTACTTACAAATATAAATATAAAAGAGGTAGATCAAATATATTACTCAATCTCAATCTGAACATAATCTCATAATCCATTGGATCCCAGCAAACTCATCATAGCAATAGCATAAGGATTACATATGTGCCTCGATCATGTAGGGCAGCTCACGAGGACTAATTAGTGAAGCACAAGAACGGGAGGAGAACATCACATAGCTACTGGTCATGGACTCATGGTCCAAGGGAGACTACTCACAACTCATCCGGGAGGCGTCCATGGTGGTGGAGAGGCTCCCGATGGTGATCCTCCCCTCCGGCAGGGTGCCGGGAAGAGTTCTCCTGGTGCTCCCGATCTTGGAAGCGGCGGCGGCGGCGGAACAGAGATGAGATCGTGAAAAAGAGTTCCCGTCCCGAGGGTTTCGAAGGACGCTCTAAATATATGCCAAAGGGGAGCACCAGACGGGGCTCGGGGGGCCCAGGCGCCCCCCCGGCGCGGCCCAGGGGGGGCGCGCCGCCAGGGCGCCTGGGGCCCTG
>LR738713.1:417923872-418065033 GCA_902687465.1 Secale cereale
TGTACTTCGGGCGCAAGGTAGGTTCTGGAACGCTGATTTTTTATATAATTTTTCTGGATTTTTCCTGACAGTTCTCGTAATGTGAAAACCTGAAATACAAAAACAACCGAAAACAGAAACTGGCACTGGGGTGCACTGGATTAGTAGGTTAGTCCAAATATGATCAAAAGTGTATGGAAGTGTATAAATATCATAGCAATATCACCCAAAAGTGGCATGGAGCAAGCAGAAATTATAGATACGTTTTGGACGTATCACTTACCTTAGCTCATATGTGCATCCGTTGCATGGCAATCCCTACTCCTCACATCATATCTATCATTTGGCTTTCTCTCGCCGATGATTGTCCTCATTGATGTGAGCCCTTCACACCTTTTTTGTCTTCCCCCTCTATCATTTTTCTCTCTTTGCCATCCTAAGTGTCGACTTTCTTGCTTACGCTCATCCATTGCATGAGTGCTCAAAATATCGAAAGGGAGTGGATCATTTTGACTTGTACCTGGCTGACGGTCTGGGGATGAGTCAAGATAAGATTCCAAAGAAGACCAAGTGTGAAACTTTAGTAGATTAAGTTCTCAACAATACAAAAACTATGTTTTACTCTCTCATATATCCATATCCCCTTTCTTGCATGCAAACACCATTTGGAGACATTCGAGTCACGGACAGCGAGAGCTCTTGCACCTTTATGTTCTTATGTTACTTGTTACAATGCTAATATAGACCCTTGCTTGTTATGACTTGAATTGGATTACATGCCTTGATTACTTTACTTAAAAGTTCTTATATGGTTGATAGCATGTCACCACAGAAATTATGCTTGTTATCATTTACCTACTCGAGGACGAGCAGGAATTAAGCTTGGGGATGTTGATACGTCCAAAACGTATCTATAATTTCTGCTTGCTCCATGCCTCTTTTGTGTGATATTGCTATGATATTTATGCACTTCCATACACTTTTGATCATATTTGGACTAACCTATTAACTCAGTGCACCACAGTGCCAATTCCTGTTTTCTGCTGTTTTTCTATTTCAGGTTTCCCCCTTATTAAAAGTGCCCTAAAAATTCCGGGAAAAATACAGGAAAAATCAGCGTATCGGGAGCTTCAAGAAAAACCAAAGCAGGGCCAGAGGGGAGCCTGGGGTGGCCCAAGCGGCCACCCGACGCGGCCCCATCCCTGGCCGCGCCATGGGGGCGCCTGGGGCTGCACCTCCGCCTCTGGTGACCCCCTTTTGCATATATATTGCTCGCGTCCCGAAACCCTCGAGGACGGAACCCTTTTTCGCGATCTCGTCTCTGTTCCGCCGCCGCCGCGCTTCCAAGATCGGGAGCACCAGGAGAACTCTTCCCGGCACCCTGCCGGAGGGGAGAACCACCACCGGGAGCTTCTCCACCACCATGGACGCTTCCCGGATGAGTTGTGAGTAGTCCCCCTTGGACCATGGGTCCATGACCAGTAGCTATGTGATGTTCTCCTCCCCTCTTTGTTCTTCATGGATTAGACCTCGTGAGCTGCCCTACATGATCGAGGCACATATGTAATCTCTATGCTGTTGCTCTGCTGAGTTTGCTGGGATCCGATGGATTATGAGATTATGTTCAGATTGTGTGTGAGTAATATATTTGATTCACCTCTTTTATATTTATGTTCTTGAGTAATTCTTGCATGTTCTCCGTTGCTGTTTATTGCTTTGGCCAAGTAGTAGGTAGTAACTCCAAGAGGGAACGTTATGATTGATTGTGGGTTCATGCCCCTCGATGACTAGTTTGAGTGACAGAAACATGAGTCTAGGGGATGTGCTGTTGCCACAAGGGGGAAAACAACGGTGCTTGTACTTGCGGGTGCAAGGATTGTTTACTTTACGCAAAGTTCTTTTAATGCAGTTGTCTGTTGCTTTGAGTTTACACTTTGGGTGGGACTCGCAACTTAATACCAGCGAGATGTTCTGGATAGATATCTCAAGGTGGATGATTAGTAGTAGATGCAGATGGATTTCGGTCTACTTGCCTTGGCGTACCGCCCATGCTTTTGAGCCTCTGCTTTTCTTTACAGCATAGTTAGCATTTGTTTGCGCACATAATCCTGTCAATTGCCCAGCTGTAATTTGTTTACCTCGCTTAGCTGTTTTATCGTCTTTTGGGAGAGAGACATCACTAGTGAACATCATGTGACCCCGGTCCATATTACCATCACTGATCACACCCGCTATTTACTTCCTGTTCTTATTTCCTAGTTGCAGTCATACCTATCATTATTATCTCTTGTGTTTGATCCTTTGTAAACAGCAAGGCCGGAGGGATTGACAACCTCTCTGTACTCATTGGGAGCAAAGTTATTTGTATCTGTGTGCAGGTCCTGTCAACCGCTAAGTTGGCGCCGTTAGCGTTGACACCTACTTGTTGGCCCTCGGAGTCTCACGGGATTCGATCCTTGGTATCTTGCCAAGGGAAACTTGCCGTTACGCTACATCTCAAACCTTCCACATGGGGTAACCAACGAGGGGCGAGAAGCCATCAGGGTCCAAGTGAACTAAGTCAGAGTGATTGAAGTGATGCTCAACCAAATCCTATGTCTTCGAGCGAAGACTATGAGAGCAAATCTTATCCAGAGGCAGATGAGTCAGCTTTACTTGGAGCTCAAGTAAAGTTGTCGTGTGTGTTTGAAATCTGACCGTTGGAACACGTGTCAGTTCCTTAGTGACCCAGGGTCACTTCGGACAAATCAGGTCGGGTTGCCCAGTGGCTATAAATAGCCCACCCCCTACACCATAAATTGGTGGCTGCTCAGAGTTATTGCACGGCTTTTGTCGTTTGAGAGCAACCCACCTCCGAAGCATTTGAGAGAGAAATCCTTGCGAGGACAAAGCCCAAACACCCAGAGCCAAAGAGTGTTAGGCATCACTGAAGTCTTTCTGTCTATGTGACCTGAAGACTTATTACACTTGAGGATTGTGTTTCCTCCAGCCGGTTAGGCGTCGCGTTCTGAGCATCCAAGAGTAATTGTGGATTGTCGGTGAACGAAGTCTGTGAAGGTTTGGAAGTCTACCTTGAAGACTTACCAGAGTGATTGGGCGAGGACTAGGTGTTCTTAGCTCAAGGGGAACAAGGTGAAGACGCGGTCTTCTGAGTTAAATCTCAGCCTCCCTAACCAGACGTACAGTTGTCACAGCAACTGGAACTGGTCTAACAAATCACTGTCTTCCCCGAGCTACTGGTTCTATCCTTTCCTTCCTTTTACTTACAGCTCTATGTTGTGAAGACATTGCATGTTTTCCTTATCTGATTGTCTTCACTGAGTATCTACTTGTTGTGATTGGCTTCATTCCTTCTTCCTTTATGATCACTACTGCCTAGTTGCTATTAGTCTTCATGCTTTCACTTCATTGAATACATGACTATGGCTTATCTAGTGTAGTCCACTTACCGCTGCATACTTATAGGCTTGAGCTTATCGTTTGTCTTTGAAACTACCATGTTTAGAAGCATTTCATAAAAATCGCCTATTCACCCCCCTCTAGTCAATATACTGCACTTTCAGTGATAATGGGGTATTCTAATGAGTCACTTGATATATGTTTTGGTAATCAACTTGCGGGTTCCCACGGTGACACTTGGGTAATCTAGGCATATCGGTTGATACACTTTTCATCCTACTTTCTCGAATAGAAACTTTGAAATGATGCTTTTTCACACGTTGAGGGATTATAATATGATTCAATTATGTTAATAATGTTGAGAGATTGCACTAGTGAAAGTATGAACCATGGGCCTTGTTTCTATAGCGACCCGACCCGAATGGATCAAGTCTCTGTGCTTAAGTGGCATCCCTGGATCGGTATGCTGACACACACAGTACTCAAGGATTTATAACAGAGGTAAATCACATGTATAAAGTAACGGAAACACTATTACCTCAATCAACATAGCAGAAGTAACAACAAGGTTGTGGAGTCCCAACAACACCAACGGCAAAGTTGAGTGTAGACATCGCAACCGTAACGTATCACTTACTCGTTGGATAATTCCTGCAACATGAGACATTGCAGCCGTGTAGGTCAGTACGTTGAATGTGCTGGCAAATTCACACCATAGAATAATGATGAACAAAATCTATCACTACATGCATATTTGGCTGGTGGAAGCTCTAGGTTTGATTTTGCATAAAGCTAATTTTTCCCTACAACAAAGGAATAAATTCTATTTAACTACTCAGTTGAATTAAGCAATATTGAGAATGGTTTCTCCATCTCAAATCCCCAAAATTACCAATGTTGAGAAGGTTCCTCCGACTCAATCCCAAAGTCACCGATTCATTAATAACTCAACAATTTTATTAGATAAAGTGATGAGATCAACAAATAATCCACTTCTAGATACTCAAGTTGTCCATAACCGTGGACATGGCTAATCATGATCAGTTTGTACACTCTGCAGAGGTTTGCGCACTTTTCCCCACAAGACTCGATCTCCTCCGTTGAATTCCTCGCACTGCTTGATGTTTGAGAACCGGATGATCGAGACACAGTCTTTCCGAAGAGGTCCCCTTAACCGATAGATAGGCCGGTACACCTACAATCCCCCTACATCTGCTAGCCCATCATGGAAAGGTTTCCCACAGCTTACTCGACTATGCCACAACCCATAAAGGCTTGTGGCTGCACATGGAAGTTTCTATGCATGAAATATCATATGATCCCTTTGAGCCTGGGTGGCATTCCATAGGGTGATCACACGGGTCCTCCGGAATCCCCTAGGGCAAACACTGGTTTCTCCAGGTGCTCGGGCAAGCCACTGGTTTCTTCAGGGTGCCCCAACCATTCCACCCAGATATGTGTTAATGTTGCCACCTTAAACTTTCCCTTAATTATTATTACTCTCGCAACTTTCACGAATCTCACATACCAATCCATGTCTACGAGCATGGCTAAGCAATAAGTAACAAAGCGTATATTCCCGGGTTTGATCATAAGTCATAGGTTCCTACCTCATGAACTACAAAGCATTCCCACATGTATCCAAGTCCTACTCATGCAAATCTTTGAGGGTATAACTAATGCAAGTAAAACTGGGTATTGAAGAGTATGATCAAAGTGTGAACTTGCCTTGTACTGTTGATGCAGATTCTTCACACTCATAACTCGTGATAGATCTACTCGTCACACTCTGATCAATCTATCGTAAGCAAGTAATAGTAACCACACATAAGCAATCACTCAGAAGATCGGAAAGAACGAAGAAACACTTCGGGAAAACTTCAAAACCAAGCAAATAACTCTTGCATCAGAAAACAATTTCCAACAGTACCAAAATTAAGTGAATTTGGCCTTATCAGAAAGTTTAGGTCAAGAGCTTCGGTTTGCAAAAAGAATCAACTCAAACAGAGTTGTAAAACTCAAGTTATGAAAAAAAGAAATTTAAATCAAATCTGTTTGAATTCAAATTTTAGAACTTTCAAAAATAATTTTAGTTTGGTTCTCTCGATAGAGGGGATCGTAACGAAGAAGTGGGCGTTGGTTTCACCTAATTTGGATGAACGAGTAAAACGTTATGAGGGTTTTAAAACCAGGGGCTAAACTGAAAAGAAAAAATAATTATAAATAGGTCCCTGGACGAAAAATAAAACAGAAATAAGAAAAACTATCGGACGAACGTCCACTAACAGAGACTAACGAATGAAAACGTTCGTCGACAGATCTAAACGAACAAACGTTCGCTATATAAAAAAATGTTTTGAAAGAAAACAAAAAACAAAAGACGAAACGATCTGGATTGTCGGATCTAGATCGGACGGAGCGGAGGTGGCAGTTACCACGGCGATCACCTGAGTCGAGGGAGACGGCTTCGGCCTCGGACGGAGTGGCGGCTCCGGTGGCTGTCCGGCTCGGGCGTCACCACCGAAAGGAGCGGGACGACGTGGCAGAGACGAGGGAGGCGGCGGCTTGAGCGAGGCAGCGGAGAAGCGGCTACAACGGCGACAGGCTCGCAGCGTCGGCGGTGGGAAGTGCGGCAGAGGCGTCGGAGGAGGAGGAGGAGAAGAGAGGCCGGGGGGCGGTATTTATATAGGGGGGCGAGGCGTGCTTGGGGGAGGGGCAAACCCCGAGGCGGCGGCGAAGTCCAGCCGCGGCACGGCGGTGGCGCGTGCTGGTGACGGATTCTCGTCCGGAGGAGCAAGACGGCGCGGGCGCTGGGCTGGGCCGGCCCAGTTTGGCGGAGAGTCTCTTTTTTAAAAGCAGACAAAAATAAAAGATAAAACCAAATATAATAAAATATAATATAGGAATATTATATATCAAAATTTTCAGAAAAAGATTTCCTACAACTTGGACATTTTTCTAGAGTCAAATAAAATACACAAAAAATTAAATAAATCAAATAGTGCCCCTGGTTTATTTAAAAATCAAAATAAAATATTTTAAAATACCAAAATTACTTCAAACTCATTTTTCTCTAATTTTCTATTATAGGGAATCATTTTACCCTATTTTCCATATATTTTATTTTTGGAGAAAAATAATTTGAATAAAACCAAATAACTCAAATTTTGAAAATGAATTTCAAAAATACTTCAAATGGATTTTCAATTTGTTTCTTTTAAATTTCCAACTCATATTTCTTATAATTTGAAGAAGTCATTTTATCTTCTCTCATGAAAATCTTTGAGTTGCATAAAGTTTCTGAATTTGAAATATTTTCAAATGGAATTCAAATCTTCTCAAAACCCTTTTCATTTATTTAAATGGAAGAAGTCGTATCATCTTCACTCTAGGGTTTTGTGATGAAATGAATTTGAATTCATGGAGAACATAAATGCAAAGTAAAAGTTTGGGAAAGCCATTTCATTCCCTCTAATTTAACTTTCAAAAGTGTTAAATTTCACTCAATTTCACACAAGCAACCACACCACAATCAAACAAACAATCAAAACTATCTATTTAATATAACATTTCAAAATTTAAAATTTTGGGATGTTACAGTTTCTAATCATTGATGTACCATTTCGCTCGTTGTTTGCTACTCGTTCCCTTGCTGTTTTTATTTATTTAGATTATAAAAAAATATTTCTATCATTTGTATTACACTTGTATCACCATCTCTTTGCCGAACTAGTGCACATATACAATTGACAACTCTATTGGGTGTGTTGGGGACACAATAGACTCTTTACATTCGAGGGGGGAGGTAGACCGATTATAAAATGATATATTTGCAACATTAAAGCCTTATGAGACCGACACTATGCTTATGTCGAAGGAGGAGGTAGACCGATCCAAAAATTATGTTGCATGATGTTGGTTAAAAACCTCCCTCGCCAACCACTCCAACCAATCTCGTGTTTCAAAGAGTAAATTCTTTCAAGAAAAAGAATCACTTCGAGAAGAAGAATTCGATGAGTAACTCAAACGCCGTCTCAAGATCAAATTCCTCTCGTGAAAATTATTATTTCAAATGCAAGAAGAACGACCATTTCATCGCCCATTGTCCTCACTGGGAAGTATTAGCAAGGAACAGTGACAATTTCAGCATGTCAGTTGTTGAGACACTCCTTCCAACCTAGTGCTATTTGTTTGAGCGACATTTAATATGGATCAAAGGGAGTAGTAAAATTCGTGTTTATGATGAAACTAGTTTCGAGCGAAATTTACTTAGTAAATGTCAGGTTTCTGTGATGCACAATAACAACAGTTGTGTCGGTTTTTTTATTAGTTCTATCATTAGTTGTGTCATACTACTCAATTTTGGCATTAAAAGTTTCAACTATCTAGACATGCCATCCTTCTGTTAAGCGTGTGCTTAAAAATGACAGTCGGCACCTTTATCGTCGGTCAAAGACCATTGACCGGGTTAATTTGGTCATTTCACTCCGGTTAGTGGCCATTGACCATTACTGTACGAAGGCGAGTTGCATTTTTTAGCGCACATTTAACGAAAGGATGTCATTTTTAAGTTGTTGAGACTTGTAGTGGTAAAATGAAGGAGTGTGACACAACTAATGGCAAAACAGATTAAAAAACATTATGTTAGTCGTAATAAGTAATTTTGGTCACGGGTTGTATTGAATTAGCACGAAAAAGCATAGTGATACGGATGTGAATGCAGTTCTTTTTTAGGTAGAATCAGAATAATTCTTTATGCGGTATCACAAGAATTAAGCAGAGCATTTCAAATTTCAAATTTTGAAAAGAGTTCACCCAAGGTGAGTGGTGTGGCAAGTTCGAAATATAAACATGAGTGGTGTGGTCAACAAAACAACTGTAGGCTGCTTTTCCTTCCCAAAGCCTGATCCAAACGTACTCTGTCCCTGCTACCGCTCCTTGGGTGAACTCTGTTCGGTACAGAAGAAAAAACACCTCCCTCCGTCCCACTCCCAGCTACTGCTCCTTCCTTGCGAAGCCAAACCATGGCCGGACCATCTCTCCCTACGCCACCGCCGGTGGAGGAGCCACAGACGGTGGCTGCGAAGTCGGGGACGACGGTCGATGCCCTCCCCGTGGACAGCCTCCGCAACATTCTCCGTCGCCTCTCCCTCGCCGACCTTCTCCGTGCCGCCCTCGCCTGCCACCGCTGGCGCCGCGTCGCCGCACGCTGCCTCCCCCGCACCGCCCCTCTCCTCGGCTACTTCTTCCACCCCACCGCCACCGGTTTGCCGCCGCCCCTGCACTCGCAATCCAAGGACATCGATACCCCCGCTGTCTTCGCTCCCCTCGACGCCTCCGCTCCAAACCTCTCCCTCGACTTCGCTCCGGGGGCCTCCCGCTACGAGCTCCAAGACTGCCACCAAGGCCTCCTGCTTCTCGAACCGCTCGGGTCGGTCCCCAAGGGGATCCTCCCACGCCTCCTCGTCATCGACCCGGCCACACGCCGCCGCGTGCTCCTCTCGCCGCCACCGCGCGACACGGTGCCCGATGACCACCGCTGGCGCCGCTCCAGGAACTACGTCGGCTCCGCACTTCTCTCCCGCGCGCATCCGAGCAAGCTCTGCTTCGAGGTCGTCTGCGTCTCCATCGACGGCGGGCACCCGCGCGCCTGGGTGGCGTCCGTCGACGACGGCCGATGCAGCTGGCGCGCGCTCCCGCGGACCATGGAGCTAGAGGTCGATTTCGACCCCTGGTTGTTCGAGGGACGCTGCGTGCACGCCGCCGGGAAGCTCTACTGGCACATCTGCAACTCCTACCGCATGCTCGTGCTGGACCCCGCGACAATGCACATGTCCTACCTGCTGGCGCCGGCTGTACTGTCGGACCATTTCTGCACGTACCGCGTCGGGGAGACGCCGGAGGACGGCCGGCTTTGCCTCCTGGCCGTGGGGCACCGTTCGAGGCAGCTGCAGCTCTGGGTCCGCGGGCAGGCCAGGGGGAGCGACAATGGGTGGCTTCTGGAGAGGGAGATGCTCAACATGCGCGTGGTGTGGGACGCAGTGCCAGGCCTGCCCGATGACCTCGGCCACAGGATCTTCAGTGTTTGGCCCAGCGACATGGACGCGGGGCGTACCGGCAAGGTATTCATCAGAACCATGGGATATGGGCGCTACTCCTTACATCTGGACACCGCCAAGATCGAGCGCCTGCACACCAAGCATGGCAAGGAGTACGGCCACCCGATCTACGCCTACTTCCTCGCGTGGCCACCCGCGTTCCTCGCTCCAGAATACTGACGACTTTCTGGTGATTGGTAAAACCTCCTTTCCTCTTCAGGATGCCACTCATTGATGTTGCTTGATCATGTGCTTATTTCCTGGGATCATTTCCAAATACATGTCTGTTTTAGAATTTCTAGTCACGATCTCTTTCTCGATTCCGATCGTCTTGGTTTCGATATATGCTGGTGGTAGAAGGTCTAATGCATATGTATACTTTCTTCCTCTGTATGGATCATAGTCTCTAGCTACACTGTACACATGTTCATTGCTATCCTGGTCTGTCATATTTGGTATGCCAAAGCTTTCGCAATTCGATGGAGTTTGAAATCAAAAACCAATTTTGTGGTAGGTTCTAGGAAATTTCCAAAAAGTGGTAGTTTTTCGGAACGCTAACCTGAATTATGGTTGTTTTATGCTATTAACTCCTTTAGTTACTTATACAGTGGCTGGGGCAGGCCGCTTGTCATTGTTGATGTTAGCTTATAGGCAACCTCTAGAATTCCAAAATGCAGGTTGGTTGCTTTATTATTTTGAAAAGAGGGGTGATTAATTGTTAACTGAATTGAATGTAAAATGTGTTTACATAATGGGAATTTTATGAATTTTATATGCTTTGTTGATTGTTTGGAGTCGGACCTTTTTATTGTGTTTTCCTTGCGCCAAAAGAATAGACCTTGTGTTATGGGTATTGTACGAATAAATACTTCATTAATGGCCCTAGCACAGTTGCAACATACATAGCGCATTAGTATGTGGGAGTGGGATTCATGTGCATGAAATCTGCCAGTCGTTGAGAGTTATACAGTTCGGCAGGTTTTATGGTTGCATCATGATTGCTAATTATTTTTGAACAGTACTTGTGCATGCATTTCTTAATTTCTCATGATAGTTGTGGGCAAGATAGATGTAATTTGTAAGGCATATGTGATGCATGCAGCTTGATTTGTTGAATGAATCAAATATTGATATTTTTTACAGCCCTTAACAACTAGAACGAATAAAATAAAAATTATACTTGTTCTGCCAAGTGCTCCCATGCATTAACCATTAGCTAAACTCTGCCTAAAAAGGATAGAGCTGGAAATAACCATAACGGTGTGTTTCCTAAAATTTGGTCATTTTTTTATTGAATGACTAAAATTTGGTCACTTACAAGAGCAAAGAAACCTTACTGTTGTTCATCGCCTCATTAGCGCTTAAATATATTTTTTGTGTGGAAGTACCTTATATTTTGAAGTTTTGATTGCTTGAAATCATGAAATGCTGTCAAGCTATCTTCTGCTTTACTTGTACACTGGCTTAATGTTTGTAATCGCAGTTTGCTTGTACATAGGCATGGCTTAATTTTCCGTATAGCAATCTTTTCAGTTTAACAAGCAGCCCAATTGCAATACTCTTCTCATAATACTCAGCACCTCTCAGTTCAGCTGAAATCGTGCAAACTCTTAGAAAATCTTTTATTGGAAAAGTGAGTATTCATGCCTGTTTCAGTTTTTGTAACACCATCTACATAAGCTTAAATTTCCTGGTTACTCAAAAAAAAAAAAGCTTAAATTTCCTTTTGCTTATCAGTTTAGCTTTTGTCTGACGGCCTTCGAATATGTTCATGGTGTGATAATGGTTTGATCCCCAGCAAATTTTGTGGCTTATATCTGCAATTTATGTGAATCAGGTTCCTGACTTCTGAGATGCGGAATCAGCACAGTAGTTTTTGTTTGAAGTCAGCTGGAATCCTATCACCTCTGGGCTCACTAATGCCATGTGCACCTTCACTCAACGCAAGAAGAAGAAGCGCTCCTATTACCTTGTTTAATTAGACTATCTAAGCAATGTCGCCAGCTCCTATATTTGTATCTTATCTAAGCATCATTTGGACCTGATATTCTCAAGACTGTTATCTAAGCATCATTTGGACCTAATATTCTCAAGACTGTTATCTAAGCATGCCAGTAATATTTATCGACCTTGTGGCTCTTAACATTCTGTTCTCCTGACTTGTTGAACTACATGGTTGTGTATCGTGGACACACAACCAGATTTAATCGTCTCCGTGGGACATGTCCAAGTAATCTAGGTAGTTCGACGTTGTAGCTTGGTTTCAGTAGTGCTCTTGACCGAATTTGTGTAGCTTATCTTGTGCAGGGGCGAATCTACTAGGCATGCTTTAACAGGCTTAAGCCTGCCCTCCAACAAGAGTAATTTCTTTTTTACTACCAAAGATTAGGCCTCAGCCCAGCAAAACTGCTGTTCCCAGCCCATCTTAATGGCATAATTACAGTTGAGCCTGCCCTACATTTACTCCGTAGATTCGCCACTAATCTTGTGCATACATAAACTAGCTACATATGCTTGCTAGACTGGAAACGGACCACCCTGCGGCGAGCCAACTTTGACGCCGGGAACAGACCAATTAAAGCTGAACTCAATTTGTTTCCCAGGCTGGGGCAAGCCATTTGTGGGACCAAAGGGCGTACTGTGTAAACCAAAGCTGAGTAAAAGCTCATCAAGAAAGAAAGAAAAACTGAGTAAAAGCAAGGGTCTGATGTCTACATACTGCAGGACCGGACAGTCGGCTGACCGAAAAATAAAGGATGGTGCCGGACAGAGAGCAGTTGAAGCTCTCTACCCATAGCGTTGCTTTACATTGTAGAGTACAGACTAGAGACGCTTTCTGTTGTTGGTCAGCAATGCAGTTTCCAGTTTGGTGAAAGTCTAATTTACGTAGCCAAAGCCGAGGAAAAAGCAAAGGATTTCTTGTCCCCATGCTGCAGAACTAGACAAAGACGCAGAAGCATGATGAGTGATCCCTCGTCGTGGTCAAATTCATTGTTTTGATCCTTTGATCAAACTTTAGTATTCCCTCCGTTCGTTTTCTATAAGGCGTTTAGGACAACTGGTTTTGAACTGTTTAAAACACTGCTTGAACAGGCTTCAACGTCTTATATAAGTGAACAGAGATAGTACCATAGCCTGTTTGAAGTAAATTGCAGAAAACAACCAGTTTAAGGGCTAGGTTAACAGAAATCACAGCGTTACAGTTTCTTGGCCAAAAACACCACCTCTCTCGTAAACAATTTGCAAATAGCACTGATTCGCGGATCGGGCGCCGATAAGTGGGTTTATGACAGGTGGGGGCCTTTTTTGCCGACGTGGCACTGTCGGCTGGTCGGACAGCAGTCAGACGGCGTTAGATGGCGCTCTCGCACGGTGAATAAGTGAATCGATTCGCTCCTATGTCTCTCATTCTCACTCTGCTCTCACACGCTCTCGCTGTTCTTGCTCGCCGCCGCCGCATCTGTCATGATGTCCTGGAGTGAAAGTGACAGCAGCGAGCACACTAGGGAGTATGTGAGCTCTGGTTCTGGTGACGGCAGAATCTAAGTAAATTCCTTGACCTAGGGTTAGGGATAGGGTTTGTTCTATGATTTGGGGATTTTCTCTCTCAAAGGAGCTTGCTTGTTAGCTCATCAAATGTTATGCATTTCTTTGCACTCCCAGGTCCCTGCTTCAACCGAGGACTCCGATTTCGAGGACCCTGAAGATGAAATGGTTGTTTTGTGCCATGGTCATGGCAAGTTAGCAGAGAGGCGCGTTGCTTTTGAAGGAATTCTAACTGGTAGGAAGTTTCTCTGTTGCTCAGAGAAGGTATATGCTTCTAAGTGACAGCACAGTCATTGTTAGGATTTGACCATTGTTTATGTATTGTTAAGTTGGGAGAGTGTTGGGCAGTCATTGTTTACTCCGAGGAGAGTGTTGAGTCAGTCATTGTTTATTCTGAGGAGAGTGTTTAGGCAGTCATTTTTTACTCTGGCAACAATGTTAATTAGATTAAATGATAGTGGATGCATGGGTTAGTTTATTCCTAATAGCAGCACATCGTTGTATAATTGAGAGCAGAACATCAGTGCTTCCTTTATGATGTACCTTTAGCTTGGAAGCTTTTAAATATAGTATCTTTAGCTTTGGTTGTGATGAAAGGTTTTAATATGGTTTTGAATACTACCTTATTTCAGGAATGTAGAAACTATGGACTAGTTCAATGGATTGATCATGCTTGGCCCAATATGTCACTGTAACACCCCATATGTGATACCTTCCATATATGCCAATAAAGCATTTACCAATTGATCATTGTCCTTTCCTTGGGGGTTCTTTTTCAGTTATGCATTCTTACTATCATTGCATTGTCATGTTATCTTTTCTTTTGCATTCATGCATTACTTCATCATCACCATTGCATCATGATCATCATGGCATCTTTCACTTGTCATTGTGTTTTATTCTTTCCTAGTATGCCAAGTGAGGTCCTTGTTGTTGTTGTGTTGGTGGTGGCAAGATCATGCCCATGCTAAACCCTAACCCCTTTCTTTCCCATTCTTTATTTTTTGCAAGTGGCCAACCCCTTTCTTTCCCATTCTTTAATTTTGCAAGTGGCTAACCCCTTCTCCTTTAATGTTCATCCCATTCCAACAATTCTTGCCACATGTCCTAAATGCCTATGCCAGATTTTCACCTCTTCTGGATTTGTCTTGGTTAGGTTTTAAAATGGTTCAAGTTTGAATTTAATTCAAACTTGAATTATTTTACTTCCTCTAAAAATGCCCAGGACAATTTTATAAAATAGAGCCTTTTCACAGGAGCTTGGGAATATTTTTATATTGACCAAACTCCTCTCCTATATCCCTGAGCTTTTCATTTTGTTTTTTTTTGCTGTTTGAAGAAAAGAAAAGGAAAAGAACAGGAGGACAGCGCAGCCAACAGCAGCCCAGTAGCCGCAGCCACCTGGGCCAGTCCACGCCCGCGGCCTAGCCAGCTTTTCCCCCGCAGCCCGCCAACGCAGCAGCTCCGTGTCCTCCATCTCGCCCGGGCCCGCTTGCCAGTGACTCTTCCCCGAACGGCCACCTGCTGCGTCTCCCTCCGTCCTCCTCGCTTCAGAGACACAGCAGAGCCGCGTCGTCGTGCCGTGAACTCACGGACGTCGAGGCCGCGATGCTCGCGCCCATATAAAGCCACAACACCCGCGCCTCTTAGGGTTTTCCCCCTCTCCTCCTTCCTCCCTCCGCGCCGCCACATCTCCACGCCTCCTCCTCGCGCGTTGCCGCCGACGCCATGGCCGACCCGAGCAGCAGCTCACCGCAGGCGTAGCTCGCCCTGCCTTCCTCCTCGACGTCCTTCGGCCCCACAGCGCTTCCCCGGATCTATTCAGACGCAAGGCTGAGCCTAGGGACTCCTTCCACGACGTCCCCTTTGTCATCTTATTTTCGGACAGCAGGCTCGCCCGACTTCCTCGCCTCGTCGCCGTTGTGCTGCTGCGTCGCCGGCCCCGTCTTCATGTCCTAGGTATACTAGGTATAACCAGCCCCCCTCCCTGCTCCTTCCCGTCGTCCTTAGTGCACCGGAGTCTTGGCTTTTGTCGAACCCGCGCCGCGCTCCCCGTGCTCCAGCGGATCTCTGAAACTTCAGAGAGCACCTGCAGCCGCGCACACGCCCGCGTCACCTACAGCCGCGCACGCATGCAGCACCCGCAGCTCGCCTCGCTCCTCGCGGTGCCTCACCGCGTCCCCGCGGAACCCCGTCGCCATGGCCGGAGCATCAAGCTCACCGCGCCCCACCTAGCGAGCCCAAGTACGCGCGCGTCCTACAGTCATTACCTTCACAGGTTCCATGTGCCCGCCGTGACCCATCTAGCCCCGCCATCACCACGGTTGCCCTCGTCGGCGCCGTCGTAGATCAGCAGTCATCTTCTCCCACAGAAGCTCGACTAGGTTCAGATCATAAGGCCCGAGCCCTTTTCCTAGACAGCAACCTCGCCTAGCCCAGGTGGTACTCGTGTCGCGCCTCCACTGGGGAGACCCAGGTTCGAATCCCCAGCGGCCAGTAGTTTAGTCCCCTTTTTGTTATTTATGTGCCACTAACCGACTGGTCCCACCTGTCGGCCTCCCAGCACCTCCTACCCACTCCCACACCCGCAGCACCTCCTGGACCCACTAGCCAGCGACTGTGGCTGGTCCAGGCTGTGTCATTTAGCCTTTCCTTTTCTGTTTTTGTTTTTATTTTCTTTTTCTGCGTTTTCTTTGCATAATTCATATATTTAAATATATGCATCTATTGAAGATGCTTTATATATGAAAACTGCCTAGTTTTTAGTGTAGAATATTTATATGCAGTTTGTTGCCATGTTAAAAAAGTTTAAATTGATGTTTGAATTATTTGGTGTTTAAAATATGCTCAAACTTGTTAAATTCATAACTAAATAACCACAACTCCAATTTTGACAAACTTTATATGTTTTTGGGGTGAAAAATGCATAGATTAAGATGGTGTTGTTACTTTGCATGTTTAACAACTTTAAAATATGTCTTTCCCAGATCTGTCCTATTTGTGTTTATATGAATATGAGAGTTTCCGGAAATTGTTGTTTGTTCTTTCCGGCCCATTTAAATTGCTAGCATGATGTTGTTGATCCTAGTTGCACCCCTTGCCATGTTAAACAACTTATAAAACTTATTGGGTGCTTGTTTAAATCAACTACATAACCACTTGTGGCCATGTTAGTTTTGTTTTCCTTTTGCTTGTGTTCCTACATGTGTGTGATCTTGGTTATTGCCATGTTGCTTGTGCACTCTTCTTGTCCCTAGGAGTTGCATCATATCCTACCCATGTCCATATGCATCATATTCATGCATCATGTGTTTGAGCATTTCATGATGATTGATTGTTGTTCCGGTGTTTGCATTGTTGTGTTGGTTAGAGCCCGGTGATGATTCGGAGTTCGAGGTTCCTATCTAGACTAAGTTTGAAGAGCAAGGTTACAATCCCTTCGTGGAATCAACAGGCAAGATGACCATTCCCCGATATCACCTCTATCTTTGCCTATGCTAGTTGTCTCGTTCTTTTAGATATGCCTCAATGCCTAGTCTTGTTTGTCAGCCTCCTATTGTTGCCATGAAACACTCTAACCACCTTCCTAGCAAACCGTTGTTTGGCTAAGTACGCATTGCTCAGCCCCTCTTATAGCGTTGTTAGTTGTAGGTGAAGTTTTTGAAGACTGCTCCATGATGAACTTGTTTGGGATAACACAATACATATATACATGTTATAACCTAATGCACCTATATATTGGCTATGGGTGGAAGGCTAAGCCTTCTGCTTGGTGTTTTGTTCCACTCATGCCACCTTAGGAACCGATAAACTGGGGTTATGTTCCTTGATTTTGCGTTCCTAACACGGTTGGGGTTTATGGGCCCCCTTGATAATTCGCTCTGTTTAAAACTTTTCCAGCAAGGCCCAACATTGGTTTTACATTTGCCTAATAACTAAACACTTGCATAGGGCGTTGCAAACCCGAGTTCTTAATTAACAACCCGAGCCACTGCTCCTCATGAGTGTTGGTCCAACTGGGCGGACTGTAGGGCCACCTCGAGGAAACCCAAGGTCTGGTATTTTCCTATAGGATGTCCCATCCGGTCGTGGCCTGAGACGAGATACGCGCGGCTACTATCAGGGTGTCGGCACACCGGGAGGTCTTGCTGGATTAGTTTTACCTTTGTCGATTATCTTGAGCATGGGATTCTGAGAATACTCGGGTCTTCCCACTTTGGAGTTGCGACTCCGCGGATCGTGAGCTTGTGACGGGCTAAGTTGGGACACCCCTGCAGGGTTTGATCTTTTGAAAGTCGTGCCCGCGGTTATGTGGTAGATGGGAATTTGTTAATATCCGGTTGTAGATAACTTGTCACCAGATTCATAAGAATACACTACCTGTGTGAGTAACCGTGATGGTCTCTTTCCGAAGGGCTTTGGTAAGTGAACACGGTAGGGTTATGTTTGACCGTGAGTAGTTAGGATCACTTCTTGATCAACTTGGCGATCGTTGGCACTTGTTCTCTTCTCGCTCTAAACTCGTAAGATAGTGCTTAGTGCTTGTTGCAAACACTTTTATAGCCTTTCCACACCTAAGGCTTTGGTAGTTTTGATACCCGGGAACGAGATTGCTGAGTCCTTTGTGGCTCACAGATTCAACACACCCCAGATGCAGGTACCCCTGAGAACAATGCTGGAGATGGTTCAGAACTTCAGTGGGAGTTCTATGAAGAGCGTGGACGTTACTATGTTTCGTATCCCGATGATCAGTAGTGGTTCTTACTAGGAGGATCTGGGCTTGTGATTATGGTATCTTTCTCGTTTGGATTTCGTCCGTAGTCGGACCCTGCGTTATTTGGATGATGTATGCTATTGTATTCATTGTGTGACGTGGCGAGTGTAAGCCAACTATCTTTTACAATTTCATCCCTGAATTTTACATGAGATGTGCAAAGATACCATACTTGAGATCATTCTAGTATGCGCTTATGTCTTTAAGTCGTGCCTCGACACGTGGGAGACATAGTCGCATACTGGGCATTACAAGTTGGTATCAGAGCCTTCTCCGACATAGGAGCCCCCTGATTGGTCGAATCGCTAACGGTTGAGTCTAGGCACACACACAAAATGTTTTGAGTCCTATATATCGGAGAGTAGGATTTCTTTTTTACTCCTCGTCCCTTCATCGCTCTGGTGAGGACTCCTGACGTTGTTCTTTCTCCTCTACTCTCAAAATTTCATTAAATACTTTTTTTAGGATCACGCGGGTATTGTTTGGATTGTTTCAATATCTTTGTGACGAGAACATTGTTCTCGATGCCTCCTGTCATTTAGGGGTTGTGGCAGTGTCCCGGGGAGTTGAGCTCCGAGGTGTTGTCATCACAAATGTATCGTAGCGGTTCTAGAATACCAGAGGCGGCCGACATCGAAAACTCTTCTATGCATGTCTGGTGGTGAGATAACCCCGACGTCACCCAGTACTGGGGAGATAGTTTGAGAGTATTGCCACAGCTAGTATAGCGGATGCGTTTCGAAGGTCCGAGGTAAACAGTTTCCGAGGATGACTGGTTATGTGTTGACGGATGGATACAACTGGATGTAGGTTTAGAGTTGAGTGCGCGGTGCTTCCCCTGTATCCCCAACACCAGATTGCATAACCGGAAAGCTTCGGAAATTGATAGGTGGGTTTCAAGTAGCTCGTAGGTATTCTTCCAACGAGTGCATGGTATGTGGTTTGGGGTTCAACATCGAGTGAAGAGGTTTCATGGGCGTTGTTCCAATTGGGAGTTGCATCTTAAAGGATCCTTGGCTATGCCGATCCGAGGATTGCAAGACCCTTTGTAACACGTGCCATGGGGCATTCAACACGAACATGTGGGACGAAACTTCTATCATTTATTTGTTCCATCTGTACCTTGTTGTTTTTATTCTATCGTTTTGTTCTCCCAAGTGGCTTCTCAACAAGATTGTTGTACCATTAAACTATGGAATTCATTCGTTCATTTTGTTCGAATGTTCATTGTGAAGACTATTTGTTGCAAATATCTAGCCATTGATTCAGCTTATCTATTTTGCATCAATGGCTAACGGTTGTCATCATCTTCGGGATGGCTCCTAAGAAGGTTCCCAACCCAAACCAAGAGGGTGAAGAAGAGCGTCCTCCTGAACGTCCTCCTTCCCCTCCTCCTCCGTCTGAGGCATGGAGAGCGATTATGCAAGCAACCAACCAGAACACTCAGATGCTCATGCAAATTATGCAGAATTTCCAAGCCAATCAAGCAAATCAAGGCAATCATGGGAACCAAGGCCAAGGCAATCTGTTCAATCAACCTCACATTGCGACACTGAACCAATTCCTGGCAAACCAACCAAAGTCTTTCAGTTACTGTGTGGACCCGCTAGATGCTGAAGATTGGATCACAGACATCAAGAAGCACTTTGAATGCAGTAACGTAAGACCTGAGGATTATGTCAAGTTTGCCACTTTCCAACTCAAAGATCAAGCTGCTGATTGGTGGCAACAGTACAAAGACTCCAGAGGTGGTCGTGAGATCTCGTGGACTAATTTCTGCAGAGATTTCCATTCTCATCACATTCCAACCAGTGTCATTGAAGGCATGCATGAGCAATTCCATAACGTGAAGCAAGGCACCATGTCCGTCTATCAATACAATGTCAAGTTCCAGAATCTTGCCCGTTATGCGAAGCAAGACATCCCCGATGCTAAGAGCAAGATATACCAGTTTCGAGGTGGTCTGAAAGATGAACCCCAACTTGCTCGCACCTTGTTCGAGCCGGATGAATTTGACCAATTCTACAATATGGCTCCCAAGCAAGAGGCAGCTCACCTCAAGTGTGAAGGTTCCAAAAAAGAGGATAAGAGATGTTGTTTACTCCTCCTCTTCCTCTCAAGTGGTTGCCAAGCAGCAGAAGTTCTGGCTACCGCCTCCTCCAGTGCCCCGTCCTCCAAGCAACAACAAGCACTCATGTGGTCGTGGATTCTCCCACCCACCCAACCCGAGCAACCAGTCCAAGCCTAAGTTCCAAGCTCCAAGACCAAGTGGTCCTTATCATCGGCCTCTTTCAGAAGTCACTTGCAACAAGTGTTCTCAGAAGGGTCACTATGCTAACAAGTGTCCCAACCCAAGGCGCCTTCCGCCTCCTCCACCTGTCAGTAATGCTATTGTCAAGCACAATCCCAAGCATGCAAGAGTGAACCTGATTAATGCAGCTCAAGTAGAGAATTCTTCTGATGTGATAATTGGTAATCTTCTAGTTAACCTCAAACCTGCTAAAGTCTTGTTTGATTCTGGTGCATCACATTCCTTCATGCCATATACATTTGCATCCAAGCACAACATGGGCACCGTGGCCTTACCAAGGGAGTTATTAATTATTTCTCCGGGCAAACACATGACTTCTAGCCTGTATGCTCCGGATATATCTATTCACATGGGTGATTACAGTTTTCTGGTTTCCCCGGTTATTCTCGGTAACTCGGACATTGATCTTATTCTTGGGATGGATTGGCTCTCGAAGCATGATGCTCTTATTGATTGTGCAAACAAGGAGGTCAATTTAACTCATCCTTCCGAAGACGTGATTATCTTCGCATCTCGAGATAACACAATCAGGCTATTCTCTCTCCATGACAAGGGCAAGATTAATGCCATTTCTCAGATTTCGGTGGTTTGTGAATATGAGGATGTTTTCCCTGGAGAGCTTCCAGGCATGCCTCCCAACCGTCCAGTTGAATTCGTCATTGAACTTGAACCCGGTACCGAGCCAGCATGTCGGCCTCCGTACAAGCTTTCTCCTAAAGAGTTGAAGGAGCTGAAGAAACAACTCGATGAGCAAGAACATATGGGTCTAATCTGACCAAGTACTTCTCCTTGGGGCTGTGGTGTTCTATTTGTCAAGAAGAAGGATGGCACGTAACACCTTTGCGTTGATTACCAGCCATTGAACAAGAAGACAATAAAGAATAAGTACCCGCTCCCCAATATCAATGAATTGTTCGAGCAACTCAAAGGAGCCAAGGTTTTCTTGAAGCTCGATCTCCGGATGGATTACCATCAGATTTGTATCCGTGAAGAGGATATTCCCAAGACCGCATTCAGAACAAGCTATGGCTCCTATGAATACACAGTCATGTCTTTCGGCCTTGCTAATGCTCCACCCACCTTCTCTCAGATGATGCACTTCATATTCAACCCCTACACCAATGAATTCGTGCTCGTCTACCTCGATGATATCTTGGTATTCTCCAAGAATAAAGAAGACCATGCCAAGCACCTCCATTTGGTCCTTGACAGGCTCCGTGAGCACCGGTTCTATGCGAAGTTCTCCAAATGTGAATTCTGGCTGGATAAAGCCCTCTATCTTGGCCATATTATCTCTGCCGGGGGCATTTCTGTTAACCCCGAGAAGGTTGAAGCTATTTTCAACTGGGAACCTCCACAGAATGTCAAACAACTCCGAAGTTTCCTTGGTCTCGCTAGCTATTGCAGAAGGTTCGTTGAGAACTTCTCCAAGATTGTCAAGCCTCTTTCCAACCTGTTGCAGAAGAATGTCAAGTACTCGTGGACTCCTGATTGTGATGTGGCATTCAAGACACTCAAAGAGAAGCTCATTTCTGCTCCGGTTCTTACTCCTCCGGATGAGTCAAAGCCTTATGAAGTCTTTTGTGATGCTTCATTGCAAGGTCTTGGTGGTGTTCTCATGCAAGACAAGAAGATTGTGGCATACACTTCACATGAGCTGAAACCAAATAAGAAGAATTACCCCACACATGATCTTGAGCTAGCAGCAGTTGTTCATGCCTTGATCACGTGGAGACACCTTCTGTTGGGCAGAAAAGTGGACATCTTCACCGATCACAAGAGCTTGAAGTACATCTTCACTCAGCCAAACCTTAACCTTCGCCAGACTCGTTGGGTTGAAATGATCCAAGAGTATGATCCAAGCATTGAGTATACTCCTGGCAAGGCCAATGTCATTGCAGATGCCTTGAGCAGAAAGGCGTATTGCAATAGTCTCCTTCTCAAACCGTTCCAACCTGAACTTTGTGAATCATCCAGGAAGCTCAACCTCCAAGTCGTTCCGCAAGGCTTTCTTGCCAACCTTCAAGTTGCTCCTACCTTGGAAGATCAGATCCGTGAGGCCCAACTCAGTGATGCTATGGTGCAGAAAGTGAAACATGGTATTGCTAAGGGTACTCCCAAGTACAAGTGCTATCGGATTGATGACAGAGACACTTTGTTCTTTGAGGACGGGATCATGGATCCCAAAGGTGATCTCAGAAAGCTCATAATGAACGAAGCACATGATTCACTTCTCTCGATACATCCAGGAAGTTCCAAGATGTACCATGACCTCAAGCAATCATATTGGTGGACTCTCATGAAAAGGGAGATTGCCCAATTCGTGAACGAGTGTGATGTCTGCAGAAGAGTGAAGGCAGAGCATCAACATCCAGCCGGACTCCTTCAACCTCTACCTATTCTCGAGTGGAAATTCGATCACATTGAGATGGAATTTGTCATCGGTTTTCCCAAGTCCAAGAAAGGAAATGATGCTATCTTTGTGGTGATTGACAAGCTAACTAAAGTTTCTCATTTTCTTCCAGTCAAAGAATCCATCAACGCAGCTCAGCTGGCAGAGCTGTTGTGACGCCCGAAGACCGACATCCCAGAAGATTCCAGAAGATTCCAGATGTTCCGGGTTCTCCCGTGTGTTTCGTTGTGCTTGTGTTATTTATTTTTGCATTGCATCTTGTCATCATGCCATCATGTCATTTTTCTTTGCATCTCAACTTAAATAAATCATGTGGACCTTCGGTCCATTTAAATCGAGGGAAGTGTGATTTCTCTTTAAAACATATCCTCCTAATATTATGGAGCTATTATAAATAATATTCCATTGCTTCGGAATCACCAACACACACTTGCATATCTTCCCTATTTTGTTGGAGCCATTTTTGTTGGGTTGGTAATATTCCATAAAGCCTTGCAAAAATGTTCCATCTTTTATTATCGGTTCATGGCCTCTTGTCTTATTTTTTTTGAACTCTCTCTATTTTATTTCTGCTAAAGAAATAAATAAGAGTGAGGGAGCTGAGCCCAGCAGGCCAGAGGCCCGCTGCGGCCTCCCACCAGCCAGCCATCTAGGCCATCTCTGCCTCCAGGCTGGCCCATCCATTTCCTCCAGGCCAGCTTCCCTCCCCGGCCCAACTTCTCAGCCACCAGGCCAGCCGGCCGAACCCTAGCGACCCGCTGCGCTCTCCCCACCGACCGCATCGTTCCTCCCTCTCATCCCCTCGCGCCGCCAGTCTCCTTCTTCCCCTCGCTCTCCCGCACCTCTCTCCTCGCTCGTCCCGATCCCCCTCGCATTGCTCCAGCCCCGACGCACCCCGCAGGCCGCGGCCCGCGTCCGCACCCTCCATCGCCCAGTGCCCCTCGCTCCCCGAGCCCCAGCGCCTCGATCTCTCATCGCCCTCTCGATCCAGAGCGCCGCCCGCGCCTGGCGCCCGCGAGCCGGCCGCCCCAAGCCGCGCCCCTCCGCTCCTGAGGTCTCCCTCCGGCCTCCCTTCCCGCGCCCCTTCCTCCAGCGTCCTCCGCGCCGGCGACGGCCGCCCCCAAGCACGACGCACCTGCCTCGAGACGTCCCTCCTCGCCTCGCCTCCCTCGTCCTCCTTCGCGCCAGGAGCTCCAGGCCGCATCGCCAAGGCTAGCGCCGGGGCCTCTTCTCCAGGAGCTGCGCCTCCAGCGCCGTTCCTCCGTCTCCAGGAGCAGCTGGCCGCGCCCCGTCCTCCGCTTCCCGCCGGTGCTGCCCCGCCATGCCGCTGCCATGGCCCCTTCACGCAAGACTTGCTGCTGTGCTTCTTCCTTTCGGCCTCACATTGTTTTGTCCAGCAGATACCCAAGGAGCAGCACCAAGTTCCTCTTCAAGAAGTACGACTACATCCGATGCGGTTTTTTACAAGTACCACGGTGGCCGGAGCCCTCGGAATCGTCAAGTTCGACTACACGATGGAACACCAAGTACCCCTCCGTTTTTTGCCAAGACCGGCAAGATCGACGCGAGACCGAGACCCGTGAACGACTTCGTGAACAAGTACCACTACCGTCGCCCCGGAAACGATGGATGCGCCAAGTACATCTACGAACTCGACGACCGAGTTCAGCTATGACCCGAGACCGGCAAGACCGCTACGAACGTGAACGACTACCGTTGCCGAGACCCTCAAGTACCTCTACGAACGGAATGACTACTCGTGGGCGGCCTTGTGAATGACTACTTCCTCTCCGAACGTGAACGCCTACTTCCTCTACGAATCGCGAGAACAACTACTTCCTCTACGGCCGTGTACCACTACTTCCTCTACGTCTCTCTACGATCTCGAGCCCCTCTGAAACGAATGTTCCGAAGGTATACCCCGAGACGATGCCCGTGGATGAATGCTTGTGGTTGTATGTGAAGGAAATATGCCCTAGAGGCAATAATAAAGTTATTATTTATTTCCTTATATCATGATAAATGTTTATTATTCATGCTAGAATTGTATTAACCGGAAACTTAATACATGTGTGAATACATAGACAAAACAGAGTGTCCCTAGTATGCCTCTACTAGACTAGCTCATTGATCAAAGATGGTTATGTTTCCTAGCCATAGACATGAGTTGTCATTTGATCAACGGGATCACATCATTAGGAGAATGATCTGATGGACAAGACCCATCCGTTAGCTTAGCACTATGATCGTTTAAGTTTTACTGCTATTGCTTTCTTCATGACTTATACATGTTCCTATGACTATGAGATTATGCAACTCCCGAATACCGCAGGAACACTTTGTGTGCTACCAAACGTCACAACGTAACTGGGTGATTATAAAGGTACTCTACAGGTGTCTCCGAAGGTACTTGTTGGGTTGGCGTATTTCGAGATTAGGATTTGTCACTCCGATTGTCGGAGAGGTATCTCTGGGCCCACTCGGTAATGCACATCACTATAAGCCTTGCAAGCATTGCAGCTAATAAGTTAGTTGCGGGATGATGTATTACGGAACGAGTAAAGAGACTTGTTGGTAACGAGATTGAACTAGGTATTGAGATACCGACGATCGAATCTCGGGCATGTAACATACCGATGACAAAGGGAACAGTGTATGTTGTTATGCGGTTTGACCGATAAAGATCTTCGTAGAATATGTGGGAGCCAATATGAGCATCCAGGTTCCGCTATTGGTTATTGACCGGAGACGTGTCTCGGTCATGTCTACATAGTTCTCGAACCCGTAGGGTCCGCACGCTTAAGATTTCGATGATAGTTTTATTATGAGTTTATGAGTTTTGATGTACCGAAGGAGTTCGGAGTCCCGGATGAGATCGGGGACATGACGAGGAGTCTCAAAATGGTCGAGACGTAAAAATCGATATATTGGACGACTATATTCGGACATCGGAAAGGTTCCGAGTGATTCGGGTATTTTTGGAGTACCGGGGAGTTACGGGAATAGAGGAGAGAGGCCAAAAGGAAGGAGGCGTGCACCCCCCCTTCTGGTCCGAATTGGACAAGGGGTGCAGCCCCCTTTTCCTTCTCCCTCTCCCCCTCTTTCCTTCTCTCCTACTCCGGAAAGGAAAGGGGAATCCTACTAGGACTTGGGAGTCCTAGTAGGACTCCCCACACTTGGTGCGCCCCCTCTAGGGCCGGCCTCTCCCTCCCTCCTTTATATACGGGGGCAGGGGGTACCTCTAGACACGACAATTGATCTTTTGATCTCTTAGCCGTGTGCGGTGCCCCCCTCCACCATAGTTCTCCTCGATAAATATTGTAGCGGTGCTTAGGCGAAGCCCTGTGACGGTAGAACGTCAAGATTGTCACCACGCCGTCGTGCTGACGGAACTCTCCCTCGACACTCGGCTGGATCGGAGTTCGAGGGACGTCATCGAGCTGAACGTGTGCTAGAACTCGGAGGTGCCGTAGTTCCGGTGCTTGACCGGTCGGGCCGTGAAGACGTACGACTACATCAACCGCGTTGTTCTAACGCTTTCGCTTTCGGTCTACGAGGGTACGTAGACTCACTCTCCCCTCTCGTTGCTATGCATCTGGTAGATAGATCTTGCGTGATCGTAGGAAAATTTTAAAATACTGCGTTCCCCAACAGTGGCATCATGAGCCAGGTCTATGCGTAGATGATATGCACGAGTAGAACACAAGTGAGTTGTGGACGATACTAGTCATACTGCTTACCAGCATGTCATACTTTGATTCGGCGGTATTGTTGGATGAAGCGGCCCGGACCGACATTACGCGTACGCTTACGCGAGACTGGTTCTACCGACGTGCTTCGCACACAGGTGGCTGGCGGGTGTCAGTTTCTCCAACTTTAGTTGAATCAAGTGTGGCTACGCCCGGTCCTTGTGAAGGTTAAAACAACACATACTTGACGAAATATCGTTGTGGTTTTGTATGCGTAGGTAAGAACGGTTCTTGCTAAGCCCGTAGCAGCCACGTAAAACTTGCAACAACAAAGTAGAGGACGTCTAACTTGTTTTTGCAGGGCATGTTGTGATGTGATATGGTCAAGACATGATGAGTTATACGGTTTTGTATGAAATGATCATGTTTTGTAAAGTTATCGGCAACTGGCAGGAGCCATATGGTTGTCGCTTTATTGTATGAAATGCAATCGCCATGTAATTGCTTTACTTTATCACTAAGCGGTGGCGATAGTCGTAGAAGCAATAGTTGGCGAGACGACAATGATGCTACGATGGAGATCAAGGTGTCGCGCCGGTGACGAAGGTGATCATGACGGTGCTTTGGAGATGGAGATCAAAATCACAAGATGATGATGGCCATATCATGTCACATATTTTGATTGCATGTGATGTTTATCTTATTATGCTTCTTATTTTGCTTAGTTTGATGGTAGCATTATAAGATGATCCCTTACTAAATTTCAAGGTATAAGTGTTCTCCCTGAGTATGCACCGTTGCGAAAGTTCTTCTTGCCGAGACACCACGTGATGATCGGGTGTGATAAGCTCTACGTTCAAATACAACGGGTGTAAGCCAGTTTTGCACACGCAGAATACTCGGGTTAAACTTGACGAGCCTAGCATATGCAGATATGGCCTCGGAACACTGGAGACCGAAAGGTCGAGCGTGAATCATATAGTAGATATGATCAACATAAGATGTTCACCATTGAAACTACTCCATCTCACGTGATGATCGGACATGGTTTAGTTGATTTGGATCACGTGATCATTTAGATGACTAGAGGGATGTCTATCTAAGTGGGAGTTCTTAAGTAATATGATTAAATTGAACTTTAATTTATCATGAACTTAGTCCTCGTAGTATTAGCATATCTATGTTGTAGATCAATAGCTCGCGATGTTGCTCCCCGTTTATTTTTTATATGTTCCTAGAGAAAACTAAGTTGAAAGATGTTAGTAGCAATGATGCGGAATTGTTCCGTGATCTGAGGATTATCCTCATTGCTGCACAGAGAATTATGTCCTTGATGCACCACTAGGTGACATACCTATTGCAGGAGCAGATGTAGACGTTATGAACGTTTTGACAAAAGCTCGGTATGATGACTACTTGATAGTTTAAGTGCACCATGCTTTATGGCTTAGAACCGGGACTTCAAAAATGTTTTGAACGCCACGGACCATATAAGATGTTCCAAGAGTTGAAATTAGTATTTCATACTCATGCCCGTGTCGAGAGGTATAAGACTTCTGACAGTACTTTGCCTACAAGATGGAGGAGAATAGCTCAACCAGTGAGCATGTGCTCAGATTGTTTGGGTACTACAATTACTTGAATCAAGTGGGAGTTAATCTTCCAGATAAGATAGTAATTGACAAAGTTCTCTAGTCACTATCACCAAGTTAGTAGAACTTCGTGATGAACTATAATATGCAAGGGATGACGAAAGGAATTCCTGAGCTCTTCGCAATGCTGAAGTCGACGAAGGTAGAAATCATGAAAAAGCATCAAGTGTTGATGGTTAACAAGACCACTTGTTTCAAGTAAAGGGCAAAGGGATAGAAGGGGAACTTCAAGAAGAATGACAAGCAAGTTGTCACTCCCGTGAAGAAACCCAAAGCTAAAACTCAAGCCTGAAACTAAGTGCTTCTACTGCAAAGGAAATGGTCACTGGAAGTGGAACTGCCCTAGATACTTGGCGGATAAGAAGGATGGCAAAGTGAACAAAGGTATATTTTGATATACAGATTATTGATGTGTACTTTACTAGTGTTCATAGCAACCCCTGGGTATTTGATACCGGTTCAGTTGCTAAAATTAGTAACTCGAAACGAGAATTGCAGAATGAACAGAGACTAGTTAAAGGTGAAGTGACGATGTGTGTTGGAAGTGGTTCCAAGATTGACATGATCATCATCGCACACTCCCTATACTTTCGGGATTAGTGTAAAACCTAAATAAATGTTATTTGGCATTTGCGTTGAGCATGAATATGATTTGATCATATTTGTTGCAATACGGTTATTCATTTAAAGTCATAGAATAATTGTTATTCTGTTTACATGAATAAAACCTTCGATGGTCATACACCCAATGAAAATAGTTTGTTGGATCTCGATCGTGGTGATACACATATTCATTATATTGAAGCCAAAAGATGCAAGGTTAATAATGATAGTGCAACTTATTTGTGGCACTGCTGTTTAGGTCATAATGGTGTAAAGCGCATGAAGAAACTCCATAGTGATGGACTTTTGGAATCACTTGATTATGAATCACTTGGTGCTTGCGAACCATGCCTCATGGGCAAGATGACTAAAACTCCGTTCTCCGGAACAATGGAGCGAGCAACAGATTTGTTGGAGATCATACACACAGATGTATGTGGACCAATGAGTGTTGAAGCTCGCGGCGGGTATCGTTATTTTCTGACCTTCACTGATGATTTGAGCAGATATGGGTATATCTACTTAATGAAGCACAAGTCTAAAACATTTGAAAAGTTCAAAGAATTTCAGAGTGAAGTGGAGAATCATCGTAACAAGAAAATAAGATTTTCTACGATATGATCGTAGAGGTAAAATATTTGAGTTAGCGAGTTTGGCCTTCAGTAAAAACAATGTGAAATAGTTTCACTACTCACGCCACCTGGAACACCATAGTGTAATGGTGTGTCCGAACGTCATAACCGTACTTTATTAGATATGGTGCGATCGATGATGTCTCTTACCGATCTACCACTATCCTTCTCTCCTACTCCGGAAAGGAAAGGGGAATCCTACTAGGACTTGGGAGTCCTAGTAGGACTCCCCACACTTGGTGCGCCCTCTCTAGGGCCGGCCTCTCCCTCCCTCCTTTATATACGGGGGCAGGGGGGCACCTCTAGACACGACAATTGATCTCTTGATCTCTTAGCCGTGTGCGGTGCCCCCCTCCACCATAGTTCTCCTCGATAAATATTGTAGCGGTGCTTAGGCGAAGCCCTGCGACGGTAGAACGTCAAGATTGTCACCACGCCGTCGTGCTGACGGAACTCTCCCTCGACACTCGGCTGGATCGGAGTTCGAGGGACGTCATCGAGCTGAACGTGTGCTAGAACTCGGAGGTGCCGTAGTTTCGGTGCTTGATCGGTCGGGCCGTGAAGACGTACGACTACATCAACCGCGTTGTTCTAACGCTTCCGCTTTCGGTCTACGAGGGTACGTAGACTCACTCTCCCCTCTCGTTGCTATGCATCTGGTAGATAGATCTTGCGTGATCGTAGGAAAATTTTAAAATACTGCGTTCCCCAACAGTATGAGATGTATCGATTGTTTGCTTCGTGCCCGTTTCGTCTTTTGTCATGCTCCTCGGTTGCCTCGTCGCCGACCCGTGGGAACCCGGCAACGGGATCACCCCACCTTTCATCTTGTTCCGCTCGCTCTCCGTCATCTTTTGCACCGGTCTCTCAACGAGTTACCAGAACCGAGATGTTGCCGTTGCATCATTTCGGATCGTTGCCGTGGCACCCTTTTCCTCCCACCACGGTGACAATTACCTCCTTATCTCGTCATGTTAACCTTTTAATAAATTGCATAAAACTTGATCATGTCATCCGCATCATATTAACAACATTAAAATGTGTGATTGTTGTTTGCTTAAAAATTGCTAAACATGCTTATGGGGATTTTTTCCGGAATTGTTTTTGTTATTTCCGGCCTCATTTAAAATGCCTAAATAGTGTAGTTTTATTATGCTTCACCTCTTGCTATGTTAAAAACATTTAATCTTGTCTTGTAAATAACGAGAGTCAACTAAATAATTAACATGTGGTGTTTCGTCAATACGCAACTCGTTGCATATTGAGCTCCACTTAACTTGTAGTGTTGTTTGTGCACTTTGCCATGCCATGCATATTTAAACCGGACATGCATCATACTTGGATGTGCATCGTATGCCATGTTTATGCTTGTATGTTTACCGTGTTGTTTGCTTCTTTCCGGCTGCTTCTCTTGTTAGCTTCGGTTTCGTTCCGGAGTTGTGAGGATTCGCTCGACTATGTTGCTCCGTCTACTTCATGGACTTGTTCTTCTCCCTCGCGGAATTCCAGGCAAGATGACCGAACCCGGATACCATTACTATCTTTGCCTATTGCTAGAGTATCGCTCTTTAGTATATTGCCTCGATGCCCATGTTTTCCTGTCAGCCTCCTATTGTAACCATGAACCTGTCTAACCACCCTACCTATGCAAACCGTTGAATGGCTAAGTACGCTTCGCTCAGCCCCTCTTATAGCATTGTTAGTTGCAGGTGAAGATTGAAGATGCTTGCTTCATGTTGAAGTTTGTTGGGTTATATCACACTATATAAATGCTTAAATGAAATCATCTATATATTGGCAATGGGTGGAAGGCTAAGCCTTTTGCTTGGTGATTTGTTCCACTCATGCCGCTAGGAACCGTATAAACCGGTGTTATGTTCCTTGATTATGCGTTCCTCACACGGTTGGGGTTATGTGGCCCCCTCGATAAACCGCTAAGTGCTAAGTCTTTTCCAGCAAGTCCAAACATTGGTACTATTCGCCTAATAACTAATAAAACTTGCATAGGGACTAGCTATCCCTTTTATTTTAATCAACAACCCCGGGCCAGTGCTCCACATGAGTGTTGGTCCGAAACGGGGAGCCTGCGGGGCCACCACGAGGAAACTCGAGGTTTGGTAAAAACCCGTAGCCTCGCCCATCCGGTTGTGGCCTGAGACTAGATACGCGCGGCTACTGTCAGGGTGTCGGCATGCCGGGAGGATTTGCTGGATTAGCCTTACCTTAGTTCGGAGTATCTTGAGCACGGGATTCCGAGAATACTCGGGTCTTCCCACCTTGGAGTTGCGACTCCGCGGATCGTGGGCTTGTCATGGGCCAAGTTGGAACACCCCTGCAGGGTCTTGAACTTTCGAAAGCCGTGCCCGCGGTTATGTGTCAGATGGGAGCTTGTTAATATCCGGTTGTAGAAAACTTGACACCATGTTCCAATACACTACCAGCGTGTGTACCGTGACTGTCATTTTCCGAAAGGGATTCGGGAGATGAACACGGTGGGGTTATGTTTGGCGTGTTTTAGTTAGGATCACTCCGTGATCATCTCTCGACCGAGGCACTTATCTTCTCGCTCTCTTTTACGTAAGTTAGTGCTAGTGCTGCTGCAGACTCTTATTCTTTCTTCAGCCTTATCCACACCCAAGGCTTAAATAGTCGTGTTACCCGGGAACGGGATTGCTGAGTCCTCTGTGGCTCACAGTTACTTCACCACACCAGATGCAGGTTTAGCCGAGTTTGATGCAGGAGATGGATCAGGACCTCCGGGAGTTCGATGAAGAGCATGGTCGTTTACTTGTGTCGGTTTTCGACGATCAGTAGTGGTTTCTACTAGGATTCGATCTAGGCCTGTGGCTTTATGTTGTTTTGGTATCTTTCTTTGGATCTTCACCCGTAGTCGGGTTGTGATGTTTTGAATGATATTTTGCTTATGTAATGTATTGTGTGAAGTGGCGAGTGTAAGCCAACTATCTCCTTTTTGCAATTTAATCCCTCTTTTACATGAGTCGTGCAAAGATACCAAACTTGCGATCATTCCAGAATGGGCTTATATCTTTAAGTCGTGCCTCGACACGTAGGAGATATAGTCCCATTCTGGGCATTATAGTTGTACACCTCCAGAATTGTCTCTTTGCATGGCATTCCTCAAGTGATCTCCTCAGACCGTGGAAGCTTGTTCACTTCCAAGTTCTGGGATTCCTTCCAATCAGCCATGGGCACCAAGATTCGCTTCAGCACTATGTTTCACCCTCAGACTAGTGGTCAAGTCGAAAGAGTGAACCAGAACCTTGAAGATATGCTCAAAGCTTGTGTCATCTCCTTCGGTATGAAATGGGAATATTGCCTTCCATTTGCCGAATTCTCCTACAACAAAAGCTTCCAAGAAAGTGCAGGCAAAGCTCCTTTTGAAATCCTCTATGGCAGAAAGTGTCGTACCCCTCTCAACTGGTCCGAGACTGGTGAACATCAACTCATTGGAAATGATTTGATCTCAGAAGCCGAAGAAATGTGCAAACTCATACGTGAGAATCTCAAAGCCGCACAATCGTGTCAAAAGAGCTACTATGATGGCAAGCATCGTGACTTGGCTTTCGACATTGGAGATCATGTCTATCTCCGTGTTTCTCCCATGAAGGGCACTCAGAGGTTCGGTATCAAGGGCAAGCTTGCTGCAAGATACGTGGGCCCTTTCAAGATTGTTGGCAAGAGAGGCGATCTAGCCTACCAACTCGAGCTTCCCTCCAACTTTGCAAATGTGCATGATGTGTTTCACGTGTATCAACTCCGCAAGTGCTTCAAGATGCCTGAACGCACCATTCCTTTTGAAGAGATTGATCTTCAGCAATACCTGTCTTATCGTGAGCACCCCGTTGTTATCCTTGAAGAAACTGAGCGCAAGACCCGCAACAAGTCCATCAAATTCTTGAAAGTGAAGTCGTCACACCATACCGACCGAGAGGCTACATGGGAACGAGAAGATCATCTCTGTTCCGAGTATCCCACTTTCTTTCAGTCCTAGATCTCGGGACGAGATCTTTTTGTAGTGGAGGAGAGTTTGTAACACCCCATATGTGATACCTTCCATATATGGCAATAAAGCATTTAACAATTGATCCTTGTACTTTCCTTGGGGGTTCTTTTTCAATTATGCATTCTTACTGTCATTGCATTGTCATGTTATCTTTTCTTTTGCATTCATGCATTACTTCATCATCACCATTGCATCATGATCATCATGGCATCTTTCACTTGCCATTGTGTTTTATTCTTTCCTAGTATGCCAAGTGAGGTCCTTGTTGTTGTTGTGTTGGTGGTGGCAAGATCATGCCCATGCTAAACCCTAACCCCTTTCTTTCCCATTCTTTAATTTTTGCAAGTGGCTAACCCCTTTCTTTCCCATTCTTTAATTTTTGCAAGTGGCTAACCCCTTCTCCTTTAATGTTCGTCCCCTTCCAACAATTCTTGCCACATGTCCTAAATGCCTATGCCAGATTTTCACCTCTTCTAGAATTGCCTTGGTTAGGTTTTAAAATAGAGCATTTTATAAAATAGAGCATTTTCACAGGAGCTTGGGAATATTTTCATATTGACCAAACTCCTCTCCTATGTCCCTAAGCTTTTCATTTTGTTTTTTTCTGTCTGAAGAAAAGAAAAGGAAAAGAGCAGGAGGACAGCGCAGCCAGCAGGAGCCCAGCAGCCGCAGCCACCTGGGCTAGTCCACGCCCGCGGCCCAACCAGCTTTCCCCCCGCAGCCATCCAACGCAGCAGCTCTGTGTCCTCCCTCTCGCCCGGGCCCGCTTGCCAGCGACTCTTCCCCGAACGGCCACTTGCTCCGTCTCCCTCCGTCCTCCTCGCTTCAGAGACAGAGCAGAGCCGCGCCGTCGTGCCGTGAACTCACGGGCGTCGAGGCCACAACGCTCGTGCCCCTGTAAAGCCACATCACCCGCGCCTCCTAGGGTTTTCCCCCTCTCCTCCTTCCTCCCTCCGCGCCGCCGCATCTCCACGCCTCCTCCTCGCGCGCTGCCACCGACCCATGGCCGACCCGATCAGCAGCTCGCCGCCAGTATAGCTCACCCTGCCTTCCTCCTCGACGTCCTCTGGCCCCGCAGCGCTGCCCCGGATCTGTTCAGACGCAAGGCCGAGCCCAGGGACTCCTTCCACGATGTCCCCTTCGTCATCTTCTTCTCGGACAGCAGGCTCGTCGGACTTCCTCGCCTCGTCGCCGTCATGCTGCTGCGTCCCCAGCCCCGTCTTCATGTCCTAGGTATACTAGGTATAACCAGCCCCCTCCCTGCACCTTCTCGTCGTCCTTAGTGCACCGGAGTCTTGGATTTTGTCGAACCCGCGCCGCACTCCCCGTGCTACGACGGATCTCTGAAACTTCAGAGAGCACCTGCAGCCGCGCACACGCCTGCATCACGTGCAGCCACGCACGCACGCAGCACCCGCAGCTCGCCTCGCTCCTTGTGGTGCCTCACCGTGTCCCCGCGGAACCCCGTCACCATGGCCGGAGCATCAAGCTCACTGCGCCCCACCAAGCGAGCCCAAGCACGCGCACGTCCTATAGCCGTTACCTTCACAGGTTTGCGCGCGCCCGCCGTGACCCATCTAGCCCCGCCATCACCATGGCTGCCCTCGTCGACGTCGTCGTAGATCAACAGTCGTCTTCTCCCAGAGAAGCTCGACTAGGTTCAGATCATAAGGCCCGAGCCCTTTTCCTAGACAGCAACCGCGCCTAGCCCAGCTGGTACTCGTGCCGCGCCTCCACTGGGGAGACCCAGGTTCGAATCCCCGCCGGCCAGTAGTTTAGGCCCCTTTTTGTTATTTCTGTGCAATTCACAGACTGGTCCCACCTGTCGGCCTCCCAGCACCTCCTACCCAGTCCCACACCCGCAGCGCCACCTCAGCACCTCCTGGACCCACTAGCCAGCGACTGTGGCTGGTCCAGGTGATACGTCTCTAATGTATCTATAATTTTTAATTGTTCCATGCTATTATTTATGAAGTATTGGATGTTTAATGGGCTTTATCATTCACTTTTATATTATTTTTGGGACCAACCTACTAACCCAAAGGCCCAGTCCAGATTGCTATTTTTTTGCCTATTTCAGGGTTTTGCAGAAAAAGAATATCAAACGGAGTCCAATATGAATGAAACCTTTGCGAGAGATATTTTTGGAGAAAATCACGCATGCGGAGCTTCAGAACCATGTCAGGGGGCCAAAGGGTAGCCCACGAGGGTGGGGGCGCCCCCTGCCTCGTGGCCCCCTCGAGCGTCCCCCGGTGCCCTCCTTCTTCCTATATAAGTCTACGTACCCTAGAAACTCCGTGAACACAGAGAAAACCCTAATTCCACCGCCGTACCTTCTGTTCCCGTGAAGATCCCATCTTGGAGCCTGTTCGGGAGCTCCACCGGAGGGGGATCCATCACGGAGTTCATCATCATCATCATCATTGCCCTCACCATTAGTTGTGAGTAGTTTACCACAGACCTTCGGGTCCATAGCTAGTATCTAGATGGCTGCTTCTCTCTCTCTGGATCTCAATACAAAGTTCTCCTCGGTCTTCGAGGAGATCTATTCGATGTAATCTCTTTTTGCGGTGTGTTTGTCGAGATCCGATGAATTGTGAGTTTATGATCAAGGTTACCTATGAAAGATATTTGGTTCTTCTCTGAACTTTTTATATGTGCTCATAATATCCTTGCAAGTCTCTTCGAATTATTGGTTTGGTTTGGCCTACTAGATCTATAGTTCTTGCAATGGGAGAAGTGCTTGGCTTTGGGTTCAATCTTGCGTTGTCCTTTCCCAGTGACAGTAGGGGCAGCAAGGCACCTATTGTATTGTTGCCATCGAGGATAAAAAGATGGGGTTTATGTCATATTGCTTGAGTTTATCCCTCTACATCATGTCATCTTGCTTAAGGCGTTACTCTGTTCATATGAAATCAATACACTAGATGCATGCTGGATAGCGGTCGACGTGTGGAGTAATAGTAGTAGATGCAGGCATGAGTCGGTCTACTTGTCTCGGACGTGATGCCTATATACAATGATCATGCCTAGATAGTCTCATGATTATTCGCTTTTCTATCAATTGCTCGACAGTAATTTGTTTACCCGCCGTAGAATATCGCTATCATGAGAGAAGCCACTAGAGAAAACTATGGCCCCTGGGTCTATTCTCAACATATCAATCTACATCTACTTTACTTTTATCGCTTTTATTTGCTGTTCTTATAAACTAAAATACCAAAAATATAAACTATCATCTCTATCGGATCCCACTTTCGTAAGTGACCGTAAAGGGATTGACAACCCCTTATCACGTTGGCTCCGAAGTTCTTATTTGTATGTGCAGGTGCGAGGGACTCGCGCGTGGTCTCCTACTGGATTGATACCTTGGTTCTCAAAAACCAAGGGAAATACTTACGCTACTGTGCTGCATCTCCCTTTCCGCTTCGAGGGAATACAACGCAAGCTCAAGAAGTAGCACCAGGCTGTGTCATTTAGCCTTTCCTTTTCTGTTTTTGTTTTTATTTTCTTTTTCTACATTTTCTTTGCATAATTCATATCTTTAAATATATGCATCTGTTGAAAATGATTTATATATGAAAACTGCCTAGTTTTTAGTGTAGAATATTTATATGCAGTTTGTTGCCATGTTAAAAACATTTAAATTGATGTTTGACTTATTTGGTGTTTAAAATATGCTCGAACTTGTTGAATTCATAACTAAATAACCACAACTCCAATTTTGACAAACTTTATATGCTTTTGGGGTGAAAAAAATGTGTAGATTAAGATGGTGCTGTTACTTTGCATGTTCAAAAACTTTAAAGTATGAATTTATCAGATCTGTCCTATTTGTGTTTATATGAATATGGGAGTTTCCGGAAATTATTGTTTGTTCTTTCTGGCCCATTTAAATTGCTAGCATGATGTTGTTGATCCTAGTTGCACCCCTTGCCATGTTAAACAACTTATAAAACTTGTTGGGTGCTTGTTTAAATCAACTACATAACCACTTGTGGCCATGTTAGTTTTGTTTTCCTTTTGCTTGTGTTCCTACATGTGTGTGATCTTGGTTATTGACATGTTGCTTGTGCACTCTTCTTGTCCCTGGGAGTTGCATCATATCCTAGCCATGTCCATATGCATCATATTCATGCATCATGTGTTTGAGCATTTCATGATGATTGATTGTTGTTCCGGTGTTTGCATTGTTGTGTTGGTTAGAGCCCGGTGACGATTCAGAGTTCGAGGTTCCTATCGAGACTGAGTTTGAGGAGCAAGGTTACGATCCCTCCGTGGAATCAATAGGCAAGATGACCATTCCCCGATATCACCTCTATCTTTGCCTATGCTAGTTGTCTCGTTCTTTTAGATATGCCTCGATGCCTAGTCCTGTTTGTCAGCCTCCTATTGTTGCCATGAAACACTCTAACCACCTTCCTAGCAAACTGTTGTTTGGCTAAGTACGCATTGCTTAGCCCCTCTTATAGCGTTGTTAGTTGCAGGTGAAGTTTTTGAAGACTGCTCCATGATGAACTTGTTTGGGATAACACAATACATATATACCTGTTATAACCTAATGCACCTATATATTGGCTATGGGTGAAAGGCTAAGCCTTCGACTTGGTGTTTTGTTCCACTCATGCCACCTTAGGAACCGATAAACCGGGGTTATGTTCCTTGATTTTGCGTTCCTAACACGGTTGGGGTTTATGGGCCCCCCTTGATAATTCACTCTATTTAAAACTTTTCCAGCAAGGCCCAACATTGGTTTTACATTTGCCTAATAACTAAAAACTTGCATAGGGCGTTGCAAACCCGAGTTCATAATTAACATCCCGGGCCAGTGCTCCTCACGAGTGTTGGTCCAACTGGGCGGACTGCAGGGCCACCTCGGGGAAACCTAAGGTCTGGTATTTTACTGTAGGCTGTCCCATCCGGTCGTGGCCTGAGACGAGATACGCGCGACTACTATGAGGGTGTCGGCACGCCGTGAGGTCTTGCTGGATTAGTTTTACCTTTGTCAAAATATCTTGAGCACGGGATTCCGAGAATACCCGGGTCTTCCCACTTTGGAGTTGCGACTCCATGGATCGTGAGCTTGTGATGGGCCAAGTTGGGACACCCCTGCAGGGTTTGATCTTTCGAAAGCCGTGCCCGCGGTTATGTGGCAGTTGGGGAATTTGTTAATATTCGGTTGTAGATAACTTATCACCAAATTGATTAGAATACACTACCTGTGTGAGTAACCGTGATGGTCTCTTTCCGAAGGGCTTCGGGAAGTGAACGTGGTGGGGTTATGTTTGATCATGAGTAGTTAGGATCACTTCTTGATCAACTTGGCGATCGTTGGCACTTGTTCTCTTCTCGCTCTAAACTCGTAAGATAGTGCTTAGTGCTTGCTGCAAACACTTTTATAGCCTTTCCACACCTAAGGCTTTGGTAGTTTTGATACCCGGGAACGGGATTGCTGAGTCCTTTGTGGCTCACAGATTCAACACACCCCAGATGCAGGTACCGCTGAGAACAATGCAGGAGATGGTTCAGAACTTCAGTGGGAGTTCGATGAAGAGTGTGGACATTACTATGTTTCGTATCCCGACGATCAGTAGTGGTTCTTACTAGGAGGATCCGGGCTTGTGATTATGGTATCTTTCTCGTTTGGATTTCGTCCGTAGTCGGACCCTGTGTTATTTGGATGATGTATGCTATTGTATTCATTGTGTGACGTGGCGATTGTAAGCCAACTATCTTTTACAATTTCATCCCTGAATTTTACATGAGATGTGCAAAGATACCATACTTGAGATCATTCTAGTATGCGCTTATGTCTTTAAATCATGCATCGACACGCGGGAGACATAGTTGCATAGTGGGCATTACAGTCACGCCCAAGATGCGATTCTATCTCGATCACTAGATAAAACTTGTGATTAAGGCACAACCGCATTTCAGGCGCTTAGCAAGATTGATATCATTACATCTTATCATTACGGCATTACATACATTCATGGGGATACAACTAGTCATACAATTCACATGAATACAACAACATCATATGCAAAACATCCGACTACGGATGCAAACATGAAAAGCACAACGACATCCATCCTGCTATCCCAGGCTGCCGACCAGGAACCTAACCCAAGACTGACGAAGAAGAAGAAGAAATAACTCCAACTCAAAGAACATCGCTATCACGTGAAGTCATCGGAAACCTGCACCTGCAACTGTTGTTGTAGTATCTGTGAGCCACGAGGACTCAGCAATCCCATAACCATGGGTATCAAGACTAGCAAAGCTTTATTGGGTATGGAGAGGTTAAGTGGTGAGGATGCAACAGCGGCTAAGCAAAAGTATGGTGGCTAACTTACGAGTACAAGAATAAGATGTGCCTTTATGCAAACGGTCGCAAACTAGTAATGATCGCTAGAGATCCTGAACTACCTGCAAGTCAAACATAACCCCGCCGTGTTCTCTTCTCAAAGTGAAAAGAGACGGTCACGGTTACTCACACAGTTGTGTATTTTATTTCGGATCCTCTGTCAATTTTTCTACAACCGGACATTAACAAATTCCCATCTGCCACATAACCGCGGGCATGGCTTTCCCCTGCAGGGGTGTCCCAACTTAGCCCATGACAAGCTCACGATCTACGGAGTCGCAACTCCATGTTGGGAAGAACCGAGTATTCTCCGAATGCCGTGCTCAAGATATTTCGACAAAGGTAAAACTAATCCAGCAAGACCTCCCAGCGTGTCGACACCCTGATAGTAGCCGCGCGTAACTCGTCTCAGGCCACGGCCGGATGGGTCATCCTACAGGTAAAATACCAGATACCTCGGGTTTCCCCAAGCCGGCGCTGCAGTCTGCCCAGTTTGGACTAACACTCATGAGGAGCACTGGCCCGGGGGTTGATTAAGAGTCCTCGGGTGCTAGCCGGTCCCTATGCAAGTTTTAGTTATTAGACAAATGTAGTACCAAAGTTGGGTCTTGCTGGAAAAGCTTTAAGCAATGCGAATTATCGAGGGTGGGCCATAAACCCCAACCGTGTTAGGAACGCAAAATCAAGGAACATAACGCTGGTTTATCGGTTCTTAAGGCGGCATGAGTGGAACAAAACACCGAGCAAAAGGCCAAGCCTTCCACCCATTGCCAAGTATATAGGTGCATTAATTTAATTCAGAGATATTGTGATATTCCAACAACGTCCAGCTCCAACATGGACCAAACTTCATCTTCATCTGCAATTAACAATGCTATAAGAGGGGTTGAGTGAGCGGTAACATAGCCAAACAACGGTTTGTTGGGATGGTGTCAAGGTTAGAGGTTTCATGGCAACAAGGAGAGGCTGACATCAAAAGATAGGTAGCGTGACATATAGCGATATCATTGAGACAACTAGCATGGCAATGATAGTAAAGGTATCCAGGGTGACGGTCATCTTGCCTGAGATCCCGCAAGGAAGAAGAACGAGTCAATGAACAAGATGAAGTATAAGCCACGAAGACGAACCAAGTGTAGTCGAACGAATCCACACGATCGCAACGAAACAAGCACTAACGAGAAGAAGCAAGCAACACGGTAAACACCCAACACATAACAAGACATGATTCACAACCAAGTATTATGCATGACAAGGCTACATGATGCAAAACATGGCAACAGATGAAGCATACAAGAACACACAACAAGGCAATTTTAAATGAGGACGGAAACAACATATAACAATTCCGGTAAGTCCTCATATGCACATTTCAAAATTGGTCCAGATCTAAACAAACCTTAAATTCAAGTTGTTAAACATCAAGTTAACATGCACCATGATGATCTACTCGAAATTCTAGTCAAGTTTCATATAAAGTTCATTTAATTCGGAGCAACGACCTAGAAGATATGAGCAAAACAAGTCAAGCATGTCATTGATGCAAAACGCGTCCAAACATCAAGCAAATACACTCCAAACAGGTATTCAACATGTTATTATGCATCTACATGCAAAAACACATAAGTTTCATATAGGACGCGCTCAAAATGGAGCAACGGTTCATCGCATACACATGAAGCAAGATATAACAACAATCAGCCCAAAACAGCAAGTAGGCATATAGTTGACATCAAAACAACATGATACAATAACATTTCATGGCAACAAAGGGCATGGCAAGCATGTACATGTCAAGCACTACAAGCATGATCACTGAGCTACTACCAAACACCACTAGAACATGCTCAAAACATCATGGCAAGATTGCAAAAGATAACAGATTCAGAGACTTAGTGAAATAAACTAAACATGGCAGCAACAATGACAAGTAGGCATGTTTTCAAGCTTGTGCAACTCATATAAAAGCATATCATGGCAAGTGAATATAACCAACAGCAAGAAGACATGTTTATGAAGCTACTCATGGCAAGAACATGATCATAGGATGCATAGATCACTAGCAGTTCACATGGCAAAACTGAACTTGCCGATAACAGGCTGACAGAAACATTTTATAGCAATTTGAGAGCATGAAAGCAACAAGCTACAACATGCCATTAACGCAAACAAGGGCATGGATGGATAGAGCATAACATGGACAACAAGACATGATCATTGGACAACCCAAAACATTCATGGATTTGAGTGGGGCATCAAGCAAACATGGCATCAGGTTATAATAGTTTCAGACTTAGCAGTTTTCAACAAGTCTCAGAAAATAACAACAGCGAGTAGGTCACTTTACAAGCTTGTTGCAAACACCACAAGGGATATTATGAAAAGTGGATTGCACCACATCAAAGATGACATGATTGTGCTTCTAAAACATATTAACATGTTGCTCAAACAAAAATCACAAATAAAGATAAGAAAAATACAAATCATCATCTTATAAGAAGTTTCAGCACTTAACAGCCACATGCACTTTTGCAACAGAGATAAACATGGCAATATGGCACCTAACATGAATGCAACAGACACCAACATGTAGAGCACTTCACAGTGAACATTTTGACATATCATACACTCCATTTGGATCAACATGCACAAAGATACAACCTCACAAACATGCTAACATAATGTTGACACACAACGAGGACTTGACAATAACATCACATAGCAGTTTTGCAATGAAGATTAAGGCACCAAGATGAACAGCAACAGGCATGCAAATGCAACTAACATGTAGAGCACTTCGAGGCGAACATTTTGACATATTATACACCCAAAACGGATCAACGAGCGCAAAGTTACACCACTCACACAATGCCATCATGATGTTGTTTATTTTAGGGACTTAGTCTTTTTTCGAAAAAAAACTGAGTGGGCGTTTGATATTATGGGACGCCACCGGGCGAGAGTTAGGCGGGTTATCACCATGGGCTTGGCCTAGTTGAAGCAGAGGAGGCTGGAGGGGCTGGGCTCGCGGATCGGGGCCATGGGGAGGAGGGAGCTGGGCCGGGGTGGAGTTGCGGGCCCACGCTCGGCTGTTGACAACGGCTACGCTGATCGGGCTCCTTCCCGGACGAACTACAGGGCGGCCTGCGGTAAGCCAACAACGGCGAGCACCGGCGCAGCGAGGCGCTGGAGATGGCCGGGCTGCGGGGACAGGGCGGATCTGGGCGGCCTGCATCGGATCCACGCAACAGCGACAACTGAAGGAGCCCGGGGAGGCGCTCGGGCATGGCACGAGGTCGAGGTGCGGCTGCGGGAGACGACGGGGTCGCGGGGGGTCCAAGACGGCGGGGAAGGGGCTCGCCGGCACGAGGTGGCGGCGACCTGGCTTGCTGTCGGGGCGGAGGCGGGGCTCCTGGGGTCGCCGGCGGCCGGAGGCTGCGGTGCGGGACGCCAAAGGGGCGGGCGCCTCGGGGCGCGCTCGAGCGTGAGCTCCCGCTTGAAGGAGACGACGGGGAGGGAGGAGCGTGCGGGGAACCGCGACGATGGGCTTCGCGGGCGGCGGTGGTGGCGCTGGTTCGAGCCCAGGTGGGCCAGCTGCGGGCCTATAGGGGCGGTGCGGTGGGACGCAGAGGAGTGGGAGACGACGTGGCGGCTCGAGAATGGAGGAGGAGGAGGCGCTCAGGTGGCGGCGCGGCGAGTCACACGGCGCCAAGTGGTGAGGGAGGAGCGGGGCGGCGCTGAAAACGAGGAGGTTGGTAGGATTGCTGCGGCTGGAGGTTAGGGGTAGGGTTAGGGAGGCTAGGGATGCCCAAAATGGCAAGGGGAGGAGTTTAAATAGGCAGGAGGCCTATGGTTAGGTGATTTAGGCCATTTTCGGACCGTTCGATCGCCATCGGACGGTCCAGAGCGGAGGGGAGGTAGGTTGGTGGGCTAGTGGGCTGTGTAGAGGCATGAGTGGGATGTGAGGAGAGGAGAGAGAGGCCCGACGGCAGTTTTCCGATACCGAAAACGTCCGACGATTGTCCGGTTATAGTGCCGCTATATGTTTATCGGTTGGGCTATCAAACGAACTCCGAATGTGATGAAATTTGACATGTGGTCTATGTACACTATAATAAGACCACACGCCAAGTTTCATCCCATTCCGAGAACATTTTCCGGCCACTTATAAAATAAATATTTGGAGGAGCCACGGGCCCATGCGAGTGTGTCTGGGCTCAGAATGGACAACGCAAAGGACGAGGGGGACTCAGACGGATGCAAGTTTTTGAAAACATGATGATTCAATGCACACGATGAGATGGAAAAATGCAACACGCAAGAAGATGACAAGGCAACGACAGCGAATAGCTGGCTGACACCTGGTGCACCGGTCTCAGGGTGTCACACAATACCCTTGAGAATGCATTGCACAAGTTATGGTTGATGTATGAAGAGAGCAAGAGATAGAGGACACTTTGATGAATTATTTTGTTGTTCATAACCTGACACAAGAGAAGAATAAGCTGCAGGCCAGCTATGAGAAGCTGGTTGAAGATGTCAATGCACTTGTGGATGGCCAACAACATAGAGCAGAGATAGAAAAGACTGATGCTGAAACCAAGAAGTTGCAGGAGAAGTATGACACGGTGAAGAACCTGGCAGCTGCTCAGGGCAGTGTCATTAGGAACATGAAGCTCAAGCTAGCCGAAGAGAGGAAGTACTTGCAGATCCAAATTGATGAGGTGCAGAAGATTGCTGAAGAGAGCTATGTGAAGCTGCAGGAGAGCAATGTGAAGCTGCAGGAGAGCAATTTGAAGCTGCAGGGGATCAATGCCATCCTAAATGAATGATCACCTAGTTGTGGGAGAGGGCACTATCATTTGTCATTTGCTTACCTTTTGTAGGGTGTGGTTGGTTGTGCTGTAATGTGATTATGGTTTTAATTTTCTGAACTATGGATCTGTAATGTACTAATCTAGTACTATGATTATGTATTGATTTTAATTAATGCTAAATGTGATGGTATTTAGAGTTGATGGATGAAATCTGATATGTTTGGAATTTATGTATTTGAGCCATCAAATAGGGGTTTTAGGCATCTTTGGGGGTTTTGTCGACATCTAGCCTTCACTAGGGTGTTTAGGCATCTTTGATGATTTTGTCGACATCTAGCCATTACTAGGGTATTTTGGCATCTTTGGGGGTTTTGTCGACATCTAGCCATCACTAGGGTATTTTGGCATCTTTGGGAGTTTTGTCGACATCTAGCCCTCAATAGGTATTTAGTCATATGTGATGATTTTGTCGACATCTAGCCATCAGTAGGTTGTTTTGGCATCTTTGATGGTTTTGTCGACATCTAGCCATCACTAGGTTGTTTAGGTATCTTTGATGGTTTTGTCGACATCTAGCCATCACTGGGTTGTTTTGGCATCTTTGATGGTTTTGTCGACATCTAGCCATCACTATGGTCTTTTGGCATCTTTGGGGTTTTTTGTCCACATCTAGCCATCACTAGGGTCTTTTGGCATCTTTGGGGGTTTTGTCGATTCATGGTTTTGTCAAACCTAGAAGCAACACTTAAGGTGTATGATAACCTCATCATCACAAAATGTACCAGAACAGATTTGGTCTTAAGCTTAATCATAAAATATCTAAAGCATCATAGTATTACAACTTAACTTAAACATCTCAACTACATGACCATGACAATAGTTTGATACAACCAAATTAACCACCAGAAGAGTTTTCACACAACCAAACTGACCATTATCACAAGAGTTTCACACACCTAAAATGCATCATTCCCATGGAGCACCTGAAGCAGTCAAGTAATCTCTAATTTTCTGGGTGGGATTCCTGATTCTCTGGGAAACACCAGTTGGCCTTGGAGGAAAGAAAGATGCCCTTGGTCCCTTTGCAGCAGCTGAAGATCTAGTTACTGTTGTTTTACCCTTTGCAGCAGCTCATGAACTACCAGCAGATGTCCTCTTTGGTGGTGCAGTAGAAGCAGCAGAAGAGGCCCTCTTCTTTGCTGGTCCAGGTGTTGTAGCAGAAGCAGAAGAGGTCCTCTTCTTTGCTGGTCCAAGTGTTGTAGCAGAAGCAGAAGAGGCCCTCTTCTTTGCTGGTCCAGATGTTGTAGCAGAAGAAGAAGATGCCCTCTTCTTTGCTGGTGCAGGTGGTGTAGCAGAAGCAGAAGAGGCCCTCTTCTTTGCTGGTCCAGGTGTTGTAGCAGAAGCAGCACTTAGGCCCTCTTCTTTGCTCCTGTTGAAGTAGCAACAATAGAAGAGGCCCTCCTTGCTGGTGTGGCTGCATCAGGTTCATATGAGCTGCTGCTTGGCTACAAAGAGATCAAATAGTGTAAGAACTGCAAAGAAGAACAGGAAGATGAAATTTAGTCATTATTAGGACATTGCTTAACTCATGCTTGTTCTTTCTCATTGCCAGTGATGGATCCAAAGCATCATTACAGTTGGTGTATCTATGGCCAACCTTTTTGCAATTAGAGCACGTAATTGAGGCCATCCTTGAGGTGTCTTTGGGAGCTGGCTTCTCATATTGGCCCTTTCTCCTCTTAGTTTGTGCCCTTCCCTTGTGTTCTTTGAAAATTGGAGTCTCAATGTCCATACTGTCTGTCCTTGGCCACATATCAGGTCCAGGTACATGATATATAATGGGACTGTAAGCTGCCAGGTACATCTTTTTTTTTGAAGAAATCATGAACAAAGTCCTCTGGCTGAAGCTTAGTCTTGTGTATGGCAGAAACAACATGATTGCAAGGAACTGCTGTCATATCCCACTTCTTACACCCAGAAGTCCTATGTTGTAGGTTCACAACATAAGTTCTCTCCACACTAGTGACTTGGTAAAGATTGGGCTCAGCCATCAAAGCATGTCAGTTCCTTGCAAACTTCTTTGCCTCCTCTAATTTCTCAGCATATGTTGGACAAATTTCCCATATTGAAGTCTCGGTCTTTATTCTATTTGCATTGAACTTGACCATTAACTTTGTCCTTATTGCATCCACCATGGTACTAATTGGTTAGCCCTGACATCTGGAACCCACTTGTTGAAAACCTCACTTAAATTGTTAACAACTAAGTATGTTTTGCAATTCATATCCACTGCATGTCTGGCCCAAGTGTGTTTAGGTATTTTGTTGAGCCATTCCCAAGCAGCCTCACACTCATTCTTTAATTCGGCCATTGTAGTTTTAAAACCATGTTCAGTGTATGAATAACTAGCTGCATCCATGTATTGCTTTAATTCAGGCCCTCTAAACCCAACTTTTGAAAGTTCTGGTAGATATGTCTAAGACAAAACCTTTGGGGACAATTGGGAAACACTCTGGTAATGGCATTTAAAAGGCCCCGTGTGTGTGATAGTACAAAAAACTTATTATTTGTGCTTGTGATGTATAACTAAAGTAATTACAAGAAAGTAAGTACAATTGATTACCTTCTGCCTACCTGAAATGATTGTGTAGTTCCCAAACTTCCCAGATTCTCCACCTAATGCTTGTCTCAACTGGTATGAAAACCAAGTCTAGGAGTTAGTGTCCTCCTTATCAACAATTCCAAAAGCAATGGGAAAAATATTATTGTTCCCATCTCTTCCAGTTGCAGCTAGAATTTGTTGACTAGTATTGAGCTTGATGGAACAACCATCCAGACCTACAACAAATAAATGAAATCACAATTGATTAGCACATGAAATCAAACATTGGTAGCACTTAGCACAAATATTATTGACTTACCTATGAACGTTCTGCAGCCATTGAGAAACCCTTCTTTTCATCCATTCAAGCATATGAATAGTCGATGAAACCAAGGGTTAGTGCTTGGATGCAACTTCAGATATCTTGTTGTCACAATGCATCTTGAACCTGGATTAGTATCCACCACAGCCTGTAAATAATCCCTAATCCTGGTGTACTGGGCTTTCTGATTTCCTAACACATCACTCTTTGCTGTCCTCTTTGCCCTGTATGCCATGTGTGTTGATATTTCCACACCATACTTGCTCTTTGCACTATTAATAATAGTTGTAATTGTTGTGCATGGGTCATTTCTGATAGCCTCCTCACAGAATTTTGAAGCCCACTTAGCAGTGACTTTAGTGTTCTCTGACATAGAAGGGCAGGTGTGTACCAAATACTGCTTCCTAACACTACTGCAGGATGCTGCTAACGCGACACTACGATGAGAGGCCCTTCGACGATATTGTGTTCGATGCAATAATCGCAAACGGTGGTGTAAAAAACCGTTAAAATGTGCAAAACTTTTATAATGACGGATACATCAAACACGGTTCAGATTGTAGTTGCGTGTGCGATGCAGGGCATACGGTTCAGTTCAATGAACTGTTTGCGATGAGGCAACACAAAAGAAACGGGCAGCCAGATGAAGGCGTATGCGATATACAACATACGGTTCACTCGGATGAACTGTTTGTGATTAGGTAACACAAAAGAAATGGTCAACCAGATCAAGGTGTGTGCGATATACGGCATGCGGTTCACTCGGCCTTGTCGTCAGTGTGTGACCTCTGTGGCAACCGTTCGCTCCCCACTATCCTCTTCTTGTACCGTGGCAACCGTCCACCGCCTCGTCGCCTTTCCCTCTCAATTTGGAACTGCTGTCGCACGCTCTTCCTCCCTCCATTTGCCTTCACCCTTCCTTCCATCATTGTTCGATCATCTTCTACATGGAGGGAACAGGCCGGAAATGTGCCCATTATTCTTGCCCTGATTTGAAAGATGACGTGGTGGAGGAATTCATTGATTGGTGTGATGTCATCACCTCGGCTCGCATGGCAGGTTCGTACAAGACCATTCTCGACTCAACAAATAGGACCATTACAAAGAACCCAAGGGTTCAGGAGCGGTTTGATCTCCCCTATCTTCTTCATCATGACCCTGCTCGCCGTCGCGAGGACGACGGAAGCCTTGCCTTCTGCAAGTTGATGTCGCTTGATAATGATACGTGTGATGTTAAGATGACATCGCTTAAGTGTAAGGCCTGGGCAGGCGCAAATGAAGATTGGGTTGTTTATATTAGGAACAACTGTGAGTGGGAACTTATGAATGTGTACACTCGTCACCGGGTTCCACTTCGAAAAATCTCAAACCGCCATGAGGTTCAGCACACAGATAGTCGAAGTACGTTCAGATATGATCATCATGATTGTCGTCTACGGAAGATTGTAATTTCTCGAGTTCCCAACCGCTCTTGGGATTACAAGAACTATGTTGTTGTTGCTATCTTTGACAAGCTTGTTGCCATCTCTGCTTCCACAGATGGATGGATATTGCTCAAAAATCAATTTCTGTACACGAATGAGTAATGTGATGCAATTCTATACGAGCGTCTTGTGTTTTCCGCCACCACTCGTGGCACTGCTTTTGCATGGGATCCTTATTGTTTCGATACGTTTGTCTTCCACGGTAATTAGAATTGTTTCATCCACATGCATGCTAGTTAGTATCACCGTACTAATTAACCTTCTTATATTTCCAAGATCCAGTGAACATTCCACCACCTATACTTGAATTTTTTTTAAACCAAGGGGGAGATGATGATGGTGATGATCACGAGCATGAGGACGAGCAGGACCCATATACTCAGTGGCGCCTGGCAACTTATTCCGATGGATCACCTCTTCTTGTATGTATACAGGGCACTGCTGATGTTACTAACGAAGCATGTGTTGTCTCCCATGGTCGCACTATCCGGACCTATTCCAACATCCGTTGCAGGGTATTCCGGATAAATACTAGTGTACTTTACTTTACTAGAATGTTTTGTTGGAAATAATCTATAATCCAACAAGTATCCTCGTTGTTGTTGTGTGTCGATGACTTGTTGTATGTAATGAATGGTACTTTTGCATATGCATCCAATCAACTCACGTCTGTTCGCACGTCATACGGGTCGTGTGGCGGCACGTTTATTATTTTTCTATTTGGATGACAAAAAAAGTACAATTCTACTTTTGTATTGGTGTCCATATGGATAGTGCTAGTGATTTTAGTTTCAAAAATTAAATGGTGCTAGTGATTTTTAGCTGCATATTTTGACAAATCGTTGTGTTACAAGGTTGAAAAATGGCAATGTTACGTGGTTGCACATGGGTCATCCAAAACAACCGTTTGCGTTGAAGGGATGCCCAAATCCAGCGCTGCGAATTTTCCATAGCTCCCACTTTGCATACGGGTGTTCTATCTAAAATGTTTGCGATCAAGAGTTGCACAAATCCTGCTCGGCACATTTCCCCTTGGCTTTCTGGGAAGCTGTCGGTTTGCATACGAGTGTTCTAACTAAAACGTTTGCGATGAGTGTTTTATATTTAAAAACCATTGACGTTTTTTTCAAAAGAAAATTGTTTGATAAGTCTGTACATTAAGAGAGAAAAATGCAAGTTCGTTCAAACCATATCTTTCATTCAGTCACACTACGAATTTATATTCATATGATCGAGAATTCGAGATACAGTATTAAACCCCAAAAAAAACTATTTCCAGCAGTGGCGAAGGCGGTGTGCCTCGCCGTTGCTGTCGTTGTCGTCCTCCGGGACGTCGTTGTTGAAGTCTTCAAGGCAGCACAAGTTGTTTACTTATGCACTTTACTTTGTGATAATCATATTGTTTCTTGTCATATATCTTGCTATCACCTAGTTGTTTATCTTACTTAGCATAAATTGTTGGTGCACATATGTGAGCCTAGTTATTGTAGGTTTTGTGCTTGACAAATTAACCGCTAGGTTTATTCCGCATTTGTTCAACCCTAAACCGTAATTATTTTAAAGCGCCTATTCACCCCCCCTCTAGGCAATATCCACGATCTTTCAGGGAGTGATAGAAACCTATACCCCAGTTTATGAGCTATTTCGTAAGGGGCTATTTTGGATTATATTTCATATTATGGTTAGATTTATCTTAATTCTTCTCTTGTAGTTGTAGATGCTTGCAAGAGGGGGTAATCATAAGTAGGTTGTTTGTTCAAGTAAGAACAACACCTTAGCTCCAGTGCACCCACATGACAACTTATCAAAGTAATGAATGCGAGCCAATGAATCATGGTTACAGTAACTAGATGAAATTCATGTGTGTGAACATTTTAATCACTATAAGAAGTATTTCCTTAGCAATATCTGTCAAAACTGTCTTATTGCATCTGCAAAGAATATCTAACTGAAAATCACTTATCGATTCCTTCTGCTTCTCGTTGGGTTCGACACTCTTGTGTGTGTGCGTGGGTGGGGAGGTCAAACTTCATGAGCTCCATGGCATCGGCCATGTCTCCGGCCAATACCCCGCCCTACACAAGTCTTCTTCTTCTTCTTCTTCTTCTTCTTCTTCTTCTTCGCAGAGGCCAACCACAAAGGCAGTGGAACCTTGCCATCCCAAGTGGCGTAGGTGGTGATGTGCGTAGCCAGAGTGGAAGGCGCCCATGTGCCTCCGCATGCTTGAGCCACTGTCGTGACCGTGCCTCCTCTAGATCATGAGTATGTGTTGCTTCAAGCTCACGACAACGCCGCCGTGAGCCGTTGGCGAGGGCTCGTTTGCGACACTTGGGGAGATGCACTCTCGGGGAGGCACGCGTCGTCGGGTGAGGGCCTTCGCCGACCACAAAGAAGCTGTCCCGGCCCCCGGCCTGGGGAGGGTGGGTCGTCGACATCCGCGGCCGCTGCCGCTACGACCTCATCGAGATTCAGCGAGGAGGAGCGCCTAGCCAGTGCGAAAGCCTTAATGGTGTACGACAGCACGGGCAATGGGCACAATCCTGTCGCGATTGTCGGGAGAGGTTGCCATCGCTGAAACCATCTTCATGTGTGCTATGCAATCTCACTCGCTCTCGGCAAGTCAACGAAGGGGGAAATGTGACAACGCGAGGGGGCACCAGTATTTGTAGACAGTGGACGCAAGCGTGTTCGCGCCGGGTATGTTCCTAGCGAATTGTGGGTTTTTCTGGTGAGAGTGCATCAAGATTTATGTTTTTGATCCAACGATCGTCAGGTAGTTCGCTCGGAATGTCTAAAAATCCGACATTTCCTAGATAGCATTTACCTTTCTTATTTGATACTCTCTCCGTAAAGGAATATAAGAGCGTTTAGATCAGTATCAAAGGAATTTTCCCGTAACAAAAAGGTTTGGAAGAAATTAAGCTGACCATTTCGAATTTCATACTGTATTTCCAAAAGAGTTCATCCATGGTGACCGTTGTGGTAAGTTCAAAAAGAAAAGGCGAGCGGTGTGGTAAACGCGAGTGTAAGGCTGCTTTTCCTTGCCAAAGCCAGGCCCAAACCAAACCAAACGTACCTGCCTCCGTTCTTTCACTGTAAGCCAAAGACACCTGGTCTCTCGCTAGGCAGAAACCATGGCGATGGCCGGACCGTCCACCACTCTCCTTCCGACGCCGCCGGAGAAGGCGGTCGATGTCCTCCCCGAGGACAGCCTCCGCAACATTCTCCATCGCCTCTCCCTCGCCGACCTTCTCCGTGCCGCCCTCGCCTGCCACCGCTGGCGCCGCGTCGCCGCACGCTGCCTCCCCCGCAACCCCCCTCTCCTCGGCCACTTCTTCCACCCCACCGCCACCGGTTTGCCGCCGCCCCTGAACTTCGCATCCAACGACATCGTCATCGATGCCCCCGCCATCTTCGCTCCCCTCGACGCCTCCGCACCGAACCTCTCCCTCGACTTCGCTCCGGAGGCCTCCCGCTTTGTGCTCCACGACTGTCACCAAGGCCTCCTGCTTCTCGAACCGCTCGCGTCGCTTCCCAAGGGGATCCTCCCACGCCTCCTCGTCATCGACCCGGCCACCGGCCGCCACCGCGCGACACGGTGCCCGACGACCACCGCTGGCGCAGCTGCAGGCACTACGTCGGCTCCGCACTTCTCTCCCGCGCGCATCAGAGCAAGCTCTGCTTCGAGGTCGTCTGCATCTCCATCGACGGCGGCCACCCCCGCGCCTGGGTCGCGTCCGTCGATGACGGCCAGTGCCGCTGGGGCGCGCTCCCGCGGACCACGGAGGTGGAGGTCGACTTCGACCCCTGGTGGTTCGAGTCGCGCTGCGTGCACGCCGCCGGGAAGCTCTACTGACATATCTGCAACTCCGACCGCATCCTCTCGCTGGACCCTTCCACAATGTACTTCTCTTACCTGCGGGCGCCGGAGGAGATACCCAGGTTCAGCAAGTTCCGCATCGGGGAGACGCCGGACGACGGGCGGCTCTGCATCGCGACCTTGGAGGACCAACTGCTGCGGGTGTGGGTGCGTGGGGAGACCAGGTGGAGCGACGATGGGTGGTATCTGGAGAGGGAGATGAATCTTACCAAGGTGTACGACATGGTGCCCGGCCTGCCCAAGGACAAGTGCCTCAGGATCTTCAGTGTTTGGCTCAGCGACATGGACGCGAGGCGTACCGGCAAACTGTTCATCAGAACGATGGGGTATGGGCGCTACTCCTTACATCTGGACACCGCCGAGATCGAGCGCCTGCACACCAAACATGGCAAGGAATACGGCCACCCGATGTGCACCTACTTCCTCGCGTGGCCGCCTGCCTTCCTCGCTCCAGAGGCTTTCTGGTGATTGGTAAAACCTTCTTCCCTCTTCAACGATGTTGCTTAATTCTTCAGATCATTTCCTTGAGTTGTTTGTTGCATGTTCATGTGCATGCGTTGGTACTTGATAGCACAGATGTGTCCATTTGTTCTAGGATTTGCAAAGTTGATAGAAGTCACTGTGCTCAAAGTGGTAATTAATGAATGTGCAGCAATCATTCCTCTAGGTATGAGAAATTGTGGCCAATCGTTGAGAATTATACAACCTATCATGTTTTATGGTGGCAGCATGATTGTTAACTATGGCTATTCTTTAATGATTGTTAACAATACCTGCGCTTGCAAATCTAAATTTTTCATTAGAATTGTGGCCAAGAAAGATGTAATATGTAAAATCTATCTGATGCATGTACCCTGATTTTTTAATGAATCAAATATTGCTAGTTGTTATGGGTCTTTACAACTACAGCGAAGAGACCAAACTTTTCTACTTATTTTACCAAGTGATCAGCAGCCATTAACGATTAGCTGATCTCTATCTAAAAAAGGAGGGAGCTGGAAATAAGTATAAGTTGTATGACGGTGTGTTTTTCCTAAAATATGATCACTTAGTAGAGCAAAGGAACCTTAATGTAGTTCATCGTCTCATTAGCGCTTAAATTGTTTTTTTCTTTCATGGAAGTACCTTATATTTTCAATTTTTGATTGCTTGAAATCATTAAATGCTGTCAGCAGTCTTTTGCTTTACTTGTACGTGGGCTTAATATATGTTCCGAAGCAGTCTTGTTGTACATACACCTGGCTTAATGTTCTGAATAACGATCTACTGGTAATATGTTTTTTTTTTCAGTTTAACTAACAGCCCAATTGACACAAATACTCTTTTCGCAATACTCAGCATTTTCTGTAAGAAGTGCCAGCATTTTTCAGTTCATCTGAAGTCATGCAAACCCTCCGAAAACTAATTCAGAAAATCTTTTATTGGAAAAGTTGAACACTCATGCATGTTTCAGTTTTGTTGCACAATCTACATAAGCTTAAATTTATTTTTTGCTTATCAGTTTGGCTTTATCTCATCTACCGCCTTCCAATATGCTCATGGCATGATAATGGTTCGATCCCCAGCAAATTTTGTGGCTTATATCTGCAATTTATGTGAACCATGTTCCTGACTTCCGAGACGTGGAATCAGGACAGTTTTTGTTTGAAGTCAGCTCACATCCTATCAACTCTGGCTCACTGATGCCATCTGCACCTTCACTCAGCGCAAGGACGAAAAAGAGTTCTCCTACTACCTTATTTATTAGACTATATAAGCAATGTCGCCTGCTCCTACATATGTAATTTATCTAAGCATCATTTGGACTTGATATTCTCAAAACTGCTATCTGAGCATCCTTGATATTCTTGTGTGGCATGCGTGCATTATTTTATCGCACTTTTCACCATTTTGGTGCCATGTACGCACAGCCAGATTTGACCATATTCGTATGCGTAGGGACAGGTCCAAGTCTTGGAACTAAAACAAGGTAGTTCGACATTGTAGGTTCGTTCCAATGCTGCTCTTGATCGCATTTGTGTAGCCCATCTTCTGCATACATCTACGTCTCGAGCAATTAGCAGATCACGAACTACTAAGTACTAACTTAGGAGTAAAAGCATCCACATATGGAGAACCTGCGAAAATGGTTCTGAAACTCTTAAGTCTTCAACGTTGGGAAGACGACTGGGCAAGCGATTTGTTCTACTGCTTGAGATTGAGAACCAAAAGGAGACAGTTTCGTGAACCAAAAGGAGACAGTTTCGTATTTGGTGTAAGGTATCGTCACTTTCTTGTTTCGAAAAAAAAGTTATCGTCACTTTTCCTAGCCAGCTCCTGGCTACTCTGCAAGCCAAAGCTGAGTAAAAGCAAGCATCTTTTTTCTCCATGCTTCAGAGGCTGACCAAAAAGCTAAGGCGGACAGGACAGAGCAGCGTGCTGTTGTTCTACTTCGCGCAGACGCTTTCCGGTGGTCAGGAATGCAGTTTCCAGTTTGGTGCAAGTCGTGTTTATCTACTTTTTTCCAACCGGGCTCATACCCCTTTTCATTAATTGCTTAACAGAAATACATCAGTCTCAGTTGTTTTAAAGCACAGGATCGACGAACCTCTAGAGACCAGAATAAGCAAAAAAGGGGACTAAAAGGGGAGAGCGGGTTGGAGCATCACCAGGAAACCCGCAATGGATGGCTCTAAAACGAACCAGCCACCACGGGGCAAAAACCTGATGACACGCACCACCACAAACTCACAGGGAGCAGCGCATCGAAATAACTCCTACACACCCACAAGAGAGGGTGAGATATAAGACTCCAGCACCAAAAGACTAACATAGGAAACTCAGCGGGCATCAAACCCCAGTGAGAACGATCAAGCCTCTAAGAATCACTTGAGACCAGCTTCAATCATCAGCTCCACCTCCCAGTAAGCGCCTGCCTCCAGTAGCCGAACGATCTGCCAGTGCTGTAGCCACCCGAACCATCTTCTGGACTCCTGCTTGAATGTTTTCCTTGTCAACTCCCTTCAGCAGACCTGACCAGTACATCAGAAAGGAACAAGCAGTGAAAACAGCCTCCAATGGCGAGCGAATGTTACTATTCTCAAAGGTTGCTTTGTTACGAGTGCACCAGATCCCCCAACATATAGCAGCAATAACCGACATGTAATGTTGTTTAGCCCCCGGGAAGTACTTGTACAGCCAAGCCCAGCTTTGCCAAAGGTTTTTAGGACAGCAAGAAGCACCAACAGCCGCCCCAAAAGCACCCCAAACCGAGCGAGCAAACACACACCCGAAGAAAAGATGATCAGTAGTTTCCACTTCGCGGCAAAAAGAACAAATAGGATTTCCTGGCCAGTTTCTCTTACGCATATTATCTCTGGTTGGGATGGCATTTTGAAACAACTGCCAAAGAATTTTTTTGATTTTCAGAGGAATCTTAGCTTTCCAAACCCACTTGTAATCAGGTCCTGACAAATCTTTCTCCAACCACTCATATACAGATTTTGTGGTAAATCTCCCTTTACTATTTAATCGCCAAGTAACCTGATCAGGTGAACTATTCAAAGGAAGTTTCTTAGCCCCATCAACCACACGAGCCCATTGACTAACAAGATCAGCAAAAAGATTACGACGGAATCTCATCGAAAAGCTATTAGCAGCAAATTCTGCAAGGGTACACTCCTGCTCTTGGCAGATGTCAAATAAGGTAGGGTAACAGACTTTCAAAGGAGTTTCGAGAAGCCAAGGGTCATGCCAGACTCGAGTCAAATCTCCACTATTAACCTGGATTTTTCTGCCCTCCATATATACCGCTTTGACTTTCATAATGGCTTTCCAACAAGGGGAATCATTGAACCGGGTCTGTATGTTAGCCACCGTCCTACGTTGAAAGTATCTAGCCCGTACTATATTTTGCCACAGGCCAGTACCCACTTCCAGTTTCCACCACCACTTGACAAGAAGGCTAACATTCTGTTTATGAAGATCTTTGATGCCTAGTCCCCCTTTATTCTTGGAGCGACACACCCTAGCCCACTTGACCCAATGGTACGTTTTTTTATTCTTTTTCTTTCTCCAAAAGAATCTTCTACAATGTTTATTCATTTTTTCAATGAAAGTCTTGTTGAGGAGAAACATAGACATAAAATAAGATGGGATCCCATCCAGACTAGAGTTAACCAAAGTTAATCTAGCTCAAGAAGAAGCAATATAGCTAACCCAAGCAGCTAACCTTTTGAGAAGTTTAGCATCTAGAAAGTCCCAATCCACAGTTTTAAGCATAGTATAAGTAACGGGGACTCCCAGGTAACTCATGGGGAGTTTGCCCACTTGGCATCCAAACATATTTGCATAGACTTGATCAATATCATTATCTCCACCAATTGAGAAAACCTCACTTTTGTCAAAATTAATCTTCAAGCCCGACATAAGCTCAAACAGATACAGTAACAACTTGACATTCACTGCTTTGTCAACATCATGGGAAAAGCACAACACCGTGTCATCTGCATATTGTAAAATCCCAACTCCCCCTTTTATAAGATCAGGGGCCAGCCCTTGGAAAAGGTTATTTTTTTGGGCAGCTAGAACCATTTTGGTCAGGCACTCAGCAACCAAATTAAACAGAAAGGGAGAATGCGGGTCCCCCTGCCTAACCCCTTTAGCACTTTTTATGTAGGGACCCATTTCATCATTGATTTTGACACTCACAGTGCCATCCCACAAAATCTGGGATATCTAGCCACGCCACTTGGCACCAAACCCTCGCTTGGCATGGCAATCTAGGAGGAAGTCCCAATTGACCATGTCGTAAGCTTTTTCAAAATCTAGCTTTAAAATGATACCAGTACGTTTTTTCACATGAGTACAATGCATAATCTCATGTAACGATAAAACCCCATCCATAATGTTTCTCCCCTTAATGAAAGCATTCTATTGAATGCTGAAAAGTTTGGGGGCATAAACACTAGCTCTCCTATCCAAGACTTTTGTGAGCAACTTATAAGGGCAACGTAACAAACAGATAGGTCTATACTGCTGGATTTTATTGGCAGTGGAAGTTTTCGGAAGAAGGGTAATGATGCCATAGTTTAGCCGTTGCACATCTAGTCTACCCTCATAAAACCACTCGAACAATCTAAAGAGGTTTGCACACACCACTTCCCAGCAGTGTTGGTAAAATTCGACAGGAATATTGTCAGGCCCAGGGGCTCGGTTAGGTTCCATAGAAAACAGAGCAGATTTAATTTCCTCAAGGGAGAAAGGTTTTGTTAGGTCCTCATTGTCACAGTAAGAAAGTTTTTCTTCATCAGACCACAAAGAAGCATCTATACTACAAATGTTGCCAGGAGCAGGGCCAAAAAGCTCCTTATAGAAGTTAGTGGCATGAGCTAACAGATTTTTAGTCCCCTCGATCGTAACTGGACCACACTCAAGAGAGTGTATAGTATTTTTCCTACGCCTCCCATTAGCAACCTTATGGAAGAAGTCAGTGTTGTTGTCACCTTTCAAGAGCCATCTTTCATTGGAATTCTTACGCCAATAAAGCTCCTCTTCCCAATACATGTTATGTAGCTCCACTATTATATTTAACTTCCTAGCTTGAGCCTCCCCACAAAGATCACATTGCTCCTCGGCAAGCTCCAACTCCTGGAGTTCTAATCTAAGCAGGTTTTTCTTGACCCTGGTGTTACCAAACCTATTGGAACCCCACCCTTTAAAGAATTTATTGATTCTTCTCAACTTAATGTTTAACACATCAATAGGATCATTGGTATACACAGGCTTGGCCCAGATATTTGCAACCAGAGGAAGAAACTCAGGACTCTGCAACCAAGAGTTGTCAAATTTGAAGCATCTGTTGCCAGGGGTCCTCGAAGGTGCCACCCCCCCATCCAAAAGCAAGGGATTATGGTCAAACAAGTCTTTGACCAATTTAACCACCGACACTAAAGGATATAGATCTTCACAATCAGATGACATCAAAACCCTATCTAGTTTTTCAAGCGTAGGATGTTCTTGCTTATTAGACCAAGTAAAGCAACCACCAGTCATGAAGATCTCTCTCAGACCCAGCAAATGGATAATAGCATTAAACACATCTAAGAAATGAGATAGAGGTGTTTTCTTATTTATTTTTCCACAATGTCTGATGATGTTAAAATCGCCACCCACCAGATAAGGTGTATTGATTTTGTTACAAAAGGAAGACACCTCAGCTAAGAATTCAGGCTTATTCTCATCATGAGCTGCCCCATATACTACCAGCAGTGCCCATTTACATTTTTAATCTTGTCATAAAGATTGATCTAGAGGACATACCTACCACAAATAGAATCAATAACCTCGAATTTTTCCAATCTAATACCACATAGAACCCCCCAGCTTTTCCAACAGATGGGATCCATTCCCATTGGAAGTTTGCTTGGGGATCAAAACCCCTGAAAAAGGAGGGTTTATAGTTCTTTTTCATGGTCTCTTGCAACCCAATGAAGTCAACATTATAGTCATTAATGATATCCGTGAGACAGGAAGCCATGCCTTTCTTCCGTGCCCCCCTACAGTTCCAAAAGACCCCTATCATTTGTATCGGTCAGGTTTGTCCCTCACCCTGGTAGGTCTACTAGGATTCAGAGTAGACTGACCTTCAACCTCTTTTTTCTGTCTCCGAGTCATGGGTCTAACTGAGATAATAGGAGAAGACATCATTTTACTCATTTTACTCTTTTTAGGAGTTTTTTATTTTTTTCTTTCTGGATTGGATAGTAGTAAATGGGATGTCATCCCCCACGTCCTGATCATCCCAAGTTAACGAAAGAGGAACGACATGACCCAGACCATCCTTAATAGTAACGTCCTTAGGATCAGAGTTTTTGTCACTAAGCATTTGTCTAGATGTTTCAAGTTCACGAAGAACATCAATGGTGGCAAAGTTATCGTCCGGGATATTAACCCCCATAAGAGACGCACGTAACATAATAGCAGTATTAGACAGAACCGAGAATTGATTGCTAGCAGGTGAGGGTTTACCTTCAAAGTTGCGCTTCCTCATGTGTTCCGTGGCCCTTTCCTCCACCCTAGTAAGTTTCTGATATTGGTTGCGCACTGCAGGTTCATTAGTTTCATGCAGCACGTTATCGTGTGTAGGGGACTCGATCGGAGATTCAACAGTGTATGCACTACGAGCATCACCACCTTCCATGGATCCCTCCTCCAATTCCACCACATGGGGCAGTCTTGGCCACGCCACATAGTCTGATAAACGAGGAATGTCACCACCAGCATTTTTTCCATCATAGCACAAGAAAGCAGGTGAAGGAGGGATAGGAGTCACAGCCCAAGCACCTGAATCCATCTTCTCTTCGTGCATCGGGGAGTTACACAGAGTCGGTTTTCCCTCCTTTCCAAGGTCACTTTCAGCACTCACCACCATGTTATCTGATCCAGACATACTCATGGCAGCATGTTCATTAGCCATGGTGTGTATCAGTAGTTCAGTATGGTCTCCATCATCACTCTCCTCTTCTTCCTCATTTTTAGAAACAGTATATAGTCGAGTACTACCAGTGTAATTCTGATATGAAGAGTTACCAACATCTCAAGTACTCGTTCCTCCATGTTCATTTGAGGCAGACGATTGGGAATCGAATTTAGCCTTTTTAGGAACTGAAGGAGAGGAATTACTGTCCACAGGAAACGAGTATTGACTAGCACCAGGAGGCCCTGCCACAACGCGCTCAACCTCATAATAGAAATCATAGAACTGTTCCCCCAACATTCCCTCAGCAGAAGGGGGAATTTTACCCACCTCCCTACAACCAAGTAGGATGCGAGCATACTCAGGCTTATGAAGAGTGGCCTTATCAACCTCCAGAGTGACACCCACCCGCGCTCCAGCATATGATACATGTTGCACACATCTTTTTTCCAAGGGGACATTGCGGACACGAACCCAAGCTTTCTGAAGTTCAGCTTTAGCGCCCACTGACGCTGACCAAGGAGAAATTGAGACCACAACAGAGTCATCAAGGATATGAAGCTTTTTACCATAGCAGCAGGCTCTTTCAACTTCACGAGCATTAGGGAACCTCATAACAAACTGAGTAGGGCTGATCTGCCGAGCAGTGCAACGCCATTTTTTTCGGTTTTTGAGCAAAAAAACCATTGAACTCACTCTCAATCTCTTTAACTGATGCAACCCCCTTAACCAGAGTAATAACCACAATATTAGTTTTCTCTCCCGCTTGCTTAGAGGCACAGCAATCCGGAATATAGAAGAAGCCCTGCCCCGGGGATTGAAATCCACACATAAACGGAATGCATTCCCATGGCTGAGGGGTCTGACATAGCTGCGCCATGTGCCCAAGCTTGCCATTTTTTCACATCTAATAGTAGGACAACGAGGAGCAAAGTGACCAGTAAGGTTGCAGTTGACGCAGCGCTCCTCCACGCCCTTGGTGGCTGGAACAGGAGGAGCGAGAAGGGGAGCTGGCTCTCCACCCCTCACCGCTGTCTTGGCCGCTTGGTCAGGCCACTGGTCACCAGAGCCCCCGCCTTGCATCTTCGCAGCCGCTTCCCACCGATCTCCCGCCGCTCCTGCCCCGGATCTGCCGCCACCACGCGGAGGAAAGGGCTTCTGACGCTGCCACACCATATTGCGCCCCTGGCTGGGAGGGGCATGAGCGCGCCCCCTCCGTTGTTGCCGCGCCCTGCTCCGTCGTGGAATCCCCCGAACTTGCCGCCCCCTCGATCCACCATCGCAGTGCTGCCTTGGGCCGCCGCCGAGGCACCCGCAACTTGAGCGAACGACCTCGCGTCTCCGGCGACCTTCCCTGGCCACCACCCGAACGAATACGTGGGGAGAGGAGGAGGAGCCCTAGATCGGATCCAGAGGTGGGAGAAGAGGTGCTCCAGATGCGAGTCCCGCACCCCCTGGTTTGGAATGGTGGGTGGGGAATCGGCCCTAGCCTCTTTATCTCCTCCCCGACCCACTCCAATGGGCCCCTCATGGCGGCCAGACGACCATGGAACGGGATCTCGCACCCCTGTCCAAGCGCCAGGTGGAGCACATCGGGCGGCTGCATGTCGCACAGCCCCACCTCCCTGCATGTTGGCCCCAGAGGTCGGTGGCATGCATGGGTGTGGAATCCGCCGGTCAATCCTGACCAGGTGACATGGGGAACGAGACGGCATCGCCGTCGTACATGCCCTCCCCTTCGCGGAGTGCCCGCGCGTCCACCGTCTGCCCATCGGCGTCGAACAGGACCAGTCGGAGCGCTTCCCGGCAGAGAAGAAGAATCCCAGGCTGAAACGAAACCGAGCGCTGAGATCGGAAATCTGAGGCGAACGAGACCTCCCACCTCGTGTCGCTGGGCTCGCCCGTATCATCTCCCAGCTTCGTCAGGCGCCCTCCGTATGCGCCTGGACCCGCGGTCACCGCTGCGTCTTCGCGCCCACCGGATCCCACGGCCGCCGCCCCGCTCGACTCGCCGTGTTCCATGATTGCTAGCTATCTGCATGCATAATCTTCGGGTCTCCTCCATCTCGACATGTCTAGGCTTTCTTGTCTCCACGCTTCACAACTGCGCAGCACGCAAAGCTGTATAGGCTGATCCCTCGTTCCTTGTCCTTGGTCTGTCTGACAAGCCTGAAACAGAAACCACTGTAAAATAAATGAGACCGGTTAAACAGTTTTTACCAGGTCAACAGTTTTTGGGGTGACGTTTTACTGGTTGCAATCCTCTAACGGCAGTGGACTAAAAAGCGCTGATTATTGTAAGTTGCTGCAGCTACTTGGCTTGCTACGTTGCCTTGCCTGACCGAGAGGGCTGGGGCTGAACCCGTATGATTCAGTTTTCTTTCCATTATACTCGGGGCCATTTCTAGGTTTGCCTGAAGAGGCACGATCTATCAAAATGCCCACTCGGTAAGATTGGAAGAGTGAGCACGTTCTGGTTTTGAAATTCTAAACAAAAAATGCCCACTCCTATCAATCTCAAAATTACCTTTCCTCATAGGCTAAGTCGGCTTTCTCGAAGAAAGCCTACGACCATGAAGCTGCAAAAAAGGCCAGAGCTATCAAGAAAGCCACCAAAAAGGTTGTAAAAAGACAAAGAAGAAAACCGGCCCTTCTAAACTGCTTGAACTGAACTACAGTACTGAGTCAGAGGTAACACTTGACTCTCTTGGCTCCTTTTTCAACTATCTTATTGACACTGATTAATGTCAGGACGACACGGATGCCAGCCAGGCCTTTGATGAAGAGGTAATTACTATTTCCTCAGGCTTGGAATCCTTGCCAGGATAAAAAGTTCAATGGGTAATCCGGAAAGTAAGATTTTCACACCCTTCAGCTCAGTTAGATCCTCACTTTTTTTGAAGCAACAACAACACGAGAGCCGGCGTCGAATTAGGAACACCAGGAAAGAAGAACTGTCCTCCGGTTTACCAAATACTCCAACTCGTCGAACGCGCCAAAATGAGGTCTTTCCACTCTTAAACTCTCTTTACCCACCGGCGGGTCTTATTCGTCAACCACTGAATTCTTCCGATTCAAACTATCAGGAGGTCTCCCGCTCTTCATCTGGCAATTAATCTCAAAGTCAACTTCCAGCTTTCAAGACTGCCCGTGGGTAAACAATTTCTTCCCTGTTCATCTTTTCCTTGAAGCTTTGTAACTTTGCACTGACTCACTTTAACCCGTACAGAGGCCAAGCCAAGCCCATTTAGAGAGCCAAGGCGAGTAAGCCAGTGGCTGATCCAAAGGTCATTGAGCTCGAGCAGCAAATTTTAGCAGCATATGTTCAGAAGCCAACAGAGGAAACTACTCATGATGCTCCTCTTGAAATTTCTGACGCCTCTATTGACCCTGCCAAGGCCGACTCTGCAACTGCTGAACCGCGAGCCCCATCTGAGCCGGCAGAGAACCGAACTGGAGATGTTACAATCACTAGTACTACTTTCAGAGAGCCAAGCAATCCAACTGTGCTGGCCAAACATACTGCCAAGCAAGAACTAGTTGAGAAACGGAGAGTGAGGTCTGACATGGCTCAATACGCATAGTTGGGCATTGGCGAAGTCCTTTCTGGATATCTCAGTCAGGTCCACAATAGTCGTGACCTTGAGATTGATATGGTGAAATAGATGCACAAGAAGTTTGAGGTAAGACTCTTGACCAAACTATATACGTCCTTCCAGCCCCCATGTCTATTGGATATGATAGAAGTGAATATGCTGTAGACTTAGAAATAATTGACACCTTTATGAATCGGCACACCTCTTGATAGGAAATCTGTCTTTGATGAACGTTGCTTGTGTAGCCCCCAAGGGCCGGGTTAATCAGCATGAATGAGCTGGTCCTATTCTCCATTGTATAGAACTTGCCTGTATACCCCTCATAAGCCAGTGGTAACGACTATTTGGCCGCCGGGTTAGTATAAATGAATGATACTAAAGAAGCAATATGCATTAGCCCCCAAGTACCAAGTACTCTTGCTAGCAAAGTGCTTGGGACTTTATTGGTATGAACAGTTATTTTAGAAAACACTTCTGCATCCATTAGCCCCCAAGGGTCAAGTGCTCTTACTTGCAAAGTGCTTGAGACTTTATTGATATGAACCGGCATGGAAAGAAAACTTCAGCATCCATTAGCCCCCAAGTGCCAAGTGTTGTTGCTTGCAAAAGGCTTGGGACTTCAACTTTTATAAACCGGAAAATAATTCATCTTATAACCCTTTCTTTATACAGGATACCACTGCTGAATTGCAAGTGCAATTAGATGATGCAAGGAGCCGGCTTAAGCATCAAGAGTCTGAGACCCAGAAGGCTGGATCAAAATTTTAATTTAGCCTGTCTGAAACAATAAGCTAAAGGCTGAATTTGAGACGGAGAAGTTTGCTTGGACCAAAGAGAGAAACGCCTTGATGCAAAGAGCTGAAAAAGCAGAAGCAACCCTTGAAAAGGTGACAGCTGATCTCACCGGGTTAAAGCATCGTGTCTCTAAAATGACTTCAACTATCTTCGGTAAGCCGCCATGTTGCAAATTTGAAATTTTCTTTAAGTAACATAAATCGCCACTGACCAATTTATGACTCATGTAGGTAGTAGAAGCAGTAATCTTGGCAGAGAGACGCTTGTAAAAATTAAAGCCATTTATACCCTTGTGGAGAAGTTATATATTGGAGCTCAGCACGCACTAGCTACTGTCTCTCCGTCCAACCAGGCACCAAAACTTTTTGTAGATGTGTTGAGGAGGCTGTCTGTACTGCCTGCCAGGTTTGATGAGATGAAGCGGTCATGTGCAAGAGCCGGTGTTGTAACAACTTTGAGCCGGGCTAAGGCATGGATACCAGAGTTAGATCTAGATGACATGGCTACTGGCTACCCAAGCTTGAAGGAGGATGGTACGACCTTTGACCAAAAGGATTTTGCTGCCTGCGTTAAAGACATCCGTCCTTTGGCCAACCTGATTGCCAGCGAGACAGATCTGTCGAGATATCAGGCGGCTTACAACCTTGAAAACCAGAACATTCCCACTCCGGCTTACAAAGTGATGGAGCTAATCCCTCCAATCAGTAAGCATACTTTTGCCCCTGAAATTGATCCGTCTGATCTTATCGATGACGAAGCTGAATTTGAAGCTTTGGCTGGCGTCGATTGGCTGTCTCAAAACTTTCAGATAGAGGAGGCCGAAGAACTGGAGAAGGATAACCCGGAGGGTTCGAAGCAGCAAGGCCAAGGAGGATGAGCCGCCGGGCGGTTCATATGCTTGATTTTGTTTAGAAAGCACTTATTTTGATTGGCTCATGTAATAGGGTAGTTGCACTTGAATCTGGTGTGCCATTGTGCACGGCTCTACATCTTTATGATACTATTAATCCAGCAAGCATTGAAATATGACTTTATATGCTTGTGACAGTATTGATTTGCGTAGATCAATATAACCCTTATCCTGCACATAAACAGAGAACATATGCCCTGGCGCCTTACCGCCGGGCGGGTCAATATGCCCAACCGGTGCCACTGGGGACAGATGTCCATAACTAGGGCCGGTTTAATTATCATAGAAAACAGTCATACCTGAAGATACGATTTAGACTGCTAGCTTTATCAGTCTTCATGCAGTTATAACCTTGTAAAGGTATTGCTCCAGAAACAAGATTGTTATGTTCTGGCGGCTTAGAGCCGTTCATTATTTGGTTGCAGAGACCCGGAGAGGCTTCAAATATGAGCCATAAGAAGAGGCAGCTTGGCCGAACTTGCAAAAGAGACCAGAGAAAATAGATCAAAAAACATCCGAGGCTTTTGCACGCCGCCAAGCCAAAGGTTCTTATTCAATGAAACTAGCCTTGGTGGCCACTGGAAGGTACGTGCGTGCTATGAGCCGGCTCTCACAATACCCAATCGACATTTGAACCTAGAAAAGTACAAGTCTTTGTGTTAAAGATAGACTTGCATAGAGTACGCGGGGTCAGAGTTGCATCTTGCATCATAGGCCGAATTATCCAAGTTTCAAGGAAGGCGGCATTTTGAGCCTGGATCTACCCCGACTATCTGTAAGCCATGCTCTCGCATGACAGCCGGCGTTTGAACCTCAGCAAGCTCAGGTCTTGGTCGTATACGCCATATAAGACTGATTGCCAAGAGTTCACCGGGTCAATCAGGATGACCTGATGGAGTTGAAGCAGCTGGGTACAGGTAGGATGACCCACAGGTTATGTCATCTTTGGTCGAATACGCCTATTGAACATAACCCGGTCAAATGGGTAGTAATGCTATGTTCTCTTCGGTCGAGTACGCCTATGTTTGAACAGGAAGCCCCCAAGTGACATACTTACAAATTCTTCTCATCAACGAGTTATGCTTGAGTTGTGCTATGCATCCAACTCTCTGTGGTCCCTATAATTTGGGTATCAACCCTCTTGAGTAAACATGTATGATGATGACAAGGACTCAGCTTTGAAGAAAATGACAGAGGCCCCGAATTATCAGGGATGCCGACTTTATTATATTGTTCTAGTATTTACATCACCGAACTATATACATCATGAGAGCTGGAGGCTTAGGTATAGTAAGTCCGGAGATGACCAATATTCCACGGCCGATTAGTCTCCTCCTCTGATGTGCGTGAATCCTTGTGCTCTCGAACGTCAATCAGATAGTATGACCCGTTGTGCAGATTCTTGCTGATGACAAAAGGTCCCTCCCAAGGCGGTGAAAGTTTATGCATATCAGTCTGATTTTGGATGAGCCAGAGAACTAAGTCGCCTTCTTGAAAGGTTCTGGTCTTGACCCGCCGGCTGTGGTATCATCGTAAATCCTGTTGATAGATCGATGAACGAGCCGCCGCAAGATCACGCTCTTCATCCAACAGATCCAATGCATCCTGACGTGCCTTCTCATTATCAGCTTCGACGTAAGCCGCCACTCGAGGCGAGTCATGACGGATATCACTGGGAAGAACCATCTCAGCTCCATAGACCATGAAGAAGGGTGTGTAACTTGTAAACCTGTTGGGCGTTGTACTGATGCTCCATAACACATAAGGTAATTCTTCCACTGAACAACCCAGCGTTCTCTTCAAAGGAACCATAAGCCGGGGCTTGATCCCTCGCAGAATCTCTTGATTTGCTCGTTTCGCTTCACCATTAGATTGGGGGTGAGCCATAGAAGAAACATCAAGTCGGATATGCTCACGCTGACAATCCCTCGTAGCACCCTTAGACAGATTAGTGCCATTGTCTGTTATGATACTATGGGGAAAACCAAAATGGAAAATCACCTTCTTGATGAATTGAACCGTTGTTTCCGCATCACACTTGCTGACTGGCTCTGCCTCAATCCACTTGGTAAACTTGTCCACCGTCACCAAAAGGTGGGTTTTCTTATCCTTGGACCTCTTAAAGGCCTAACCATATCAAGCCCCCAAGTCGCAAACGGCCAGGTTATTGGGATCATCCTCAACTCTTGAGCCGTAACATGAGCGCGCCGTGAAAATTTCTGACAACCGTCACATCTGCTGACCAAGTCTTCAGCATCAGCATGAGCCGTCAACCAATAGAACCCGTGACGAAAAGCTTTTGCCACAAGATATTTAGAGCCGGCGTGATGACCACAATCTCCCTCATGGATCTCCCACAGGATCTCACAGCCTTCCTCAGGCGAGACGCAACGTTGAAACGCCCGTGTAACACTGCGATGGTGCAACTCTCCGTTGACAATCGTCATCGACTTAGACCGCCGGGTTATTTGTCTGGCCAATATTTCATCCTCAGGTAACTCACCCAGGGTCATGTAAGCCAAATACGGAACCGTCCAGTCAGGTATAACATGAAGAGCCGCCACCAACTGTGCCTCCGGGTCAGGAATAACAAGGTCCTCCTCTGTAGGCAACTTGACAGACGGGTTAAGCAAAACATCCAAAAGGTGTTGGGTGGCACCGGCTTACGTTGAGATCCTAACCGACTTAAGGCATCAGCCGCCTCGTTCTTCCTTCGATCAATATGCTCAACTTGGTAAACCTTGAGGTGACCCGCAATAGCATCAACCTCTCAACGATATGCCACCGTGAGTGGGTCCTTGGAATCCCAGGTGCCAGAAACCTGCTGAGCTACCAGATCTGAATCGCCGAAGCATCTTACCCGGCTTAAGTTCATCTCCTTGGCCATCCGAAGACCGTGGAGCAAGGCCTCATACTCAGCTGCATTATTAGTACATGGGAACATTAACCGGAGAACATAAGAAAATTTGTCACCTCGCGGGGAAGTTAAGACAACTCCAGCCTCCGAGCCTTCTAAGTGTCTGAATCCATCAAAGTGAATTGTCCAATATGTGCTATCTGGCTTTTCCTCAGGCATATGTAGTTATGTCCAGTCATTGATAAAATCCACGAGTGCTTGCGATTTGATGGCCGTCTGAGGCATATATTTTAAACTATGAGACCCAAGCTCACTGGCCCACTTGGCCACTCGTCCTCTGCCTTCTCTGTTTCGGATGATATCCCCTAAGGGAGCAGAACTCACCACCGTAATAGGATGACCCAGAAAATACTGCTTCAGCTTCCGGCTCACCATGAAGACCCCGTATACTAGATTCTGCCAATGTGGATATCTCTGTTTGGACTCAATGAGCACCTCACTGATATAATAAACCGACCTTTGAACCGGATATTCTTTGCCAGCCTCTTTCCTTTCCACCACAACGGCCACACTGACAGCCCTGTTATTTGCAGCGACATATAATAACAATGGCTCCTTGTCAGGCCGCGAGAACCAGTGGCTCAACCAATTGTTTCTTAAGTGCCTCGAATGCCTCGTCAACAACTTCACTCCAGACAAAGTCATCTGTCTTTTTCATCATCTGATATAGAGGGATAGCCTTCTCACCTAAGCGGCTTATGAACCGGCTCAACGCTGCTATCCATCCTGCCAAGTGTTGGACATCATTGACACACTTCGATCTTGCCAAGGAGGTGATAGCCTTGATTTTCTCCAGGTTAGCTTCGATGCCCCGCTCAGAGACCAAAAACCCCAAAAGCTTGCCTGCTGGAACACCAAAAACACACTTTCCCGGGTTAAGCATCATCTTGTACACCCGGAGATTCTCAAATGTTTCCTTCAAGTCGTCGATCAGGGTCTCCTTCTTTCTGGATTTAACCACAATATCATCCACATAAGCATGAACATTACGTCCAATATGGCCGTGTAGGCAATTCTGCACACATCGCTGGTAAGTCGCCTGGGCACTCTTGAGCCCGAAAGGCATTGACACACAACAGAAGGCTCCAAATGGAGTGATGAAAGCCCTCTTCTGCTGGTCCTTAACTGCCATCTTGATCTGATGATATCCTGAATAAGCATCCAAAAAACTCAAACGTTTACAACCCGCCGTAGCATCAATGATCTGATAAATACGGGGGAGGGCGAACAGGTCAGCTGGGCAGGCTTTGTTTAAGTCTGTGTAATCCACACGCATTCGCCAAGTGCCATTCTTTTTAAGCACCAAAACCGGGTTAGCCAACCACTCAGGATGAAGAACTTCAATGATGAACCCGGCCGCCAAGAGTCGGGCCGCCTCTTCACCAATGGCCTTCCGTCTCTCCTCGTAACGGCGAAGAAACTGTCTGACTGACTTATACTTTGGATCAATATTGAGAGTGTGCTCAGCGAGTTCTCTCGGTACACCCAGCATGTCTGAAGGCTTCCATGCAAAGATGTCCCGGTTCTCACGGATGAACTCGATGAGCGCGCTTTCATATTTCGGATCCAGATTAGCACTGATGCTGAACTGCTTAGATGAGTCGCCAGGAACAAAGTCAACTAGCTTGGTGTCGTCCGCCGATTTAAACTTCAGCATTGTTTCATGCTCTGTGGTTGGCTTCTTCAAAGACGTCATATCTGCCGGATCGACATTATCTTTGTAAAACTTAAGCTCCTCTTTGGCATAAACTGACTCTGCGTAAGCCGCATCACCTTCTTCACATTCCAAGGCTATCGTGCGACTCCCATGCACTGTAATGGTCTCCTTGTGACATGGCATCTTGAGCTGCAAATAAACATAACACGGCCTCGCCATGAACTTAGCGTAAGCCGGCCTCCCAAACAGAGCATGGTACGGGCTGTGGATCCTACCAACCTCAAACGTTAAAGTCTCTGTCCTGGCATCATATTCATCCCCAAAGGTTACCCGCAAATCAATTTTTCCCCGCAGGTACGCCGACTTACTAGGCACAACTCCATGAAAGACAGTGTTGGATGGCCTAAGTTTTTTGTCAGTTAATCCCATACGACGGAAGGTATTGTAGTAAAGGATATTGATGCTGCTACGTCCATCCATGAGTACCTTGGTGAACTTGTATCCTCTGACCTGAGGCACTACCACCAAAGCCAGCTGACCCGGATTATTAACTCGAGGTGGGTGATCTTCGCGGCTCCACACAATGGGCTGCTCAGACCATCGCAAGAAACGGGGAACTATCGGCTCAATAGCATTCATCGCCCTTTTATGAAGCTTCTGGTCCCGCTTGCACAAACTTGTGGTGAAGACGTGGTACTGCCCACTGCTCAACTGCTTCGGGTTACTCTGGTAACCGGACTGCTGCTGATTCCCTTGATTGTTCTGCTGGTTGTTGCCGCCTTGGTTTCCTTGGCCCTGAGAACCAGAGTTTGAGCCGCCGCCTCCATGACCCGGACCATGAAAACCGGACCCTGAGCCGCCGTTTGGTCCATAGTTGTTCTGGATAGACTCCCTGTAAGACCTCATGATGATGCAATCTTTCCACATATGGGTGGCCGGCTTTTCGTCTGTTCCATGCTTTGGACATGGCTGATTCATCACCACATCAATGTTATATCTTGGAGGTGGATTCCCCTTACAACGCTGGTTAAAATTCCGTGCCCCAGTGTTAGCTACAAAAGTGTGAGCCTTGCATTTATTGCCACTGTTTTGATTGGCCAGGTTAAACTGCTATCCTCCCGGGTCATTACTCTTCTTTCCCTTTCCCGGTCTTTCAGCCTCAGACTCGGGGTCCTTAGTACTATCAGAGTTGGCATATTTGACAAGAGCCGCCATGATCTCCCCCATATCGTCACAATGACACTTAAGCCGCCCCAACTTCAGCTTGAGCAGAAGGAACCGGCAATTTTTCTCCAACGTTAATATCGCAAATTCGGCGTTGATCTTATGTAAAGAATGCATGATGGTTGAGACCCAGCGCACCCAACTAGTCATTGATTCGTCCATGTTCTGAACGCAAGAATCTAGATCCACAATTGACATTGGCTGCTTGCATGTATCCTTGAAATGCTTGATAAACTTGGCCTTCAGATCTGCCCATGACCCGATGGAATTGACGGGCAATCCTTTCAACCAGTTACGAGTCATGCCTTCCAGCATCATGGTGAAATACTTAGCACATGCGGCTTCGCTAACGTCCAGTGCTACTTCTCGAGCTTGCGTTGCATTCCCTCGAAGAGGAAAGGGTGATGCAGCACAGTAGCGTAAGTATTTCCCTCAGTTTTTGAGAACCAAGGTATCAATCCAGTAGGAGACAACGAGCGAGTCCCTCGCACCTGCACAAACAAATAAGAACTTCGTAGGCAACGCAATAAGGGGTTGTCAATCCCTTCACGGTTACTTACAAAAGTGAGATCTGATAGATAGGATAGTATAATATTTTTGGTATTTTTGGTATAAGAACAGAAAGTAAATAAAGCAAATAAGCAACGGCAGTAGAAATTGAAGTAAAGTAACATGATAAAGATAGACCCGGGGGCCATAGGTTTCACTAGTGGCTTCTCTCATGAAAGCAGAATTCTATGATGGGTGAACAAATTACTGTCGAGCAATTGATAGAAAAGCGCATAGTTATGAGAATATCTAGGCATGATCATTATATATAGGCATCACGTCCGTGACAAGTAGACCGAAACGATTGTGCATCTACTACTATAAGTCCACACATCAACCGCTATTCAACATGCATCTAGAGTATTAAGTTCATAAGAACAGGGTAATACTTTAAGCAAGATGACATGATGTAGAGGGATAAACTCAAGCAATATGGTATAAACCCCATATTTTTATCCTCGATGGCAACAATACAATACGTGCCTTGCCGCCCCTGTTGTCACTAGGAAAGCACACCGCAAGATTGAACCCAAAGCCAAGAACTTCTCTCATTGCAAGAACTATAGATCTAGTAGGCCAAACCAAACAAATAATTCGAAGAGACTTGCAAGGATATTGTAATCATACATAAAAGATTTCAGAAAAGAATCAAATATTGTTCATAGATAATCTTGATCATAAACCCACAATTCATCGGATCTCGACAAACACACCGCAAAAAGATTACATCGAATAGATCTCGTTGAAGATCGAGGAGAACTTTGTATTGAGATCCAAAAAGAGAGAAGAAGCCATCTAGCTAATAACTATGGACCCGAAGGTATGTGGTAAAGTACTCACAACTCATTGGTGAGGCTATGGCGTTGATGTAGAAGCACTCCGTGGTAGATCCCTGATACGTCTCCGTCGTATCTATAATTTTTGATTGTTCCATGCCAATATTCTACAACTTTCATATACTTTTGGAACTTTTTATACTATTTTTTGGGACTAACATATTGATCCAGTGCCCAGTGCTAGTTCCTGTTTGTTGCATGTTTTTTGTTTCGCAGAATATCCATATCAAACGGAGTTCAAATGGGATAAAAACGGACGGAGATTTTTTTTGGAATATATGTGAATTTTGGGAAGCGGAACGAACGTGAGACGATGCCCGAGTGGCCCACGAGGGTGAGGGGCGCACCCAGGGGGGTAGGCGCGCCCTAGGCCCTCATGGCCACTCTGTAAGGCGGTTGATGCCCTTCTTTCGCTGCAAAAAGCTAATACCTGGATAAAAATTGTGTCCAAATATCAGCCTAATCGGAATTACGGATCTCCGGAAATTTAAGAAACGGTGGAAGGCCAGAATCTGGGAATGCAGAAACAGAGAGAGACAAAGAGATAGATCCAATCTCGGAGGGGCTCTCGCCCCTCCCACGCTGTGGAGACCATGGACCAGAGGGTAAACCCTTCTCCCATCTAGGAAGAAGGTCAAGGAAGAAGAAGAAGGAGGGGGGCTCGCTCCCCCTCGCTACCGGTGGCACCGGAGTGCCGCCGGGGCCATCATCGTCAACGCAATCTACACCAACAACTTCACCGCCGTCATCACCAACTCTTCCCCCCTCTATGCAGCGGTGTAACCCCTCTTCTACCCGCTGTAATCTCTACTTAAACATGGAGCTCGATGCTATATATTATTTCCCAATGATGTATGGCTATCCTATGATGTTTGAGTAGATCCGTTTCGTCCTATGGGTTAATTGATGATCGTGATTGGTTTGAGTTGCATGTTTTATTATTGGTGCTATCCAATGGTGCTCTCCGTGTCATGCAAGCGTGAGGGATCCCCGTTTTAGGGTTTGCAATATGTTCATGATTTGCTTATGGTGGGTGGCGTGAGTGACATAAGCACAGACCCGAGTAAGTAGGTTGTTTGCGTATGTGAATAAAGAGGACTTGGTACTTTAATGCTATTGTTGGGTTTTACCTTAATGATCTTTAGTAGTTGCGGATGCTTGCTAGAGTTCCAATCATAAGTGCATATGATCCAAGAAGAGAAAGTATGTTATCTTATGCCACTCCCTCAAATAAAATTGCAATAGTGATTACCGGTCTAGTTATCGATTGCCTAGGGACAAATAACTTTCTCGTGACAAAAAGCTCTCTACTAAAACTAATTTAGTTGTGTCTTTATCTTAACAGCCCCTTTTCATTTATGTGCTCTTTATATTCTTGCAAACCTATCCCACAAAAATCACAAAGTACTTCTAGTTTCATACTTGTTCTAGGTAAACTAAACGTCAAGCGTGTGTAGAGTTGTATCGGTGGTGGATAGAACTTGAGGGAATATTTGTTCTACCTTTAGATCCTCATTGTGTTCGACACTCTTACTTATCGAAAGAGGCTACAACTGATCCCCTACACTTGTGGGTTATCAAAACCTTTTCTAGCGCCGTTGCCGGGGAGCAATAGTGTGGGGTGAATATTCTCGTGTGTGCTTGTTTGCTTTACACTAAGTAGATTTTATTTGCTGTTCTAAGTTGTTTTCTATCTTTAGTTATGGGTAGGAAACGCAAAATAGCAAAAAAATAGTGGTACCTACTGAACCAATGGTTGAAGAACCACTCAAAATCTATCACACTACTGAAGCTTATTACTTGGATCATCTTCGATCCCTATGTGCTCGGGCTGAAACCCCAACTAGCTTAGTTGAGGGAAAATCTTTAGATGGGCATGCTTGTGATGTGCGACACCGCATATTTGAAAAAGGGAAACTTTTACTGGATCAAATTCATCGTTTGCAATGCTATGCTTGGAATTTATGTGAAATATATGATCTTACTTGTTGTTCTGAAGACCCTACGAAACACCTTCCCTACCAATGTGAGTTTAGTGATAATGGAATCGTATCTTCGTATGCTAAGGGTGTTTATAATTACTATGATGTTCAACAAATTGAAAAATTTATTGCTTTTAAGGGTGCTTATGAAATTGCTTCTTTGATTGAAAAGTATGATGCTACTCTTTACAAATCTGAAAATTTTGCCATATTTAAATATTGTTATGATAATTATGCTTCTAATTCCTATGTTAAACCATATATTGAGGACTCCTCCGTTGTCCAAGAAGAGACTAATATTTTGCAGGAGTCTATGGAAGAAGAAATTAATGACATTGTGAGCTCATTGGATGAAAAAGGTGAGGAGGAGAGCGAAGAACAAAAGGAGGAAGATCGGATTAGCTACCCGTGCCCACCTTCTAATGAGAGTAACTCTTCAACGCATACATTGTTTAATTTCCCTTCGTGCTTACCGAAGGATGAATGCTATGATGATTGTTATGATCCCGTTGATTCTTTTGAAATATCCCTTTTTGATGATGCTTGCTATGCTTGTGGCCAAGATGCCAATTTATGCTTATGGAGATGAACTTGTTATAGTTCCTTATGTTAAACATGAGATAGTTTCTATTGCACCGACATATGATAGTCCTATTATCTTTTTGAATTCTCTAAACTACACTATATCGGAGAAGTTTGCGCTTATTAAGGATTATATTGATGGGTTGCCTTTTTCCATTGCACATGATGATTTTGATGAGTATAATATGCATGTGCTTGCTTCTCCTACTTGCAATTATTATGAGAGAGGAACTATATCCCCGCCTCTCTATGTTTCCAACATGGTAAAATTGCAAGAAACTGCTTATACTATGCATTGGCCTTTACTTGATGTGCATGAATTGTTCTTGTATGACATGCCTATGCATAGGAAGAGAGTTAGACTTCATTTTTGCGTAACACATATCACTTTGTGCTCACTACTAAATGCCAAATCATTGCTAATTAAAATTGGCTTTGATATACCTTGGGATCCGGGTGGATCCATGACTTGAGCACTATATGCCTAGCTTAATGGCTTTAAAGAAAACACTGCCAGGGCAACAACCCGGAAGTTTTAGGGAGTCATTTATTTCTGTTGTGTGCTTTTATAAATTTTAAAAACAAAAAAATAAAGAGGGGAACCTAAAACTTTTTCAAAAAGAAAAGTGAAAGTAAGAAGGACGAGCACCGTTGAAATGGGGGAGCTCCTTGAACTTTGTTCATGCCGATGGAAACTTTGCAAATCTTGAATTACAGAAACTTTTCAAAAATAATAATTATCCCCTTGTACAATTCCATTGTATTATAAAAATAATGTGCCAAGAGTTTCCTTTAGGATGATTAAACTGCTTGTTGGTTTGTGCGGTGCAAAAACAGAAACTTTGGCTGTAGTGCGCGATTTTACATTTTTTACTGGAACGTCGAAAGGATCTGAAACTTTTTGCAAAGTCTTGCTATACAAATTTTTGATTTTTCCTAATTTTTCTAGAATTTTTAGAGTTAGAGAAGTATGGTTAATGTTCAGATTGCTACAGACTGTCATGTTTTCACAGATTGCTGTTATAGCTTCATTATTTGCATATGTTTGAATTCTTGTTGAAGCCTCCTTGACTTGGGGCCATAGAATTGTGATAGCATACAATAGGTAATGTTTGTTTATAATTATACAATAATGTTAGATCAGTACATGATGGGATTTCATTGATCATATGCACTAACCCCGGCACTAAAAGTTCGGTTAAGTTTTGTGTGTATGAAGTGTTCGAAGATCGAGGAGGTCTCAATGCGAGGAGAAGGAGGAGAGGCAAGAGCTCAAGCTTGGGGATTCCCAAGGCACCCCAAGTAAATATTCAAGGAGACTCAAGCGTCTAAGCTTGGGGATGCCCCGGAAGGCATCCCATCTTTCTTCAACAAGTATCGGTATGTTTTCGGATTCGTTTCGTTCACATGATATGCGTAAACTCTTGGAGCGTCGTGTGCTTTTTCTTTTTCTTTTAATAAATGCACCATGCTGGTATGAGATAGTCCTTGGTTGATTTATAGAATGCTCTTTGCACTTCACTTATATCTTTTGAGTATGGATTTATAGAATGCTTCATGTGCTTCACTTATATCATTTGCAGTTTGGATTGCCTGTTTCTCTTCACATAGAAAACCGCCATTTGTAGAATGCTCTTTTGCTTCACTTATATTTGTTAGAGCGTGGGCATATCTTTTGTAGAAAGAATTTAAACTCTCTTGATTCACTTATATATATTTAGATAGTTGACATGAATTGGTCATTCATATGGTTAGTCATAAAATCCTAGATAAAGTTGTAGATCGCTGAATATGATATGTTTGATTCCTTGCAATAGTTTTGCGATATAAAGATGGCGATATTAGAGTATGCTAGTGGGTAGTTGTGGATTGTAGAAATACTTGTGTTGAGGTTCGTGATTCCCGAACCATGCACGTAAGGTGAACCGTTATGTGACGAAGTCGGAGCATGATTTATTTTTTGATTGTCATCCTTTGTGTGGAGGTCGAGATTGCACGATGGTTAACTCCTACCAGCCCTTCCCCTAGGAGCATGTGTGTAGTACTTTGTTTCGATGGCTAATAAATTTTTGCAATAAGTATGTGAGTTCTTTATGACTAATGTTGAGTCCATGGATTATACACACTCTCACCCTTCCACCATTGCTAGCCTCTCTTGTACCGCGCAACTTTCACCGGTACCATACACCCACCATATACCTTCCTCAAAACAGCCACCATACCTACCTATCATGGCATTTCCATAGCCATTCCAAGATATATTGCCATGTAACTCCACCGTTCCGTTTATTATGACACGCACCATCATTGTCATATTGCCTTGCATGATCGTAAGCTAGCTAGCATGATGTTTCCATGGCTTGTCCGTTTTTTGATGTCATTGCTACTCTAGATCATTGCACATCCCGGTACAGCGCCGGAGGCATTCACATAGAGTCATATTTTGTTCTAGCTTCGACTTGTAATCTTTGAGTTGTAAGTAAATAAAAGTGTGATGATCTTCATTATTAGAGCATTGTCCCGTGTGAGGAAACAAAAAAAAACAAAAAGGAGAGAAAGACCAAATAAATAAAAAATATGGCCCAAAAAAAGAGGGGGGCTAAAAAAAGAGAAAAGCCCCTCCTAAAAAATGAGAGAAAAATAGAGAAGGGACAAGGTTACTATCCTTTTACCACACTTGTGCTTCATCATAGCACCATGTTCTTCATGATAGAGAGTCTCCTATGTTGTCACTTTGATGTACTAGTGGGAATTTTCATTGTAGAACTTGGCTTGTATATTCCAACGACGGGCTCCTCAAATGCCCTAGGTCTTCATGAGCAAGCAAGTTGATGCACATCCACTAGTTTTCTTTTTGAGCTTTCTAACACTTATTGCTCTAGTGCATCCGTTACATGGCAATCCCTACTCACTCACATTGATATCAATTGATGTACATCTCCATAGTCCATTGATTTTCCTAGTTGATGTGAGACTTTCTCCATCCTTTTGTCTATCACCACCTTCTATTCCACCCATAGTGCTATGTCCATGGCTCACGCTCATGTATTGCGTGAAAGTTGAAAAAGTTTGAGAATACTAAAGTATGAAACAATTGCTTGGCTAAAACCGGGGTTGTGCATGATTTAATTACTTTGCGTGGTGAAGATGGAGCATAGCTAGACCATATGATTTTGTAGGGAAAACTTTCTTTGGCCATGTTATTTTGAAAAGACATGATAGCTTTATTAGTATGCTTGAAGTATTATTGTCTTAATGTCAAATGATAGACTATTGCTTTGAATCACTCGTGTCTTAATATTCATGACACGATTAGATTACATGATCAAGATTATGCTAGGTAGCATTCCACATCAAAAATTATCTTTTTTATCATTTACCTACTCAAGGACGAGCAGGAATTAAACTTGGGGATGCTGATACGTCTCCGTCGTATCTATAATTTTTGATTGTTCCATGCCAATATTCTACAACTTTCATATACTTTTGGGAACTTTTTATACTATTTTTTGGGACTAACATATTGATCCAGCGCCCAGTGCCAGTTCCTGTTTGTTGCATGTTTTTTGTTTCGCAGAATATCCATATCAAACGGAGTCCAAATGGGATAGAAACGGACAGAGATTTTTTTGGAATATATGTGAATTTTGGGAAGCAGAACCAATGTGACACGATGCCCGAGTGGCGCACGAGGGTGAGGGGCGTGCCCGGGGGGCAGGCGCACCATGGGCCCTTGTGGCCACTCCGTAAGGTGGTTGATGCCCTTCTTTCGCCGCAAGAAAGCTAATATCCGGATAAAAATCATGTCCAAAAATCATCCCAATCGGAGTTACGGATCTCCGGGAATTTAAGAAACGATGGAAGGCCAGAATCTGGGAACGCATAAATAGAAAGAGAGACAGAGAGACAAATCCAATCTCAGAGGGGCTCTCGCCCCTCCCATGCCTTGGAGACCATGGACCAGAGGGGAAACCCTTCTCCCATCTAAGGAGAAGGTCAAGGAAGAAGAAGAAGGAGGCGGGCTCTCTCCCCCTCGCTTCCGGTGGCACCCGAGTGCCGCCGGGGCCATCATCGTCAACGCAATCTACAGCAACAACTTCACCACCATCATCACCAACTCTTCCCCCCTCTATGCAGCGGTGTAACCCCTCTTCTACCTATTGTAATCTCTACTTAAACATGGTGCTCAATGCTATATATTATTTCCCAATGATGTATCGCTATCCTATGATGTTTGAGTAGATCCATTTTGTCCTATGGGTTAATTGATGATCGTGATTGGTTTGAGTTGCATGTTTTATTATTCGTGCTGTCCTATGGTGCTCTTGAAGGAAATATGCCCTAGAGGAAATAATAAAGTTGTTATTTATATTTCCTTATATCATGATAAATGTTTATTATTCATGCTAGAATTGTATTAACAGGAAACATAATACATGTGTGAACATATAGACAAACAAAGTGTCACTAGTATGCCTCTACTTGACTAGCTCGTTGAATCAAAGATGGTTAAGTTTCCTAGCCATAGACATGAGTTGTCATTTGATTAACGGGATCACGTCATTGGTGAATGATGTGATTGACTTGACCCATTTCATTAGCTTAACACTTGATCGTTTAGTTTTTTTGCTATTGCTTTCTTCATGACTTATACATGTTCCTATGACTATGAGATTATGCAACTCCCGAATACCAGAGGAACACTTTGTGTGCTACCAAATGTCACAACCTAATTGAGTGATTATAAAGGTGCTCTACAGGTGTCTCCGACGGTGTTTGTTGAGTTGGCATAGATCGAGATTATGATTTGTCACTTTGATTGTCGGAGAGGTACCTCTGGGCCCTCTCGATAATACACATCACTATAAGCCTTGCAAGCAATGTGACTAATGAGTTAGTTGCGGGATGATGCATTACGGAATAAGTAAAGAGACTTGCCGGCAACGAGATTGAACTAGGTATGGTGATACCGACGATCGAATCTCGGGCAAGTAACATACCGATGACAAAGGGAACAATGTATGTTGTTATGCGGTTTGACCGATAAAAATCTTCGTAGAATATGTAGGAACCAATATGAATATCCAGGTTCCGCTATTGGTTATTGACCAAAGATGAGTCTCGGTCATGTCTACATAGTTCTCGAACCCGTAGGGTCCGCACGCTTAACGTTCGGTGACGATCTGTATTATGAGTTTATGTGGTTGATGCACCGAAGGTAGTTCGGAGTCCTGGATGAGATCGGGGACATGACGAGGAGTCTCAAAAGGTCGAGATGTAAAGATCAATATATTGGACGACTATATTCGGACATCGGAAAGGTTCCGAGTGATTCGGGTATTTTTCAGAGTACCGGAGAGTTACGAGAATTCGTCGGGGAGTGTATGGGCCTTATTGGGCTTTAGGGGAAAGAGAGAGGGGAGGCTGCGCACCCCCCAAGGCTTAGTCTGAATTGGACTAGGGGGAGGGGCGGCGCCCCCTCCTTCCTTCTCTTCTCGTTTCCCTTTCCTTCTCTCCTACTCCTACTACTTGGAAGGGCTCCTAGTTCTACTAGGAAAGGGGGAATCCTACTCCCGGTGGGAGTAGGACTCCCCTAGGGTGCGCCATAGAGAGGGTCGGCCTCTCCCCCTCTTCCACTCCTTTATATACGGGGGTGGGGGGCACCCCATGGACACACAAGTTGATCATTGATCTTTTAGCCGTGTATGGTGCCCCCCTCCACAGAAACACACCTCGGTCATATCGTTGCGGTGCTTACGCGAAGCCGTGCGTCGGTAACTTCATCATCACCGTCATCACGCCGTCGTGCTGAGGGAACTCTCCCTCGAATCTCTACTAGATCATGAGTTTGTGGGATGTCACCGAGCTGAACATGTGTAGATCGCGGAGGTGTCGTACGTTCGGTACTAGGATCGGTTGATCGTGAATACGTACAACTACATCAACCGCGTTGCCATAACGCTTCCGCTTAGGGTCTACGAGGGTATGTGGACGACACTCTCCCCTCTCGTTGCTATGCATCTAGTAGATAGATCTTGCGTGATCGTAGGATTTTTTTTGAAATACTGCGTTCCCCAACAGCTCTCCGTGTCGCGCAAGCATGAGGGATCCCCACTGTAGGGTTTGCAATATGTTCATGATTTGCTTATGGTGGGTGGCGTGAGTGACAGAATCACGGACCCGAGTAAGTAGGTTGTTTGAATATCGGAATAAAGAGGACTTGATACTTTAATGCTATGGTTGGGTTTTACCTTAATGATCTTTAGTAGTTGCGGACGCTTGCTAGAGTTCCAATCATAAGTGCATATGATCCAAGAAGAGAAAGTATGTTAGCTTATGGCACTCCCTCAAATAAAATTGCAATAGTGATTAGCGGTCTAGTTATCGATTGCCTAGGGACAAATAACTTTCTCGTGACAAAAAGCTTTCAACTAAAACTAATTTAGTTGTGTCTTTATCTTAACAGCCCCTACTTTTCATTTGCGTGATCTTTATATTCTTGCAAACCTATCCCACAAAGTACTTCTAGTTTCATACTTGTTCTAGGTAAAGTAAACGTCAAGCGTGCGTAGAGTTGTATCGGTGGTCGATAGAACTTGAGGGAATATTTGTTCTACCTTTAGCTCCTCGTTGGGTTCGACACTCTTACTTATCGAAAGAGGATACAACTTACCCCCTACACTTGTGGGTTATCAATCCCACCTCCGGCAGAGCTCCGGAACTGGCCTAGGATGGGATCTCATGCGAACAGAAGGTTGCGGTGATGGAATTAGGGTTTTCTCTGTTGCCACGATGTTTTCAGGGTATATGGATATATATAGGAGGAAGGAGGGCATCGGGGGAGCCAGAGGGGGCCGACGAGGGTGGGGGCGCGCCCAGGGGGAGGGGGCGCCCTGGACCCTCGTGGCCACCTCCTTCGTCCCCTCGCGTGTACTCCAAGTCTTCTGGGTAGACACGGTTCCAAAAATAACTCTCCCGAAGGTTTCATTCCGTTTGGACTCCGTTTGATATCCCTTTTCTGCGAGACATTGAAATAGGCTAAAAACAACAATTTGCACTCGGCCTTGGGTTAGTAGGTTAGTCCCAAAAATAATATAAAAGTGTATAATAAAGCCCATTAAACATCCAAAACAGAATATATAATAGCATGGAAATAAAAAATTATAGATCGTTGGATACGTATCAAGCATCCCCAAGCTTAATTCCTGCTCGTCCTCGAGTAGGTAAATGATAAAAGCAGAATTTTTATGTGGAATGCTAACCAGCATAATTCTCAATGTAATTTCTTTATTGTGGCATGAATGTTCAGATCCGAAAGATTCAAGACAAAAGACTATATTGACATAAGAATAATAATACTTCAAGCTTACTAACAAAGCAATCATTTCTTCTCAAAATAACATGGCCAAAGAAAGTTATCCCTACAAAATCATATAGTCTGGCTATGCTCCCTCTTCATCACACAAAATATTCATATCATGCACAACCCCGGTTTCAGCCAAGTAATTGTTTTCATACTCAAATTTTTTCAAACCTTTCAACTTTCACGCAATACATGAGCGTGAGCCATGGATATAGCACTATAGGTGGAATAGAGTGGTGGTTGTGGAGAAGACAAAAAGGAGGAAGATAGTCTCACATCAACTAGGCGTATCAATAGGCTATGGAGATGCCCATCAATAGATATCAGTGTGAGTGAGTAGGGATTGCCATGCAACGGATGCACTAGAGCTATAAGTGTATGAAAGGTCATCAAAAGAAACTAAGTGGGTGTGCATCCAACTTGCTTGCTCATGAAGACCTAGGGCATTTGAGGAAGCCCATTGTTGGGGACCCTGTTGCTCCCCTGACATCCCTCTTCAGCCTATATATACCTACATACCCTAAAACTATCGAGGAGCACCACGAAACCCTAATTCCACCGCCGCAACCTTATGTACCCGTGAGATACCATCTTGGGGCCTGTTCCGGAGCTCCACCGGAGGGGGCATCGATCACGAAAGGCTTCTACATCAACACCATAGCCTCTACGATGAGTTGTGAGTAGTTTACCATAGACCTTTGGGTCCATAGTTATTAACTAGATGGCTTATTCTCTCTCTTTGGATCTCAATACCAAGTTCTCCTCAATCTTCGAAGAGATCTATTCGATGTAATCTTTTTGCGGTGTGTTTGTCGAGATCCGATGAATTGTGGGTTTATGATAAAGATTATCTATGCACAATATTGGATTCTTTTTTGAAATCTTTTATGCATGATTTAAATATCCTTGCAAGTCTGATCGAATTATCGATTTTCTTTGGCCTACTAGATCTATAGTTCTTGCAATGGGAGAAGTGCTTGTCTTTGGGTTCAATCTTGTGGTGTCCTTTCCCAGTGACAATAGGGGCAGCATGGCACATATTGTATTTTTGCCATCGAGGATAAAAAGATGGGGTTTATATCATATTGCTTGAGTTTATCCCTCTACATCATGTCATCTTGCTTAAGGCGATACTCTATTCTTATGAACTTAATATACTCTAGATGCATGCTGGATAGCGGTCGATGTGTGGAGTAATAGTAGTAGATGTTGAATCGTTTCGGTCTACTTGTTACGGACGTGATGCCTATATACAATGATCATGCCTATATATTCTCATAACTATGCGCTTTTCTATCAATTGCTTGACAGTAATTCGTTCACCCATCGTAGAAATCTGCTATCATGAGAGAAGCCACTAGTGAAACCTATATCCCCCGGGTCTGTCTTTACCATATTAATTTCCCGTCAACTTGACAATTTCTTTCGTCGTTGCTTTACTTTGCATTATTTACTTTTTCTCTATATCAAAAATACCAAAAATATTATCTTATCACCTCTATCTGATCTCACTTTTGTAGTGACCGAGAAGGGATTGACAACCCCTTTTATCGCGTTGGCTGCAAGGTTCTTATTTGTTTGTGCAGGTACGAGGGACTCGCGCGTGGTCTCCTACTGGATTGATACCTTGGTTCTCAAAAACTGAGGGAAATACTTACGCTACTGTGTTGCATCACCCTTTCCTCGTCGAGGGAATACAACACAAGCTCTAGAAGTAGCAGTAGTCAGCTAAAGCACTACTGCAACAGGGCAATAGTGTGGTAGTACTGTCGGAGTGGTACTACCACCTGCCCTTGCGGTACTACCGCAGGGGTAGTATTCAGCGGCCTCTCAGGTGTAGCACATGACAGTACACAGTGAGGCAACGGTACTACCACTGGGGATAGCGGTACTACCGCGCGTCCACGGATGTAAAAAAATACTGCCACGCCTAGATCCACTGGAGCTAGCTTCGAGTAAAAAGCTGACACGGTACTACTACCGCTCACAGGGAGCGGCACTACGTCGTAGGGGCGGATATAAAAAATTACATCCGTGCCTACGTCTGCATGCTTCAGCGTCAGGGCTGGGGGCAGCGGTACTACCGCTCACCAGCAGCGGTATTACCGCTGGCCCCTGCGGTACTACCGCTCCCTAGAGCGCTACTACTGCACGCCACAGAGGCTTTAGCACATGTTTGCCTTCATATTGCAGCTAAAGTCAACAGAAGGATACAATAAAACCAGAACTGCCATAACTTCTGCATATGAGCTCCGAATTGAGCAAACTCAAGCTTGTTGGATATAGTAAGAAGAGGCAGGGAGGTATAACTAGGATATAGAGGAATGAACCCTCCATCAGAGAAGAACCGGCAAAACCTCCAACATCGAAAACATCATAGAAGATGCATGTGAACTCTGTTTTCGATGAACTTGGGCTTGTCATCAAGATGACCATAAGCTCTAAGACTCACAAAGAGAGCCGGCAAAAACCCCAACATCGAAAACATCACAGGAGATACATGTGAACTATGTTTTCGATGAGCTCGAGCTTGTCATGAAAATGAACATAAGCTCCAAATCTCACAAGGAGAAGAACCAAACAAGAACCAATAAAGATGATGCAAGGGTGCAATGGTTTGAGATCTCTACGAACGATACGATCAAGCTACTCATCAAGAGCCCCCCTTGATAGTACGGCAATCGATCCTATAGCCCGGTCTCCCAGCTACCACCATGAGACCGGTAAACTAGAAAACCTATCAAGGGCAAACCTTTGCCTTGCACAAAGTCCACTTGAGCTAGATGTAGACGATCTTGACTTCCTCAAGTTGGACCACCTTTCTTGATTGCGTTGGCTCCGTGAAGACTAGCAGATTGCTCCCCCATACTCCAGTATGGGTGAGCCACTCTTCGGCATATCTTCACAAGTCCAATGTCACCACAATGGACGGCAAGCTTTAAGCACTTGATCTCTTCGTGATGCATCACTTGGACTTGCACACCGCAACCTAACCCCACAAATAACTCTCATGAAGACAATGGTTTAGTACACAGAGCGTAATTGACAATGATTACCATACCATGGGATCACTTGATCCCTCCCGGTACATCTTCTACGCTTTGTGTGTTGATCAACTTGATTCACTCTTTGAATTAATCTTGATCAACCTCTCACATGACCAATCTTTAGGTAATTCCTTGAATAGCACCTTGGTCATCACAAACTCTCCTTTAAATCAACAAATGGACTCCAAGAAAAGCCTATGGACAAATCCTTCATATATAACTCAAGGCAACCATTAGTCCATAGAGATTTCCATCAATTACCAAAACCAAACATGTGGGCACCGCATGTTCTTTCAACGGCCCATTAGTCCGTCCCATATCGAGTAAACCGGACACCCGAGGACCCCCTAGTCCAGGACTCCCTCAATAGCCCCTGAACCAGTCTTCGATGACGATGTGTTCGGCACGCATACTATCTTCAGCATTGCAAGGCGGGTTCCTTCTTCCGAACATATGAAGTTTTCTTCCTCCGCAAAGGAACTGTGTCCGGCTCTGTAAGATTAATACAACCCTTAGCCACGAAGGTATTAACATCTAAATAGGTACAATGTCTTCACTAACAACTTTTTGGCAAAACTTCACACTTGACCCTTTCACATTTTGAGCCGTTTTCTCGCCTCTTATTTTGCATTTCGAGGCACAACCTCTATTGGCACGTCTTGTCAAAACAGAGACCGTGCCCGCCCATTACGGGATCCTCATCAATATGGTTTGGGTAACCCGATTGCACCTTACGCACGATTTCGTTGGGAACAGGCGAGTTTCATGGCCTGAGTGGGGACGTTTGGTATTTCTACCGTCTATAAAAGGATAAAGACCCCTCCTTTTTCCTCACACTTTCCTCTAGCCTCTCCTTCCCAATCTCCTAGCTCCAGCGCCCGTAGTTCCAATCTTCTCCACCACTGCCTCCTTCTCCAGCTATGGCCGGATCCGGTTCCAAGGGAAAGTGGGAGGCCTGCACCGTCACTGAGAAGGACGTGAAGGATCTCCGGAGTGCAGGCTATCTCTCTGAGAGCATAGCACACCGGATTCCTAACAAAAATCAGGTGATCCCTACTCCAGGGCCCGATGAGAGGGTTGTGTTCATCCCTCACTTTCTTTAGGGGCTTGGATTTACCCTTCAACTCTTTGTTCCTAGGAAAAGAGTTAGACTTCGTTGTTGCATGGTGTATGTTACTTTGTGCTCACTACTAAATCACAAATCATTGTTAATTAAAATTGGCTTTGATATACCTTGGGATCCGGTGGATCCATTACTTGAGCACTTTATGCCTAACTTAATGACTTTAAAGAAAGCGCTGCCAGGGAGACAACGCGGAAGTCTTAGAGAGTCATTTATTTCTATTGTGTGCTTTTATAAAGTTTAAAAACAAAAAAAAAACAAAGTGGAGAGCTTAAAAGTTTTTCAAAAAGAAAGGTGAAAGTAAGAAAGATGAGCACCGTTGAAGTGGGGGAGCTCCTTGAACTTTGCTCATGCTCACGGAAACTTTGCTAATCTTGATTATAGAAACTTTTCAACAAAAATAATTATCCCCTTGTACAAATCCATTATATTATAAAAATAATGTGCCAAGATTTTCCTTTAGGATGATTAGATTGCTTATTTGGTATGTGCAATGGAAAAACATAAACTTTGATTGTAGTGCGTGAATTTACATTTTTTACTAGAATGTCAAAACCTTATGAAACTTTTTACACAGTACTGCTATACAATTTTTTTATTGTGTCCTCATTTTTTAGAATTTGTAGAGTTACAGAAGTATGGTAGATGTTCAGATTAATACAGACTATCCTGTTTAAGACAGATTCTGTTTTGGATGCATTGGTTTGCTTGTTTTGATGAAATTACCGATTGTACCGGTGGTATAAGCCATAGAGAAGTTATAATACAATGGCTAAAATTCAAAAATAAAATATGAATGGGTATGCAACAATACTTGAAGTGGTGATTTGCTTTATTACACTAACGAATGTCACAAGGGTTTTGTTAAGTTTTGTGTGATTGAAGTTTTCAAGTTTTGGGTGAGATCGCGATGGATGAAGGAATAAGGAGTGGCAAGAGCCTAAGCTTGAGGATGCCCGAGGCACCCCAAGGTAATATTCAAGGACTCCCAAGCAAGTAAGCTTGGGAATGCCCCGGAAGGCATCCCGTTTTTCTTCTAACGATCATCGGTAATTTTACTTGGAGCTACATTTTTATTTGTCACATGGTATGCATAAATCTTGGAGCATCGTGTGCTTTTAATTTTTCTTTTAATAACGCACCATGATGGTATGAGATAGTCCTTGGTTTATTTATAGAATGCTCTTTGCACGTCACTTATATCTTTTGAGTATGGCTTTATAGAATGCTTCATGCGCTTCACTTATATATTTTGAAGTTTGGATTGCATGTTTCTCTACTTAGAAAACCGCCTTTTGTAGAATGCTCTTTTGCTTCACTTCTATTTTTTAGAGCGTGGGCATATCTTTTGTAGAAAGAATTAAAAATCTCTTGCTTCACTTATATATATTTAGAGAGTTGACAGGAATTGGTCATTCACATGGCTAGTCATAAAATACTACATAAAACTTGTAGATCACTGAATATGATATGTTTGATTCCTTGCAATAGTTTTGCGATATAGAGATGCTAATATGTGGGAGGTACTGGTGAATAATTGTGGTTTAGTAAGAATATTGGTGTTAAGGTTTGTGATTTCTGAAGCATGCACGTATGGTCTCCCGTTATGCTAAGAAGTTTGAGCACAATTTATCCTTGATTGTCTATCTTTGTGTGAAGGTCGGGGGCACGCGATGGTTAGCTCCAACCAACCTCCCCCCTAGGAGCATGCATAGTAGTACTTTGCTTCGAGTGCTAAAAAACTTTTGCAATAATTATGTGAGTTCTTCATGACTAATGTGAGTCCATGGATTATACGCACTCTCACCTTCCATCATTGCTAGCCTCTCCGGTACCGTGCATTGCCCTTTCTGACCTCGATAGTCGGTGCAAACTTCGCAGGTGCATCCAAACCTCGTGATATGATACGCTCTATCACACATAAGCCTCCTTATATCTTCCTTAAAACAGCCATCATACCTACTTATCATGGCATTTCCATAGCCATTCTGACATATATTGCCATGCAACTTCCATCATCATCATATACATGACTTGGGTGTTCATTATCATATTGATTTGCATGATTGTAAGATAGCTAGCATGATATTTCCATGGCTTGTCCGTTTTTAGATATCTTTGCTATGCTAGATTATTGCACATCCTGGTACACTACCAGAGGCATTCATATAGTCATCATGTATTAGTTTTATCGAGTTGTAAGTAAATAAAAGTGTGATGATCATCATTATTAGAGCATTGCCCCATGTGAGGAAATAAAAAAAATAGGCCAACGAAACCTAAATATAAAAAGGGCCAAAGAAGCCCACCAAAAAAAGAAAATAAAGGGAGAATAAAACATGAGAGAAAAAAAGAGAAGGGACAATGTTACTATCCTTTTCCACACTTGTGCTTCAAAGTAGCACCATGTTCTTCATATAGAGAGTCTCCTATATTGTCATTTTCATATACTAGTGGGAATTTTTCATTATAGAACTTGGCTTCTATATTTCGATGATGGGCTTCCCCAAATGCCCGAGGTCTTCCTGAGCAAGCAAGTTTGATGCACACCCACTTACTTTTCAGTTTGAGCTTTCATACACTTATAGCTCTAGTGCATCCGTCGCATGGCAATCCCTACTCCTCGCATTGATATCGATTGATGGGCATCTCCATAGCCCGTTGATCCGCCTAGTTGATGCGAGACTTTCTCCTTTTTATCTTCTCCACATAAACCTCTACCACCGCATTCTAATTCACCCATAATGCTATATCCATGGCTCACGCTCATGTATTCCGTGAGAGTTGAAAAAGCTGAAGCGCGTTAAAAAGTATGAACCAATTGCTTAGCTGACACCGGGGTAGTACATGATTTATATTTTGTGTTAAGAAGATGGAGCATGACAAGGCTATATGATTTTGTAGGGACAACATTCTTTAGCATTGATATTTTGAAAGACTTGATTGATTGTTGGGATGCCCGTGTATTAAATTATTTTATGTCAAATGATAGACTATTGCTTTGAATCACTCATGTCTTAATATGCATGCCATGATTAGATTATATGATCAAGATTATGCTTGGTAGCATCCCACATCAAAAAATATCTTTTTTATCATTTACCTACTCGAGGACGAGTAGGAATTAAGCCTGGGATGCTCATACGTCTCCGTCGTATCTATAATTTCTGATTGTTCCATGCCAATATTATACAACTTTTACATACTTTTAGCAACTTTTTATACTATTTTCGGGACTAACATATTGATCCAGTGCCCAGTGCCAGTTCATGTTTGTTGCATGCTTTTTGTTTCGCGGAATATCCATATCAAACGGAGTCCAAACGCGATAAAAACTTACGGATATTGTTTTTGGAATATATGTGATTTTTGGGAAAAAGAATCGACGCAAGATGATGCCCTAGGGGGCCACAAGACAGGGGGCGCGCCCCGGGGGTAGGGCGCACCCTGGGCCCTTGGGGTCACCACGTAAGGCGGTTGGTGCCCTTCTTCGGCCGCAAGAAAGCTAATATCCGGATAAAAAGTTGTGTTAAAATTTCAGCCCAATCGGAGTTACAGATCTACGAGAATTTAAGAAACGCTGAAAGGCCTGAATCTGGGAGCGCAGAAACAGAAGGAAACAGAGAGAGAGATCCAATCTCGGAGGGGCTCCCACCCCTTCCCCGCCATGGAGGTCATGGACCAGACGGGAAACCCTCCTCCCATCTAGGGGGGAGGTCAAGGAAGAAGAAGGAGGGGGTCTCTCTCCCCATCCCTCCCGGTGGCGCCGGAATGTCACCGGGGCCATCATCGTGACGGCGATCTACACCAACAACTTTGCCGCCGTCATCACTAACTCTCTTCCCCTCTATGCAGCGGTTCAACACCTCTTCTCCCCGCTATAATCTCTACTTAAACATGGTGCTCAATGATACATCTCCAACGCATTTACTTTTCCAAACCCTTTTGCCCTTCTTTTGGACTCTAACTTGCATGATTTGAATGGAACTAACCCGGACTGACGCTGTTTTCAGCAGAACTGCCATGCTGTTGTTTTTGTGCAGAATAAAAAGTTCTCGGAATCGCCTGAAAATCATTGGAGAATTATTTTGGAAAATATAAAAAATATCTGCAAGAAGATCCACACCAGGGGGCCCAGGGCCTGTCCACGAGGGTGGGGGCGCGCCCCCCTGCCCAGGGCGCGCCCCCTGCCTCATGGGCCCCCTGGTGCTCCACCGACGTACCCCCAAATCCTATATCTTCACTTTCGGGGAGAAAAAAATCAAGGGGAAGGAATTATCGCGTTTTACGAGATGGAGCAGCCGTCAAGCCCTAATCTCTTTCGGGAGGGCTGATCTAGAGTCCGTTCGGGGCTCCGGAGAGAGGAGATCGTCGCCATCGTCATCATCAACCTTCCTCCATCACCAATTCCATGATGCTCACTGCCTTGTGTGAGTAATTCCATCGTAGGCTTGTTGGACGGTGATGGGTTGGATGGGATCTATCATGTAATCGAGTTAGTTTTGTTATGGTTTGATCCCTAGTATCCACTATGTTATGAGATTGATGTTGCTATGACTTTGCTATGCTTAATGCTTGTCACTAGGGCCCGAGTGCCATGATTTCAGATCTGAACCAATTATGTTTTCATGAATATATGTGTGTTCTTGATCCTATCTTGCAAGTCTATAGTCACCTAGTATGTGTTATGATCCGGCAACCCCGAAGTGACAATAATCGGGACCACTCCCGGTGATGACCATAGTTTGAGGGCTTCATGTATTCACTATGTGTTAATGCTTTGGTCCGGTACTCTATTGAAAGGAGGCCTTAATATCCCTTAGTTTCCAATAGGACCCCGCTGCCACGGGAGGGTAGGACAAAAGGTGTCATGCAAGTTCTTTTCCATAAGCATGTATGACTATATTCGGAATACATGCCTACATTGCATTGATGAACTGGAGCTAGTTCCGTGTCACCCTAGGTTATAACTTCTACATGATGAATTGCATCCAACATAATTTCCCATCACCGATCCAATGCCTACGAGCTTTTCCTATATTGCTTGTTGCTTATTTACTTTTCCGTTGCTACTATTACAAAAAACTACAAAAACACTATCGTTACTTTTATTGCCGCTGCCGCCACTATCATATTACTTTGCTACTAAACTATCTTGGCGCAGATACTAAGTTTCCAGGTGTGGTTGAATTGACAACTCAGCTGCTAATACTTAAGAGTATTCTTTGGCTCCCCTTGTGTCGAATCAACAAATTTGGGTTGAATACTTTACCCTCGAAAATTGTTGCGATCCCCTACACTTGTGGGTTATCAAGACTATTTTTTGGCGCCGTTGCCGGGGAACATAGCTCTATTCTTTAAGTCACTTGGCATTTATATCTATTAATCACTATGAAGAATTTGAAGGACTCAAAAACCAAGATCTTACCCTCAACTACGAGGGGAGGTAAGGAACTGCCTTCTAGCTCTGCACTTGATTCTCCTTCTGTTATGAGTAAACTTGCGACACCTACTCCTCCTATTGAATCTGATATGTCGTATGTTCTTGATGATGCTACTTTTGCTATTTATGATGAAACTACCTCTATGCCTGATACTGTGCCACTAGGTGAATTTCTAGATGAACAAATTGCTAAGGTTAGGGAGAGTGCAAATGTTGAAAAAGTTGATATTTATGAAAGTGATGATGAAACTACTCCCAATAGATATGAATTGCCTGTTGTGCCTGAGGGTTATGTTATGGATGAAGAAACTGCTAGAGACTTTCTTGCTTGCAATGATAGATATGATCTTAAGAAGTTATTAGCTAAGCTGAAAGAAAAGTCCTTGAATGCTAGAATGAAACATGACCCTGCTTTTGCCACTTCACCTATCTATGTTACTGATAAGGATTATGAATTCTCTGTTGATCCTGAGTTAATTACTTTGGTTGAGTCTGATCCTTTCCATGGCTATGAGTCTGAAACTGTTGTGGCACATCTTACTAAGTTGAATGATATAGCCACCCTGTTTACCAATGATGAAAAGATTCGCTATTACTATATCCTTAAGTTATTTCCTTTTTGTTAAAGGGTGATGCTAAGACTTGGTTTAATTCGCTTGATCCTGGTTGTGTGCGTAGTCCCCAGGATATGATGTATTACTTCTCTGCTAAATATTTTCCCGCACATAAGAAACAAGCTGCCTTACGGGAAATATATAACTTTTCTAAAACTGAAGAAGAGAGTCTCCCACAAGCTTGGAGGAGGCTTCTCCAGTTACTTAATGCTTTGCCTGATCATCCTCTTGAGATGCATGATATACTTGATGTCTTTTATAATGGACTAACAGATGCTTCCAGAGACCACCTGGATAGTTGTGCTGGTTGTGTTTTCAAGGAAAGAACAGTTGAACAAGATGAATTACTGTTGAATAATATGCTGGCCAATGAAAATAATTGGACACTTCCTGAACCAGCCCCTAAGCCAACTCCGAAGAAAAGAGGTGTTCTATTCCTCAGTCCTGAAGATATGCAAGAGGCAAAGAAATCTATGAAAGAAAAAGGTATTAAAGCTGAAGATGTTAAGAATTTACCACCTATTGAAGAAATACATGGTCTTGATAACCTGACACAGGTAGTAAAGTTAAATTCTCTTTGTAGATTTGATGAAGGTGATATTCCTCGTTATAAGTCTGCTAGCCAATGCTTAGATGGGTTTGACAATTTTATTGTGAAACAAGAAAACTTCAAGGCTTATGTTGGTAGACAATTACAACACAATGCTTATATGATTGAACGCTTGAGTGATTATCTGTCTAGAGCTAAAGGTGAACTGAAACTTATTAATATAATGATCATATGGTCACCACTCAAGTAGAACAAGTACTTAAGGCTCAGAACAATTTGCTCATTGAATTGAATAGTAAGAATAATGACTATGTTGTTATAGTGGCAACTAGAGGTGGTAAAATGACTCAGGAACCTCTCTATCCTTAGGGCCACCCTAAGAGAATTGAGCAAGATTCTCAGAGAGCTAATTTAGATGCACCTAGTTCTTCTAAGAAGAAGAAAAAGAAAAATGATAGGACTTTGCATGCTCCTAGTGAACCTGTAGCTGACACACCTGAGAATCCCAATGATATATCTGCTTCTGATGCTGAGACACAATCTGGTAATGAACATGAACCTAGTGATAATATTAATGATGATGTTCATGATGATGCTCAACCTAGCAATGATAATGATGTAGAGAGTGAACCTGCTGTTGATCTTGATAACCCACAATCAAAGAATCAACCTTATGATAAGACAGAATTTGTTGCTAGGAAGAACGGTAGGGAAAGAGAACCATGGGTTCAGAAACCCATGCCTTTTCCTCCGAAACCATCCAAGAAAAAGGATGATGAGGATTTTGAGCGCTTCGCTGAAATGATTAGACCTATCTTTTTGCGTATGCGTTTGACTGATGTGCTTAAAACAAATCCTTATGCTAAGTATATGAAAGATATTATTACCAACAAAATAAAGATACCTGAAGTAGAAATTTCTACCATGCTTGCCAATTACACTTTGAGGGTGGAATGCCTAAGAAATTAGGAGATCCATAAGTACCTACTATACCTTGCTCCATTAAGAGAAACTATGTTAAAACTCCTTTTTGTGATCTTGGAGCCGGTGTTAGTGTTATGTCTCTCTCTTTATATCGTAGACTTGACTTGAGTAAGTTGACACCTACTGAAATATCTTTGCAAATGGCTGATAAATCAACTGCTATACCTGTCGGTATTTGTGAGGATGTGCCTGTTGTAGTTGCAAATGTTACTATTCTAACGGACTTTGTTATACTTGATATTCCCGAGGACGATAGTATGTCTATTATTCTTGGAAGACCCTTTTTGAATACTGCCGGGGTTGTTATTGATTGCAACAAATGCAATGTCACTTTTCATGTCAATTGTAATGAGCATATGGTACACTTTCCCAGGAAACAACCTCAGGTCCACAGTATCAATTATATTGGAAAAACTTCGACTATTACTGTTGGAGGTTTTGAGTTTCCTATTCCTACTATCAAGAAGGCATATGACATTCTTATTGTTGGGGACATACATATCCCCATTGAGGTAACCTAGTGTTATTCGAAAAATCTCCGGTTTCATGTTACTCGGAAAGAGTTTATTAACAAGACCTGATCAACCTTGTTAATGGATTCCTTATGATGAGCATGGGATAGGTGAATCTAGATAGCACAACCTTCTGTACCCTCCTTTCACTTTCTGTTAATTAGGATAAATAAAAGAAAAATAGCATTTTCTTTCTGTTTCCAGACTTATCCGTGCAATAAAAAAATATCTCGAAAATAAAAGTTCTCCAAATGCCATGAAAATGAAATATGATTTTTCAGAATATTTGAGGAAATATGGCACTGAACACACAGCGAGGGGAGCCAACACGTGGCCACGAGGGTCCAGGGCGTGCCCCCCTGCCTCGTGGGCCCCACGTGCCCGCCCTCCACTTATTCCTGCACCCATGCTCTTCTTCTTCCTCCCAAAAAAATCCCCAACCAGCTCAAACCCGAGTTCTAGCTCATCTTGCTGCCATTTTCGATCTTCTTGCTCAAAGCACCATTCACCAAACTGTTTGGGGAGATTGTTCCTTGGTATGTGACTCCTCCATTGGTCCAATTAGTTTTTGTTCTAGTGCTTTATTTGTTGCAAATTTGTGCTGCTGTGGTGACCTTGTTCTTGAGCTTGCATGTCAAATTTTCCTGGTCCCAAGTAGTTCTAATGCATGATATAACCTCTAGGCACTTATAGGAGTTGTTGCTATCAATCTTGTTGAGTTTGGTTAACTTTTATTTTGAAGTAACTAAAACTTTCAGAAATTTTAGAAAAATGTCTAGGAGAAACTTCCAAAATGGTCCTTCAAGGAAGCAAGAACTGAGGCTCGTGTTCCATGAGTCGGACGATGAACCACCAAGGGATGCTGATGTGCGGCCTTGTGAATGGCCGTCAGATGAATTCATGGGTCAAGCTGGCATCAAAGATGAATTTTACGCATACGTGCGCAACGCTGACCTCGAGGACTTCATACAAGATAAGTGTCCTCAATACCGTGGCTTAACTGATAGCTTTGTGAGAAGGTTTAGATTTTCATCTTCGCGTAATTCTCACACTGTACTGGTTGACCTATATGATAAATCTTATACCATGGATTTAGAGGATTTTAATGTTGCTTGCAAACTCCCACAGTGGGGCAGTATGAGTGATCCTCGCAAATCTGAATTTAGAGAATTCCTTGCTAGTATTATAGTGGGGGAGTCCAGGGAAGTCACACAGGCGACCATGGGGAGCATACATTTCCCTGACATTCATTACTTTGCTCTCTTTATCGGTAGATGCATAAACGGTAAGGATGAGGCTTGTCACATGTGTGTCCTTGATCTTAGTGTTCTCAGGAGTGCCGTACTAGGTGATAGGCAATCTAATTTGGGAGCCATTGTTGCACATAGACTACACCATAATGGGTTGCATGGAGATTTATTTGGTGGGATCTATGGTACCCGCATAGCCCTCTTTCTTGGTGTGTCTGTGCACATGAATGATGTACCTTTACCTCCTGCTTATTTAGACTGCCATGCTATGACTAGTCACCGGTTTATAGAGTGGGATAATCAAACCCTCAAATATCGACTAATCTTTAACAGGCAGCATGCCATCCCTATTGTTCTTCCTGCCCCTACTTTGTTTAACTTTCAGGAAAAAGGGAGATACACTATAACTATGGAAGAGGCAAATGCTTATTATAACATGACGGAGGCAGCCCGCCTTCGAGCTGCAGCTCAGCATGCAGCATCTGCTGCGTCTCAGTACGACCCCAACTACAACTTTGAATATTTGCCAGGCCAATACTGGCCATAGACCAACTTAGGCCAAAAGCCTAAGCTTGGGGGAGTACGTGTTTCTCACCGACTTACATTCATGTTCACACTTATTCTAGTTGTCGGTGCTCACACTCTTTCACTGTACCATCCATGCTTAGTTTCAATTTGTTTTTCTTAGTCTTTTCCTTGTGTGCTAGAAAAACCCAGAAAAACAAAAAAAAAATTAGTTGTAGCTTCTAGCTAGTTTACTTTCTTTGCTTGAAGTAGTAGTAAAAAAATGAAAACCCAAAAAGATTTCTCGTTCTTCTTTTGCTTGTTGGGAGCTTTCCCGTGTAAATAGTTTATTTTCTTTTCTTTAGGGGTTAAAGAGTAGAAGACCATGATAGAAATGCATAGTGGCTCTCATATGCTCTATTGTTGATTTAACCTTGAGCCATATTACGTTGTCTTCTCTCTTGTATTAAATGTCTGTAGATTCCAGCTTAGTCCAATGCACGTGCACTATTATTATTATCCACACCGTTCGGTCGTGCGAGTGAAAGGCAATAAGGATGATATATGATGAACTGATTGAGATGAGAAAAGATGGTATGAACTCGACCTCTTTTGTTTTTTGTAAATATGATGGTTCATCGTTCTTGATTCAGCTTGTTATGAATGAAACATGTTTGCAATGACAATTAGAGATCATAGCTGCTTATGCCATGCTTAATTAGCTGAGAGTTTATAATGGTCTATCTTGCGTGCCAACATGATATTAAAATGGTTGTGATGAGGTATGATGGGTGGTATCCTCCTTTGAACGATTTAAGTGATCTGACTTGGCACATGTTCACCCATGTAGTTGAAACAAATCAACATAGCCTCCACGATATTTATGTTCATGGTGATTTATATCCTACTCATGCTTGCATTCATTGTTGATTAATTTTAATGCATGTTCATGACTGTTGTCGCTCTCTAGCTGGTCGCTTCCCAGTCTTTTTCTAGCATTCACCTGTACTAAGCAGAAATACTGCTTGTGCATCCACTTCCATAAACTACAAAGTTATTCCAATGAGTCCACCATACCTTCCTATATGCGGTATTTACCTGCCGTTCCAAGTAAATTTGTATGTGCCAAACTCTAAACCTTCAAATGAAATTATGTTTCGTATGCTCGAACAGCTCATGTATCAACTAGGGTTGTCTATATATTCCATGCTAGGTGGGTTATTCTCACGATGAGTGGACTCCGCTCATCATTCATGAGAAAACGGCTGGTAATTGGGATGCCCAATCCCATGCTCAAAATCATAATAATTAAACAAAACTTCCCCAGGGCTATTGCTGGTTTGGACGGTACTCGTTGTTTCGAGCTCGCCGTGGAGTGTGCTTGTTGGTGGTTGGGGGAGTATAAACTTTACCATTCTGTTTAGGAACCGCCTATAATGTGCGTAGCATGGGAGATATCGAGATTCTTGGTTGTTATGTTGACAATGAAAGTATACCGCTAAAAATGATATTCATCTCTATTTAAAAATCGAGCTCTGGCACCTCTACAAATCCCTGCTTCCCTCTGCGAAGGGCCTATATATTTACTTTTATGCAGAGTCATCATCCTCCTATCAAAGAGCACCAGTAGGAGAGCACCTCTGTCGTTGCATGTATTACTATTAATTTGCATTGAGTATGATCATGACTGGATTTCTTTTACCGTGAATTACAATGTCTAGTCAGTCCTTGATCTTTAAAGGTGCTCTGCATTTATGTTTTGCGGTCTCAGAAAGGGCTAACGAGATACCATCTTGTTATATCATATCATGATTGTTTTGAGAAAGTGTTGTCATCCGCGGTTTATTATTATTGCTCGCTAGTTGATTATGCCATTGATGTGAGTTGTCTTGAGACCTGAAAGTTATTGTGAATATGGTTAGTTCATGATCTTGTTGAAAACCTGAATGCTAGCCTACATATTTACAACAACAAGAGCAAATAGAGTTTGTCAAAGTTTTTCTTTATCACTTTCAGTTTATCAACTGAATTGCTTGAGGACAAGCAAAGGTTTAAGCTTGGGGGAGTTGATACGTCTCCAACCTATCTACATTTCCAAACCCTCTTGCCCTTGTTTTGGACACTAACTTGCATGATTTGAATGGAACTAACCCGGACTGACGCTGTTATCAACAGAACCGCCATGGTGTTGTTTTTGTGCAGAATAAAAAGTTCTCGGAATCGCCTGAAAATCAACGGAGAATTATTTTGGAAAATATAAAAAATACCTGCAAGAAGATCCACACCAGGGGGCCCATGGCCTGCCCACGAGGGTGGGGGGCGCGCCCCCCTGCCTCGTGGGCCCCCTAGTGCAATAAATATCAGCCCATAAGTATTGTGACAAAACATGTAATAACAGCCCATAGTATTGTGACAAAACATGTAATAACAACCCATAGTGCAATAAATATCACAATATAAGCATGATGCAAAATGGACGTATCAGCTCCCCCAAGCTTAGACCTCGCTTGTCCTCAAGCGAAAGCCGACATCGAGAAATATTTCCACATCTTTAGAGATAGAGGTGTCGACAAAAACAAAATACGGACATGAGGGCATCATGATCATTTTCATAACAACAACATATATATATTGTCATATGATTCTTATGCTAAAGTAACAATTCATCCACAATATCAAGCATGAAGCATAAACTTCAATGGAAACTAACAAACATTGATCTCGGTCATTGAAGCAATTGCAATTTATCGTAACATCGGAAAGAGTCAACATAAGAGCTTGTCAGCAAGCCTACATACATAACCATCATATAGTCTTTCACAATTGCTCACACTCACGCAATACTTATGTTTATGGAGTTTTAATCGGACACAGAGAAAGATAGGGGCTTATGGTGTTGCCTCGTAACCTTTTATCTCAAGGGTAATGTCAATAGTAATAGATCATGAAAACTTACATCCAAGTGGGTATATATGTCAGGATCTTTCCAACACAGTGTGCTTGCCAAAGGATAAAATGTAAAAAAGGAAAGGTGAATTTCACCTTGACTCTTATAAGGCGAGAATAATAGATAGGCCCTTCGCAGAGGGAAGTAGACGTTGGCATGTGTTTTTATGGTTGGATGCACAAAGTCTTAGCATAGAAGAACTTCACTTTATATTGCCACTTGTGATAAGGACCTTTATTATGCAGTCCGTCGCTTTTATTACTTCCATATCACAAGATCGTATAAAGCTAATTTCTCCCACACTAATAAATCATACATATTTTAGCGAGTTTGCAACATGAAAAGTTACTTGGAAGGATCTTTCTCAATCCATAGGTAGGTATGGTGGACTCTCATGGCAAAACTGGGTTTAAGGATGTATGGAAGCACAAGTAGTATCTCTACTTAGTGCGAGGAGTTTTGGCTAGCATGAGGGGGAAAGGCAAGCTCAACATGTTGGATGATCCATGACAATATACTTTATTTCAGATATAGGGAAACATAACCCATTACGTTGTCTTCCTTGTCCAACATCAACTCTTTAGCATGTCATACTTCAATGAGTGCTCACAATCATAAAAGATGTCCAAGATAGTATATTTGTATGTGAAGCCTCTCTTCTTTTATTACTTCCTATTAATTGCAACGATGACCAAAACTATGTTTGTCAACTCCCAACAACTTTTATTTATCATACTCTTATATGTGAAGTCATTACTTCCCATAAGATCAATATGATCTCTTGGATGCTCTTTATGTTTTCTTTCTTTTTATCATGACCGAAGTGAGGAAATCAAGCCCTTGACTCAACACTGATCTTTATTATATAGCTCGCAAACTCGATTACAAAGGGTAAAGATCATAAGGCAAAAGCTCACAACTAGATCATGCTAACTTTATTCTACTAGATCAAGATACTATGAAAATGTTCGAACTAAGTGAAACGGTAAAGATAGGAGTGATGGTGGTACGATACCGGGGTCACTCCCCCAAGCTTGGCAGTTGCCAAGGGGAGTGCCCATACCCATATGATTATGTCTCCTTCTTCGGGGGTGGTGATGATGGAGTTGAAAGTAGTGACGCCAGATCATCATATATCAAGCGTAGGAGATCCTCCAGCTTGCGGATAATACCTTTGAGTGCAGCTATGTAATCTTCAACAAAATATTTTCACTTGTGAGATGCTTGTTTCGAATTTGAGCTAACTCGATCATCCTGAAAGCTTCAATCTTAGTTGAGGTAAAGAGATTAGGAAGATATTTAGGGTGTCTTCTTCTCCCAATACCTGAGCCGGATCTTCCACCACCATATTGATCTTCTTCTCCTTGTGGATCTCCTCGGGTCCTTCCCTCTTCGTTGTTGGAGGAGGGAGACGACATGATGCCTGGCTTCGCAAACCCTAGCAGAAAACAGCTCGAAACAAGAACAGAGGATTTTTGAGTGATACAGAGGTCAAAACCTTCGGGAGTATAGATGATGAAATTTTACCGACCAAAAGGAGTAACCCACAAGAAAACGGAGTCCGGGAGGCACACGAGCTGCCCACGAGGCAGGGGGAGCGCCCTGAGTGGGGGGCACGCCCTCCACCCTCGTGGATGCCTCGTGTCTCTTCCGGGCTGCTACTTATTTTTCTATTTTTCTAAATATTCCAAAACGGAGAAAAATTGCCTTTAGAACTGTTTTGGAGTCTGTTTACTTACCGTATCACATACCTCTTCCTTTTCGGAGGCTGAATCGTTCTGGAAAGTGTCCCTTATGTATTCCTCCGCGGTTACGGTTTCAATAACATTGGTTTCAACATTTATAGGATTACCTGAGATATAATGTTTGATTCTTTGACCGTTCACCACATTGGATTTGTGCCTTCGAAGTTGTTGATTTTTTTGGCACCGGAACGATAGACCTCCTCGATGACATAAGGTCCTTCCCACTTGGAGAGAAGTTTTCCTGCAAAAAATCTTAAACGAGAGTTGAATAGCAAGACATAATCACCTACGTTAAACTCACGCTTTTGTATCCTTTTGTCATGCCATCTTTTAACTTTTTCTTTAAACAGCTTGACATTCTCATAGGCTTGGGTTCTCCTTTCATCAAGGCAGCTAATGTGAAATAGCCTCTTCTCACCGGCAAGTTTGAAATCATAATTGAGCTCTTTGATAGCCCAATATGCCTTATGTTCTAGCTCAAGAGGTAAGTGACAAGCTTTTCCATATACCATCTTATATGGAGACATACCCATAGGATTTTTTTATGCAGTTCTATAGGCCCATAATGCATCATCAAGTTTCTTGGACCAATTCTTCCTAGACCTATTAACTATCTTTTTCAAAATTAATTTCAACTCTCTATTACTTAGTTCTACTTAACCACTAGTCTGTGGGTGATAGGGGGATGCAATTCTATGGTAGACATCATATTTAGCATGCATCTTACGGAAAGCACCATGAATAAAGTGCGAACCACCATCAGTCATTAGATATCTAGGGACTCCAAACCTCGGAAAAAAACTTCTTTAAGCATCTTAATAGAGGTGTTATGATCAGCACTACTAGTTGTAATAGCTTCTACCCACTTAGTAACGTAATCAATAACAACTAAAATATGTGTGTACCCATTAGAGGCAGGAAATGGTCCCATATAATCAAAGCCCCAAACATCAAATGGTTCAATAACAAGTGAATAATTCATAGGCATTTCTTGGCGTCTACTAATATTACCAATCCTTTGACATTCATCACAAGATAAGACAAACTTACGGGCATCCTTGAAGAGAGTAGGCCAATAAAAACCGGATTGCAATACCTTGTGTGCAGTTCTATCTCCCGCATGGTGTCCTCCAGAAGCTTCGGAGTGGCACTTGCATAGGATCTGTTCCTGTTGATGCTCAGGTACACAACGTCTAATGATACCATCTACTCCTTCTTTATAAAGATGTGGGTCATCCCAGAAGTAATGTCTCAAATCATAGAAGAACTTTTTCTTTGCTGGTATGTGAAGCTAGGAGGTATAAACTTAGCAACAATATAATTAGCATAATCAGCATACCAAGGAGTAGTACGAGAAGTATTTATGACAGCTAATTGTTCATCCGGAAAGCTATCATCAATAGGTTGTGGGTCATCAAGTACGTTCTCTAACCTAGACAAGTTGTCTGCAACGGGGTTCTCATCTCCCTTTCTATCAATAATATGCAAGTCAAATTCTTGCAGCAAGAGAACCCATCTAATAAGTCTAGGTTTAGCATCTTTCTTTTCCATAAGGTATTTGATAGCAGCATGATCAGTATGAATAGTTACTTTAGAATCAACGATATAGGGTCTAAACTTATCACAAGCAAATACAACTGCTAAAAATTCTTTCTCAGTAGTAGCATGATTTCTTTGGGCACTATCTAGAGTTTTACTAGCATACCAGATAACATTCAATTTCTTATCAACTCTTTGCCCTAGAACAGCACCTACAACATAATCACTAGCATCACACATAATCTCAAAGGGTAAATTCCAGTCAGGAGGCTGGACAATAGGTGCAGAGATCAATGCTTTCTTAAGTATTTCAAATGCTTCTAGACAATCATCATCAAAGACAAAAGGAATATCTTTTTGTAAGGGATTAGTCAGAGGCCTGGAGATTTTGGAGAAGTCCTTTATGAACCTCCTATAAAACCCGGCATGACCAAGGAAACTTCGTATACCTTTGATGTCCTTAGGGCATGGCATCTTTTCAATAGCATCAACTTTAGCTTTGTCAACTTCAATACCTCTTTCAGAAATTTTATGTCCCAAGACAATGCCTTCATTAACCATAAAGTGGCACTTCTCCCAATACAAGACAAGATTAGTGTCTTCACATCTCTGCAAAACTCGATCAAGGTTTCTTAAGAAATCATCAAAAGAAGTTCCATAAACGGAGAAATCATCCATGAAAACCTCAACAATCTTTTCACAAAAATCAGAGAATATATCCATCATGCATCTTTGAAAGGTAGCAGGTGCATTACATGAACCAAAAGGCATACATCTATAAGCAAAGGTACCGAAAGGACAAGTAAAAGTGGTCTTTTCTTGATCCCCTTTTGACACAGGTATTTGAGAGAAACCAGAATAACCATCTAGAAAGCAAAAATGAGTATGTTTGGATAACCTTGCTAGCATTTGATCAATAAATGGCAAGGGGTAATGATCTTTCTTAGTAGCTTTACTTAACTTATGGAAATCAATTACCATCCTATAACCTGTAACTATTCTTTGTGGGACCAATTCATCCTTATCATTAGGAACGACAGTCATACCTCCCTTCTTAGGGACACAATGGACAAGACTTACCCACTGGCTATGAGCAACGGGATAGATAATACCTGCCTCTGGAAGCTTTAGTATTTCCTTCCTTACCACTTCTTTCATCTTAGGATTTAAGCGTCGTTGATGATCAATAACTGGTTTGACATTTTCTTCCAAATTTATCTTGTGTTGGCATATAGTGGGACTAATGCCCTTAAGATCATCCATAGTATATCCAATGGCAGCACTGTGCTTTTTCAGAGTTTTCAATAGTTTTTCTTCTTCCTGCTCTGAAAGGTTAGCACTAATAATAACATGATATATTTTCTTTTCATCAAGATAAACATACTTAAGATTATCACGCAAAGGTTTAAGTTCAAACACGGGATCACCCTTGGGTGGAGGAGGATCCCCTAGGATTTCAACATGCAAGTTGTTTTTCAATACGGGTCCCTGTTTAAAGAATATTTCATCTATTTCCCTTCTCTCATTCACATGCATATCATTTTCATGGTCTAGCAAGTATTGTTCTAAATGATCATTAGGAGGCACAACAATAGAAGTAAGACCAATAATTTCATCATTACTAGGTAATTCTTTATCAAGGGGTTGTCTACGGAATTTAGAAAAGTTAAAATCATGAGACATATCCCCTAATCCAATAGTAACAATATCTTTCACGCGGTCTATCTTGCCATTAACAGTATTCAAGAAGGGTCTACCAAATATGATGGGACAAAATTCATCTTGTGTGGAACTAAGAACAAGAAAATCAGCAGGGTATTTAACCTTCCCACACAATACTTCAACATCTCTAACAATCCCAACTGGTGAAATAGTGTCTCTATTAGCTAGCTTAATCGTAACATCAATCCCTTCTAACTCAACAGGTGCAATATCATGCATAATTTCTCGATATAAATCAAGAGGGATAATACTCGCACTAGCACCTACGTCACATAAGCCAAGATAGCAATGATCTCCTATCTTAACAGAGATAACAGGCAAGCCTACAACAGGTCTATGTCTATTCCTAGCATTGGGTTTGGCTATTCTAGCAGACTCTTCTTGGAGGTAAATAACATGTCCATCTAAATCTTCTACCAAGAGATCTTTAACCATAGCAACACTAGGTTCATCTTTAATTTGCTCAGAGGGTGTAGGTGTTCTAGTATTGCTCTTACGAACTACAGTTGAAGCTTGAGCATGATCCTTTATCCTAACAGGGAAAGGTGGTTTCTCAATATAAGCAGTAGGAACAATAGGATCAACATTGTAAGTGGTAGTCTTTTCTTCAACTTTAATAGGTTCAACTACTTTTACTTCAATAGGGGGATGGTATTTAAACCACTTCTCCTTGGGGAGATCAGCATGAGTAGCAACTGATTTACAGAAAGAAGCTACTATCTCAAAGTCAAGTCCGTCTTTAGTGCTAAACTCACGGAAAACATTGGTATCCATAAAAGCTTTAACACAATCAAACATAGGGGTCATACCTGACTCCTTACCTTCGTCGAGATCCCAATCTTCGGAGTTGCGTTTAATTCTTTCCAATAAATCCCATTTGAATTCAACAGTCTTCATCATAAAAGAGCCAGAACAAGAAGTGTCGAGCATGGAGCGATTATTGAGAGAAAGCCGAGCATAAATTTTTTGAATGATCATTTCTTTTGAGAGCTCGTGATTGGGGCATGAATATAACATTGACTTAAGCCTCCCCCAAGCTTGAGAGATGCTTTCTCCTTCGCGAGGCCAAAAATTATAAATATAATTACGATCACGATGAACCTGGTGCATAGGGTAGAACTTCTGATGAAATTCCAACTTCAGACGATTATAGTTCCATGATCCAATATCATCACGTAGCCTAAACCATGTCAATGCATCTCCCTTCAAAGATAAAGGGAAGACCTTCTTCTTGATAACATCCTCGGGCATACCTGCAAGCTTAAATAATCCACAAACTTCATCCACATATATTAGATGTAAATCGGGATGCAGTGTTCCGTCTCCTGTAAAAGGATTTTCAAGCCGTTTCTCTATCATACCCGAAGGCATTTCAAAGCAAACATTTTCAGTAGGTGTAGTAGGTTGAGGAGCAACTCTTTGCACTTCTGATCGGGGTGAAGATACCCCGAACAAGCCCCTCAAAGGATTTTGAGCCATAGTAATAAGTGATAATAAATTTCAGCACACTATATAATTTTTTCCTTACCAAATTCCACTTACCAAAGGCGCTTCACTCCCCGGCAACGGTGCCAAAAAGGAGTCTTGATGACCCACAAGTGTAGGGGATCTATCGTAGTCCTTTCGATAAGTAAGAGTGTCGAACCCAACGAGGAGCAGAAGGAAATGATAGGCAGTTTTCAGTAAGGTATTGTCTGCAAGCACTGAAATTATAGGTAACAGATAGTTTTGTGATAAGGTAATTGGTAGCAAGTGACAAAAGGTAAAAGTAAATAAGGTGCAGCAAGGTGGTCCATTCCTTTTTGTAGCAAAGGACAAGCCTGGACAAACTCTTACATGAAGGAAATCGCTCCCGAGGACACATGGGAATTATCGTCAAGCTAGCTTTCGTCACGATCATCTGATTCGCGTTCGATACTTTGATAATTTGATATGTGGGTGGACCGGTGCTTGGGTGATGTCCTTGCTTGGAAAAGCCTCCCACATATGATCAACCTCTAATGCAAGCATCCGCAAGTACAAAAGAAGTATTAAGGTAAACCTAACCATAGCCTGAAACATATGGATCCAAATCAGCCCCTTAGGAAGCAACGCATAAACTAGGGTTAAAGCTTCTGTCACTCTAGCAACCCATCATCTACTTATTACTTCCCAATGCCTTCCTCTAGGCCCAAATAATGGTGAAGTGTCATGTAGTCGACGTTCACATGACACCACTAGAGGAGAGACAACATACATCTCATCAAAATATCGAACGAAGACCAAATTCACATGACTACTAATAGCAAGACTTCTCCCATGTCCTCAGGAACAAAAGTAACTAATCACAAGACATAATATGGTTCATGATCAGAGGGGTATTAATATGCATAATGGATCTGAACAGATGATCTTCCACCAAATAAACCAACTGTCATCAACTACAAGGAGTAATCAACAATACTAGCAACCCACAAGTACCAATCTGAGGTTTGGGTACAAAGATTGGATACAAGAGATGAACTAGGGTTTGAGAGGAGTTGGTGCTGGTGAAGATGTTGATGAAGATAGCTCTCCCCAAGATGGTAGAGTTGTTGGTGATGACGGCGGTGACGATTTCCCCCTCCCAGAGGGAAGTATCCTCGGCAGAACAGCTCTGCCGGAGCCCTAGATTAGTTTCCGCCTCGAGACGGCGGCGTCTGGTCCCGAAAGAATCCTTGTGGTTTTTTCCAGGTCAAAAGACCTCATGTAGGAGAAGATAGGCATCGGGGGGCCTTCGGGGGGCCCACGAGACAGGGGGCGCGCCCTGAGAGGGGGGAGCGCCCCCCACCCTCGTAGACAGCCGGTGGCCCCCCTCGTGAACTTCTTTCGCCAGATATTTTCTATATTTTCTGAAACGGAGTTCTATGGAGTTTCGGGGCTTTTGAAGTAGTGCAGAATAGGTTTCCAGAGTTTGCTCCTTTTCCAGCCTAGTATTCCAGCTGCCGGCATGCTCCCTCTTCATGTAAACCTTGTAAAATAAGAGAGAAAAGGCATAAGTATTGTGACAAAACATGTAATAATAGCCCATAGTGCAATAAATATGAACATATAAGCATGATGCAAAATGGACGTATCAGTGAATCATCTTCTACTGGAGTTGTTTTTTGCATTTCCTCCATTTTGGTGTGCAATATGATTGAAGAGTTGTTAGTACAGTGTTAGAAACGTTATATTTTAGGTGGCAAATTACATGTGAACTGAAAATGTTACATAATGCTTACGTGTGCTATTCATACATCCATAAGACAAGATGAAGGTTGGGGAGGGGGGACGATTTGGGACATGTTCGATGAACAATGGGGGGCAGGGGGGCTATGGATTACGAGGATGGAAATTTTTGATGGGGAACGTTGCATGGGAAACAAAAATTTTTCCTACCGTTCACCAAGATCAATCTAGTAGATGCAACTACGAGGGGAGAGTGTGATCTACGTACCCTTGTAGATCGCTAAGCGGAAGCGTTATGAACGCGGATGATGGAGTCGTACTCGTCGCGATTCAGATCGCCGAAGACCTAGCACCGAAGCAACGGTGCCTCCGCGTTCTTCACACGTACGGCTCGGGGACGTCTCCTCCTTCTTGATCCAGCAAGGGGTGGAGGAGAGGTTGGTGGAGAACCGGCAGCAGGACGGCGTGGTGGTGATGGTGGAGAAGAACTCCAGCAGGGCTTCGCCTAAGCACCGCGGGAGAAGAAGATGTAACGGGAGAGGGAGGGCAGCACCGAGGCACAAACTGTGTTGGCTGCCCTCCCTTTGCCCCACTATATATAGGGGGGGTGGAGAGGTGAGGGCGCCCTTAGGGTTTCCCCTTAGGGGCCGGCGGCCAGGGAAGGGGAGGGGGCGGCGGCCAGGGCAGGGGGGGCGGCCAGGCCCTAGGGTTTCCCCCCCTAGGTGCCTTGCCCCCCAAGGCCAAGGGGTGCGGCCAGCCCTAGGGGGTCCCACCCCCTTAGCCGCATGAGGAGAGGGCCCAGGGGGGGCGCACAGCCCCCTGAGGGCTGTGGTGTTCCCCCTTGTGGCCCACTAGGCCCAGAACCACTTCCGGACCCCCCGAAACCCCTTCCGGTACTCCGCCGATTTCCCGATGCTCCCCGGAACACTTCCGGTACTCCGAAACCTTTCATCCTATATATCAATCTTCGTCTCCGGACCATTCCGGAGACCCTCGTCATGTCCGGGATCTCATCCGAGACTCCGAACAACCTTCGGTAACCATACACATTTCTCACTAACAACCCTAGCGTCACCGAACGTTAAGTGTGTAGACCCTGCGGGTTCGGAAACCATGTAGACATGACCGAGACACTCCCAGGTCAATAACCAATAGCGGGATCTGGATACCCATATTGGTTCCTACATGTTTCTCGATGATCTCATCGGATGAACCACGATGTCAAGGATTCAGGCAATCCCGTATACAGTTCCCTTTGTCTCGTCGGTATGTTACTTGCCCGAGATTCGATCGTCGGTATCTCTATACCTAGTTCAATCTCGTTACCGGCAAGTCTCTTTACTCGTTACCGTAATACATAATCCCGTGACCAACTACTTAGTCACTTTTGAGCTCATTGAGATGACGTATTACCGAGTGGGCCCGGAGATACCTCTCCGTCACACGGAGTGACAAATCCCAGTCTTGATCCATGTCAACTCAACAGACACCCTCGGAGATACCTGTAGAGTACCTTTATAGTCACCCAGTTACGTTGTGATGTTTGGTACACACAAAGCACTCCTACGGTGTCAGTGAGTTACATGATCTCATGGTCATAGGAACTTATACTTGACATGCAGAAAACTATAGCGATAACTGTCACGATCAAAAGCTATGTTAACGTTTGGGTCTCGTCCATCACATCATTCTCCTAATGATGTGATCCCGTTATCAAATGACAACTCATGTCTATGACCTGGAAACCGCGGTCATCTTTGATCAACGAGCTAGTCCTGTAGAGGCTCACTAGGGACACAAAGTCTGTCTATTCATCCACACGTGTATCTGAGTTTCCAATCAATACAATTATAGCATGGATAATAAACGATTATCATGAACAAGGAAATATAATAATAACTCTTTTATTATTGCCTCTAGGGCATATTTCCAACAGTCTCCCACTTGCACTAGAGTCAATAATCTAGCATTACAAGGTAATGAATCTAACACCCATAGAGTCTTGGTGTTGATCATGCTTAGCCCGTGGAAGAGGCTTAGTCAACGGATCTGCAACATTCAAATCCGTGTGTACTTTGCAAATGTTTATGTCCTCCTCCTTGACCGAATCACGGATGGAATTGAAACGTCGCTTTATGTGTCTGGTCCTCTTGTGAAACCTTGGTTCCTTGGCTAGAGCAATGGCACCAGTGTTGTCACAGAACAGAGTCATTGGGTTCAGTGCACTAGGCACAACTCCAAGATCTGTCATGAACTCCTTCATCCAGACACCTTCCTTCGCCGCCTCCGAGGCAGCTATATACTCCGCTTCACATGTAGAATCAGCTACCACGCTCTGCTTGGAACTGCACCAGCTTACCGCTCCCCCGTTGAGAATATATACGTATCCGGTTTGTGACTTAGAGTCATCCGGATCTGTGTCAAAGCTTGCATCGACGTAACCCTTTACGACGAGCTCTTGATCACCTCCATAAACGAGAAACATACCCTTAGTCCTTTTCAGGTACTTTAGGATATTCTTGACCGCTGTCCAGTGATCCATACCAGGATTACTCTGAAACCTTCCGGCCATACTTATGGCAAGGCTGACATCTGGTCTTGTGCACAGCATTGCATACATGATAGAGCCTATGGCTGAAGCATAGGGGACGACACTCATCTTTTCTCTGTCATCCGCAGTCACTGGGCATTGAGTCTTACTCAACTTCGTACCTTGCAATACCGGCAAGAACCCCTTCTTGGATTGATCCATTTTGAACTTCTTCAAAACTTTATCAAGGTATGTGCTTTGTGAAAGTCCTATCAAGCGTCTTGATCTATCTCTATAGATCTTGATGCCCAATATGAAAGCAGCTTCACCGAGATCTTTCATCGAAAAACTCTTGTTCGAATACCCCTTCACGCTATCCAAAAATTCTATATTGTTTCCAATCAGCAATATGTCATCCACATATAATATTAGAAACGCTATAGAGCTCCCACTCACTTTCTTGTAAATACAAGCTTCATTGTAAACTTGTATAAACCCAAACGCTTTGATCACCTCATCAAAGCGAAGATTCCAACTCCGAGATGCTTGCACCAGCCCATAAATGGAACGCTGGAGCCTGCATACTTTGTCAGCATTCTCTGGATCGACAAAACCTTCTGGTTGCATCATATACAACTCTTCCTTAAGAAAACCGTTAAGGAATGCTGTTTTGACATCCATCTGCCAAATTTCATAATCGAAATATGCAGCTATTGCTAACATGATTCGGACGGATTTAAGCATCGCTACGGGTGAGAAAGTCTCATCGTAGTCAATCCCTTGAACTTGTGAAAAACCCTTTGCCACAAGTCGAGCTTTATACACGGTGACATTACCGTCAGCGTCCGTCTTCCTCTTAAAAATCCATTTATTCTGAATGGCCTTCCGCCCTTCAGGTAATACTTCCAAAGTCCATACTTTGTTTTCATACATGGATCCCATCTCGGATTTCATGGCCTCTAACCATTTGTCGGAATCCGGGCCCACCATCGCTTCTCCATAGCTCGTAGGTTCACCGTTGTCTAACAACATGACCTCCAAGACAGGGTTACCGTACCACTCAGGTGCAGTGCGTACCCTTGTCGACCTACGAGGTTCGGTAGTAACTGGATCAGAAGCTTCTTGATCATCATCATTGGCTTCTTCTTCAACCTCTGCAGGCTCCACAAAAACATCTTTCTGTGCTGCGCTACTCTCTGGTTGAAGCAAAGGTTCAATAACCTCATCAAGTTCTACCTTCCTCCCACTCAATTCTTTCGAGAGAAACTCTTTCTCGAGAAAGAACCCGTTCTTAGCGACAAACACTTTGCTCTCGGATCTGAGATAGAAGGTGTACCCAACAGTTTCTTTTGGGTATCCTATGAAGACACATTTGTCCGCTTTGGGTTCGAGCTTTTCTGGCTGAAGCCTTTTGACATAAGCATCGCAACCCCAAACCTTGAGAAAAGACAACTTAGGTTTCTTACCAAACCACAGTTCATACGGTGTTGTCTCAACGGACTTGGATGGAGCCCTATTTAAAGTGAATGCAGCTGTCTCTAACGCATATCCCCAAAACGATAGTGGCAAATCGGCAAGAGACATCATAGAACGTACCATATCTAATAGGGTTCGATTACGACGTTCGGACACACCATTACGCTGTGGTGTTCCAGGTGGCGTTAACTGTGAAACAATTCCACATTTTCTTAAGTGATCACCAAACTCATAACTCAGATATTCTCCCCCTCGATCAGATCGTAGGAACTTGATCTTCTTGTTACGATGATTTTCTACTTCACTCTGAAATTGCTTGAACTTTTCAAAAGTTTCAGACTTATGCTTCATCAAGTAAATATACCCATATCTACTTAAGTCGTCAGTGAAGGTGAGAAAATAACGATATCCACCGCGCGCCGTTACACTCATCTGACCGCACACATCAGTATGTATGATTTCCAATAAGTCACTTGCCCGTTCCATTGTCCCTGAAAACGGGGTCCTTGTCATCTTGCCCATGAGGCACGGCTCGCACGCGTCAAGTGATTCAAAATCAAGAGACTCCAAAAGTCCATCAGCATGGAGCTTCCTCATGCGTTTTACGCCGATATGACCGAGACGGCAGTGCCACAAGAAAGTGGTATTATCATTATCTACTCTACATCTTTTGGCATCAATGTTATGAACATGTGTATCATCACTATCGAGATTCAATAAGAATAAACCCCTAACTTCGGGTGCATGACCATAAAAGATATTACTCATATAAATAGAACAACCATTATTCTCTGACTTAAATGAGTAACCGTCTCGCAATAAACAAGATCCAGATATAATGTTCATGCTTAACGCAGGCACTAAATAACAATTATTCAGGTTCATAACTAATCCCGATGGTAATCGAAGAGCGAGCGTGCCGACGGCGATCACATCAACCTTGGAACCATTTCCCACGCGCATCGTCACTTCGTCCTTCGCCAGCCTCCGTTTATTCCGCAGTTCCTGTTTAAAGTTGCAAATGTGAGCAACCGAACCGGTATCAAATACCCAGGCACTACAACGAGAGTTGGTAAGGTACACATCAATAACATGTATATCACATATACCTTTGTTGTTGTTGGCCCCCTTCTTGTCCGCCAGATACTTGGGGCAGTTCCGCTTCCAGTGGCCGTTCCCCTTGCAATAGAAACACTCAGTCTCTGGCTTGGGCCCAGCCTTGGGTTTCTTCACTGGATTGGCAACTGCTTTGCCACCCTTCTTAGAGTTACCCTTCTTGCCCTTGCCATTCTTCTTGAAACTGGTGGTCTTATTGACCATCAACACTTGATACTCCTTCTGGATGTCTGCCTCAGCGACTTTCAGCATTGAAAACAGCTCGGCGATGGTTTTATTCATCCCTTGCATGTTGTACTGCTGGACGAAGCTCTTGTAGCTTGGAGGGAGTGACTGGAGAATTCTGTCAATGATAGCCTCATCCGGGAACACAAGTCCCAGATCAGCTATGCGGGTATAGTACCCAGACATCTTCAGCAAGTGCTCACTGACAGACGAATTCTCCTCCATCTTACAAGCGAAGAATTTATCGGTGGTCTCATACCTCTCGATCTTAGCATTCTTCTCAAAGATGAACTTCAACTCCGTGTACATCTCATATGCACCATGACGTTCAAAACGCCTTTGAAGTCCTCCTTCCAAGCCGTACAACATGGCACATTGCACTATCGAATAGTCATCCGAACGCGTCTGCCAAACGTTCATAACGTCCGCAGAGGCTCCAGGAGCGGGGGGGTCACCTAGCGGTGCATTTAGGACATAAACCTTTTGGGCAGCTGTGAGGATGATCCTCAGATTGCGGAGCCAGTCCACAAAGTTGCTCCCGTCATCTTTCAGTTTAGCTTTCTCTAGGAACGCATTAAAATTCAGGGGAACTCCTGCGCGAGCCATCTACAACATAAGTTTGCAAAGACATTTTAGACTATTGTTCATGATAAGTGAGTTATTACCTAATCAAATTAATTATAACTCCCACTCAAATTGACATCCCTCCGGTCATTCGAGCGTGACATGATCCAAATCCACCAACCCAAGTCCGATCATCACGTGAGATGAGGTGGTGTCAATGGTGAACATCAACATGTTGATCATATCTACTATATGACTCATGCTCGACCTTTCGGTCCTCCGTGTTCCGAGGCCATGTCTGTACATGCTAGGCTCGTCAAGTCTAACCCGAGTGTTCTGCATGTGCAAAACTGGCTTGCACCCGTTGTATGCGAACGTAGAGTCTATCACACCCGATCATCACGTGGTGCTTCGAAACGACGAACCTTCGCAACGGCGCACACTCGGGGGGAACACAATTTTATCTTGATATTTTAGTGAAGGATCATCTTATAATGCTACCGTCGTCCTAAGCAAAATAAGATGCATAAAAGGATTAACATCACATGCAAATCATAAGTGACATGATATGGCCATCAACTCGTGCTTTTGATCTCCATCTCCAAAGCACCGGCATGATCTCCATCGTCACCGGCGCCACACCATGATCTCCATCATCGTGTCGCCATCGGGGTTGTCGGCGCCTACCATGCTCTTACTACTATTGCTACCGTTTAGCGATAAAGTAAAGCATTACAAAGCGCTTGAAGATTGACACGCAGGTCATACAAAAATTAAAGACAACCCTATGGCTCCTGCCGGTTGCCGTATGCATCGACATGCAAGTCGATATTAACTATTACAACATGATCATCTCATACATCAAATATAATTCATCATGTCATTGGCCATATCATATCACATGCATACCCTGCAAAAACAAGTTAGACGTCCTCTAATTTGTTGTTGCATGTTTTACGTGGCTGCTATGGGTATCTAGCAAGAACGTTTCTTACCTACGCAAAACCACAACGGTGATATTCAAGTTGCTATTTAACCTTCTACAAGGACCGCCTTGTTCTATTCCGATTCAACTAAGATAGGAGAGACAGACACCCGCCAGCCATCTTATGCAACAAAAGTCACATGTCTGTCGATGTAACCGGTCTCATGTACGTGGACATGTAAAGTTGGTCCGGGCCGCTTCATCCTATAATACCGCTGAATCAAGAAAGACTAAGGAGGGCAGAAATTTAAACATCAACGCCACAAACCCTTTTGTGTTCTACTCGAGAAAGCATCTACGCAAGATCCTAGCTCATGATGCCACTGTTGGGGAACGTTGCATGGGAAACAAAAATTTTCCTACCCGTTCACCAAGATCAATCTAGTAGATGCAACTACGAGGGGAGAGTGTGATCTACGTACCCTTGTAGATCGCTAAGCGGAAGCGTTATGAACGCGGATGATGGAGTCGTACTCGTCGCGATTCAGATCGCCGAAGACCTAGCACCGAAGCAACGGTGCCTCCGCGTTCTTCACACGTACGGCTCGGGGACGTCTCCTCCTTCTTGATCCAGCAAGGGGTGGAGGAGAGGTTGATGGAGAACCGGCAGCACGACGGCGTGGTGGTGATGGTGGAGAAGAACTCCAGCAGGGCTTCGCCTAAGCACCGCGGGAGAAGAAGATGTAACGGGAGAGGGAGGGCAGCACCGAGGCACAAACTGTGTTGGCTGCCCTCCCTTTGCCCCACTATATATAGGGGGGGTGGAGAGGTGAGGGCGCCCTTAGGGTTTCCCCTTAGGGGCCGGCGGCCAGGGCAAGGGGAGGGGGCGGCGGCCAGGGCAGGGGGGCGGCCAGGCCCTAGGGTTTCCCCCCCTAGGTGCCTTGCCCCCCAAGGCCAAGGGGTGCGGCCAGCCCTAGGGGGTCCCACCCCCTTAGCCGCATGAGGAGAGGGCCCAGGGGGGGCGCACAGCCCCCTGAGGGCTGTGGTGTTCCCCCTTGTGGCCCACTAGGCCCAGAACCACTTCCGGACCCCCCGAAACCCCTTCCGGTACTCCGCCGATTTCCCGATGCTCCCCGGAACACTTCCGGTACTCCGAAACCTTTCATCCTATATATCAATCTTCGTCTCCGGACCATTCCGGAGACCCTCGTCATGTCCGGGATCTCATCCGGGACTCCGAACAACCTTCGGTAACCATACACATTTCTCACTAACAACCCTAGCGTCACCGAACGTTAAGTGTGTAGACCCTGCGGGTTCGGAAACCATGTAGACATGACCGAGACACTCCCAGGTCAATAACCAATAGCGGGATCTGGATACCCATATTGGTTCCTACATGTTTCTCGATGATCTCATCGGATGAACCACGATGTCAAGGATTCAGGCAATCCCGTATACATTTCCCTTTGTCTCGTCGGTATGTTACTTGCCCGAGATTCGATCGTCGGTATCTCTATACCTAGTTCAATCTCGTTACTGGCAAGTCTCTTTACTCGTTACCGTAATACATAATCCCGTGACCAACCACTTAGTCACTTTGAGCTCATTGAGATGACGTATCACCGAGTGGGCCCGGAGATACCTCTCCGTCATACGGAGTGACAAATCCCAGTCTCGATCCATGTCAACTCAACAGACACCCTCGGAGATACCTGTAGAGTACCTTTATAGTCACCCAGTTACGTTGTGACGTTTGGCACACACAAAGCACTCCTACGGTGTCAGTGAGTTACATGATCTCATGGTCATAGGAACTTATACTTGACATGCAGAAAACTATAGCGATAACTGAAACGATCAAAAGCTATGTTTAACGTTTGGGTCTCGTCCATCACATCATTCTCCTAATGATGTGATCCCGTTATCAAATGACAACTCATGTCTATGACCTGGAAACCGCGGTCATCTTTGATCAACGAGCTAGTCCTGAAGAGGCTTACTAGGGACACAAAGTTTGTCTATTTATCCACACATGTATTTAAGTTTCCAATCAATACAATTATAGCATGGATAATAAACGATTATCATGAACAAGGAAATATAATAATAAATCTTTTATTATTGCCTCTAGGGCATATTTCCAACAGTCTCCCACTTGCACTAGAGTCAATAATCTAGCATTACAAGGTAATGAATCTAACACCCATAGAGTCTTGGTGTTGATCATGCTTAGCCCGTGGAAGAGGCTTAGTCAACGGATCTGCAACATTCAAATCCGTGTGTACTTTGCAAATGCTTATGTCCTCCTCCTTGACTGAATCGCGGATGGAATTGAAGCGTTGCTTTATGTGTCTGGTCCTCTTGTGAAACCTTGGTTCCTTGGCTAGAGCAATGGCACCAGTGTTGTCACAAAACAGAGTCATTGGGTTCAATGCACTAGGCACAACTCCAAGATCTGTCATGAACTCCTTCATCCAGACACCTTCCTTTGCCGCCTCCGAGGCAGCTATGTACTCCGCTTCGCATGTAGAATCGGCTACCACGCTTTGCTTGGAACTGCACCAGCTTACCGCTCCCCCGTTGAGAATATATACGTATCCGGTTTGAGACTTAGAGTCATCCGGATCAGTGTCAAAGCTTGCATCGACGTAACCCTTTACGACGAGCTCTTGATCACCTCCATAAACGAGAAACATCTCCTTAGTCCTTTTTAGGTACTTCAGGATATTCTTGACCGCTGTCCAGTGATCCATACCAGGATTACTTTGAAACCTTCCGGCCATACTTATGGCAAGGCTGACATCTGGTCTTGTGCACAGCATTGCATACATGATAGAGACTATGGCTGAAGCATAGGGGATGACACTCATCTTTTCTCTATCTTCCGCAGTCACTGGGCATTGAGTCTTACTCAACTTTGTACCTTGCAATACCGGCAAGAACCCCTTCTTGGATTGATCCATTTTGAACTTCTTCAAAACTTTATCAAGGTATGTACTTTGTGAAAGTCCTATCAAGCGTCTCGATCTATCTCTATAGATCTTGATGCCCAATATGAAAGCAGCTTCACCGAGGTCCTTCATCGAAAAACTCTTGTTCAAATACCCCTTCACGCTATCCAAAAGTTCTATATTGTTTCCAATTAGCAATATGTCATCCACATATAATATCAGAAACGCTATAGAGCTCCCACTCACTTTCTTGTAAATACAAGCTTCTCCGTAAACTTGTACAAACCCAAACGCTTTGATCACCTCATCAAAGCGAAGATTCCAACTCCGAGATGCTTGCACCAGTCCATAAATGGAACGCTGGAGTTTGCAAACTTTGTCAGCATTCTCTGGATCGACAAAACCTTCTGGTTGTATCATATACAACTCTTCCTTAAGAAAACCGTTAAGGAACGCTGTTTTGACATCCATCTGCCAAATTTCATAATCGAAATATGCAGCTATTGCTAACATGATTCGGACGGATTTAAGCATCGCTACGGGTGAGAAAGTCTCATCGTAGTCAACTCCTTGAACTTGTGAAAAACCCTTTGCCACAAGTCGAGCTTTATACACGGTGACATTGCCGTCAGCGTCCGTCTTCCTCTTAAAATCCATTTATTCTGAATGGCCTTCCGCCCTTCAGGTAATACTTCCAAAGTCCATACTTTGTTTTCATACATGGATCCCATCTCGGATTTCATGGCCTCTAACCATTTGTCGGAATCCGGGCCCACCATCGCTTCTCCATAGCTCGCAGGTTCACTGTTGTCCAACAACATGACCTCCAAGACAGGGTTACCATACCACTCAGGTGCAGTGCGTACCCTCGTCGACCTACGAGGTTCGGTAGTAACTTGATCAGAAGCTTCTTGATCATCATCATTGGCTTCCTCTTCAACCGTTGCAGGCTCCACAAAAACATCTTTCTGTGCTGCGCTACTCTCTGGTTGAAGCAGAGGTTCAATAACCTCATCAAGTTCTACCTTCCTCCCACTCAATTCTTTCGAGAGAAACTCTTTCTCGAGAAAGGACCCGTTCTTAGCGACAAACACTTTGCCCTCGGATCTGAGATAGAAGGTGTACCCAACCGTCTCTTTTGGGTATCCTATGAAGACACATTTGTCCGCTTTGGGTTCGAGCTTTTCTGGCTGAAGCCTTTTGACATAAGCATCGCAACCCCAAACTTTGAGAAAAGACAACTTAGGTTTCTTACCAAACCACAGTTCATACGGTGTTGTCTCAACGGACTTGGATGGAGCCCTATTTAAAGTGAATGCAGTCGTCTCTAACGCATATCCCCAAAATGATAGTGGCAAATCGGCAAGAGACATCATAGAACGCATTAAAATTCAGGGGAGCTACTGCGGGAGCCATCTACAACAAAAGATTTGCAAAGACATCTTAGACTATTGTTCATGATAAGTGAGTTTTAACTAATCAAATTACTTATAACTCCCACTCAAATTGACATCCCTCTGGTCATCCGAGCGTGACATGATCCAAATCCACCAACCCAAGTCCGATCATCACGTGAGATGAGGTGGTGTCAATGGTGAACATCTTCATGTTGATCATATCTACTATATGACTCATGCTCGACCTTTCGGTCTTCCGTGTTCCGAGGCCATGTCTGTACATGCTAGGCTCGTCAAGTCTAACCCGAGTGTTCTGCATGTGCAAAACTGGCTTGCACCCGTTGTATGCGAACGTAGAGTCTATCACACCCGATCATCACGTGGTGCTTCGAAACGACGAACCTTCGCAACGGCGCACACTCGGGGGGAACACAATTTTATCTTGAAATTTTAGTGAAGGATCATCTTATAATGCTACCGTCGTCCTAAGCAAAATAAGATGCATAAAAGGATTAACATCGCATGCAAATCATAAGTGACATGATATGGCCATCAACTCGTGCTTTTGATCTCCATCTCCAAAGCACCGGCATGATCTCCATCGTCACCGGCGCCACACCATGATCTCCATCATCATGATCTCCATCATCGTGTCGCCATCGGGGTTGTCGGCGCCCACCATGCTCTTACTACTATTGCTACCGTTTAGCGATAAAGTAAAGCATTACAAAGCGCTTGAAGATTGACACGCAGGTCATACAAAAATTAAAGACAACCCTATGGCTCCTGCCGGTTGCCGTATGCATCGACATGCAAGTCGATATTAACTATTACAACATGATCATCTCATACATCAAATATAATTCATCATGTCATTGGCCATATCATATCACATGCATACCCTGCAAAAACAAGTTAGACGTCCTCTAAATTGTTGTTGCATGTTTTACGTGGCTGCTATGGGTATCTAGCAAGAACGTTTCTTACCTACGCAAAACCACAACGGTGATATTCAAGTTGCTATTTAACCTTCTACAAGGACCGCCTTGTTCTATTCCGATTCAACTAAGATAGGAGAGACAGACACCCGCCAGCCATCTTATGCAACAAAAGTCACATGTCTGTCGATGGAACCGGTCTCATGTACGTGGACATGTAAAGTTGGTCCGGGCCGCTTCATCCTATAATACCGCTGAATCAAGAAAGACTAAGGAGGGCAGCAATTTAAACATCAACGCCACAAACCCTTTTGTGTTCTACTCGAGAAAGCATCTACGCAAGATCCTAGCTCTGATACCACTGATGGGGAACGTTGCATGGGAAACAAAAAATTTTCCTACCGTTCACCAAGATCAATCTAGTAGATGCAACTACGAGGGGAGAGTGTGATCTACGTACCCTTGTAGATCGCTAAGCGGAAGCGTTATGAACGCGGATGATGGAGTCGTACTCGTCGCGATTCAGATCGCCGAAGACCTAGCACCGAAGCAACGGTGCCTCCGCGTTCTTCACACGTACGGCTCGGGGACGTCTCCTCCTTCTTGATCCAGCAAGGGGTGGAGGAGAGGTTGATGGAGAACCGGCAGCACGACGGCGTGGTGGTGATGGTGGAGAAGAACTCCAGCAGGGCTTCGCCTAAGCACCGCGGGAGAAGAAGATGTAACGGGAGAGGGAGGGCAGCACCGAGGCACAAACTGTATTGGCTGCCCTCCCTTTGCCCCACTATATATAGGGGGGGTGGAGAGGTGAGGGCGCCCTAGGGTTTCCCCCTAGGGGCCGGCGGCCAGGGCAAGGGGAGGGGGCGGCGGCCAGGGCAGGGGGGGGCGGCCAGGCCCTAGGGTTTCCCCCCCTAGGTGCCTTGCCCCCCAAGGCCAAGGGGTGCGGCCAGCCCTAGGGGGTCCCACCCCCTTAGCCGCATGAGGAGAGGGCCCAGGGGGGGGGGCGCACAGCCCCCTGAGGGCTGTGGTGTTCCCCCTTGTGGCCCACTAGGCCCAGAACTTCTTCCGGACCCCCCGAAAACCTTTCCGGTACTCCGCCGATTTCCCGATGCTCCCCGGAACACTTCCGGTACTCCGAAACCTTTCATCCTATATATCAATCTTCGTCTCCGGACCATTCCGGAGACCCTCGTCATGTCCGGGATCTCATCCGGGACTCCGAACAACCTTCGGTAACCATACACTTTTCTCACTAACAACCCTAGCGTCACCGAACGTTAAGTGTGTAGACCCTGCGGGTTCGGAAACCATGTAGACATGACCGAGACACTCCCAGGTCAATAACCAATAGCGGGATCTGGATACCCATATTGGTTCCTACATGTTTCTCGATGATCTCATCGGATGAACCACGATGTCAAGGATTCAGGCAATCCCGTATACAGTTCCCTTTGTCTCGTCGGTATGTTACTTGCCCGAGATTCGATCGTCGGTATCTCTATACCTAGTTCAATCTCGTTACCGGCAAGTCTCTTTACTCGTTACCATAATACATAATCCCGTGACCAACTACTTAGTCACTTTTGAGCTCATTGAGATGACGTATTACCGAGTGGGCCCGGAGATACCTCTCCGTCACACGGAGTGACAAATCCCAGTCTTGATCCATGTCAACTTAACAGACACCCTCGGAGATACCTGTAGAGCACCTTTATAGTCACCCAGTTACGTTGTGACGTTTGGTACACACAAAGCACTCCTACGGTGTCAGTGAGTTACATGATCTCATGGTCATAGGAACTTATACTTGACATGCAGAAAAACTATAGCGATAACTGACACGATCAAAAGCTATGTTAACGTTTGGGTCTCGTCCATCACATCATTCTCCTAATGATGTGATCCCGTTATCAAATGACAACTCATGTCTATGACCTGGAAACCGCGGTCATCTTTGATCAACGAGCTAGTCCTGTAGAGGCTCACTAGGGACACAAAATCTGTCTATTCATCCACACGTGTATCTGAGTTTCCAATCAATACAGTTATAGCATGGATAATAAACGATTATCATGAACAAGGAAATATAATAATAACTCTTTTATTATTGCCTCTAGGGCATATTTCCAACAATTTTCACAGCATCATGTACTACATGGTGTTTTGCGGAAAATAAAAGACATGAAGTGGCTCATGCGCCCTCCATTTATTCTTCAATGCGGTGACCAAAATGAATTTTTCGGACGGATCCAATGACCGCCAATGAATTTCATGTCGCTACTCGGCTAGTGAAAGATACATTTTTTGGTGAGGGGGGACTTTATATCAAAATTAAGTTGTGATACAAATCACCCCTTGAAAGAAACTAAAATACAAACAGGTCCCTACGAACGATTCACCACACAGACCAGTGCGAGACGAGGGTGCGCCGCTGTTGCCGCTCCCTCCCAAAACCAGTGAACAACCTTGGATGAGAGCACAAATTAATGATAGACGGGAAGTCTCCACCTTCGATCCAAATGACCAGAGATGATGAATCAGCAGTGCAACACCACATGTGCCGATCTGATAGGTGGGAGCAACAAGTTAATGAGCGCTCCTTCGGGAGCCTCGCAGCGATCAGCGCCACTTGGCGCGCTCTCAGCCATTCACTATGTGTCGCGCTCTGGGTGCTCCCACTAATTTTTTTTTCGCACGTGTTTTTGGCTTATTCAATGGGTTTTTCCCTGGTTTTTTCAACGTTTTGATTTTCCACCGGTCTTACATAGCTTTTCGATCAAAAAATTGTTTTTTTTTGCGAAAAATGCGTTTTTTTCGTGAGAGTCACGGTTTTGCTTCCGCGAGAGGCACGGTTGTGCTTTCGCAAGAGTTATGGCCGTGCCTCTCGGAAACGAGAAAAAACACGTTTTTTTCCTTTCGCGAGAGTCACGGTTTTGCTTTCGCGAGAGGCACGGTTGTCCTTTCGCGAGAGTCACGGTCGTACCTATCGGAAACAGGAAAAAACACATTTTCTGTTTTTTTTTTCTTTCGCGAGAGTCACGGCCGTGCCTCTCGGAAAGGGAAAAAACCCGTTTTCTGTTTTTTTGTCTTTCACGAGAGTCACGGTTTTGCTTCCGCGAGAGGCACGGTTGTGCTTTCACGAGATTCACGGCCGTGCCTCCTCGGAAACGAAAATAATGTGTTTTCTCTTCCGTGAGAGTCACGGTTTTGCTTCCACCAGAGGTACGGTTGTGATTTCGCGAGAGGCACGGGTGTGCCTCTTTCGGAAAGGGAAAAAACCAGTGCGCCCGGTTCGGTTTTCTCGTCCGGGTTTTTTCGTCCGTTTTTTTCCGTGAAAAAAAGTTTGTCAAAACCTATCAACATGGGATCTAGTTTTGAAGATCTCAACGCGAGAAATTCAACCGTGAAAACGGTTCAAGATTTGGACGCATGGTTTAAGAGATAAAACGGTTTGATTAAACAGATCTACGAAAAAAGGGAAAATGCCCAGGTTGCGACAAGTGGCGCACATGTAGCGCGCTAGTTGTTGCAGCATGGGGGTTTGTGGTGATCTTTACAACGAGTACTCCTCAACTAGTTTTTTTAGGCAAACTGCAAAGCTTTATTAGGTCGTCACAATGTTTACAGGGACGAAATCAAGTTCGTTGGGCTGGCCTAACCAAGCATGATGGCCAACCCCGAGAGATAAAGCGTACTTTGCAAGTTTGTGAGCCTCGATATTCGAGCTCCTAAACTCATGAATAATATTACAAGTTTCAAAAGTAGATTTATGTTGTATGATTTCATGCACAACTGCCCTGTAGCTCCCTTTATTTTGCTGTCGGATGTCGTCGACGGCCACCTTGCAATCCGAAGCAACATGGATCCTCCTGACGTAGAGATCATCAGCTAACGCCACTGCCTCCCTGATAGCGAGTATCTCCAGAGTGCATGGGTCTGATAAATTGGAGAAAACCATCGCCGATGCTCCCGGGAAACGTCCATCTCAGTCTCTACACACTGCTCCCACTGCTCCATGCGATCGTCCCACCGCAGCATCTACATTGAGTTTGACAAGCCCAGCCGGTGGTGCAATCCACTAATTCGATCGACGTTGCGGCGCCCCACTTCCAGCTACACCGGGCTCCTGGAGTGCTTTTAGCACTCCTATGTAGGATTTAACGAAGCCGTTAAAAGCGAACGGGGTTTGGAAGATGTCCTCATACATGGCATTTCTGCGTGCACTCCACAGCACCCATAAAGTGACAACAAAAACAAGGAAATCCTCTTGGTTAAGAGCTTCGTGCATGACAAATAGCCACCTCTTTGCATTTTCCTCTCTGCAAGTGCTCAATTTTCCCAGAACAGCTTCATTTGAAAGTGCCCAAGTTCTCCTAGAGACCGAGCCGTCCACCAAAGCATGACGCCAAGTGTCGACAGCCCCGCAAAGACAACAAGCTCTAGAAGTTGACATGTTCCGGTGATTGAGGAGTGCGGCTGTGGTAATAGAGTGTCTGGCTAGCCTCCATAAGAAAATTTTCAACTTGGAAGGAACCCTAATCCGCCACAACTCATACCAATCTTGGTCGGCACCCAGGGAGCCGGAAGAGGCCCCCTGTTCGTACAACCATGCTTCCCTGCTTAGCTTTGTCCACAAGATCACCCGAAACACTGATCGCACAGAAAAAATACCCTTCCGCTCCTTGGACCAGGCCCAAAAATCATCGTTCTGACATGTGCATAGAGGTATTTGTAAGATGGCCGCCGCATCTATCGGTATAAACACCGACCGGACCAAGTTCTCATTCCAGGATGATGACGTATGGTCGATCAACTCGGCCACTCTCCTCGGTGGTTCAAGGACTAGAGAGGTGATCGACATTTTCATATTTGATCACGACAGCCAATTATCCTCCTAGATTTTGGTTGTTTCCCCGTCTCCGATTCTGCGCACTAGTCCATGTACCATGATATCTGGTCCATCTAAAATAGCTCGCCATATCTGCGAGGGGTGTGGTCCCAAGGTTGCACCAAATATATATGTATTAGGATGATAGACTGCTTTCAAGATCCCCGCGCTCAAAGACTGGGGGTTTTGCAACATGCGCCAGGATTGCCGAGCTAGGAGGGCCAAGTTAAAGATCTCCATGTCCCGAAAGCCTAGGCCTCCGAGGTGCTTTGGTAAGGTCATCACATCCCAAGCCACCCAGTTGGGCTTCCGTTTTCCTTGTTTGCTTCCCCACCAGAATTGTCTGATTAGCGAAGTAACACTTTCACACAGTCCCCGAGGAAGGCGGAAGCATGCCATCGAATATACTGGAATTTCTTGAGCAACTGCCTTGATCAATACCTCTTTTCTTGCAGAAGATAAGAGTTTTTCCATCCATCCTCTCACCTTTTCCCAAACTCGATCCCTCAGATATTTGAAGGTCCCATTCTTCGAGTGTCCGACATCAGTTGGCATTCCCAAGTACTTGTCACTGAGGGACTCATTATGCCCATTCCAAACATTCTTCGTATCATCTCTCACCACTTGCGGGCATCCTTTGCTAAAAAAATCGATGACTTGTCATGATTTATCCTCTGTCCCGATGCGAAACAGTACGTGTCCAGTAGGTTTGATACCGCTACTTCCCCCTCATTCCCTGACTTAAAAAGTAGCAGGCTGTCATCTGCGAAAAGAAGGTGGTTAACGGTCGGAGCCGTAGGTGCCACTTTTAATCCAACAATGTTTGATGACGAAGAACTGGTTTTCACGAGGCACGAAAGGCCCTCTGCTGCAATTAAGAAAAGATAAGGGGATATCGGATCTCCCTGCCTTATACCTCTGCTTGGCATAAACTGGTCAAGCCTTTCACCATTAAAAAGCACTGAAAAGGAAACAGACCACACCATGCTCATGACAGTATTTATCCAGGGGGTTGCAAAACCAAGTTTGCCCATGATGGCTTCCAAGTAGTCCCATTCCAGCCTATCATACGCTTTCATCATATCGAGCTTAAGTGCACAATAACTGTTAGCCTTTGCTTTACTGCGCTTCATGAAATGAAGACACTCATACGCACTTATAATATTATCAGTTATGAGCCTGCCTGGGACGAAAGCTGATTGCTCCTCAGATATGATATCTGGCAAAATTTGCTTGAGCCTGTTTGCAATGACTTTGGATGCAATTTTGTATAGAACGTTGCAAAGGCTAATAGGCCTGAATTGTGACAAGATGGAGGGGTTTGTTACCCTGGGAATAAGAACAAGGATAGTGTCGTTTATGCTCTCCGGGCTTTCCTCCCCTCTCACAATCCTCAACACTGCCTCTGTCACCTCTGCACCACATAGCTCCAAGTGTCTCTGATAATAATGTTCTGGAAAACCATCAGGACCGGGCGCCTTGGTTGGGAACATCTGAAACAAAGCTGCCTTAACCTCCTCATTTGAGTAAGGGGCACACAACAACTCATTCATCTCCGCCGTTACTTTAGCTGGGACACAATTTAAGACCATCTCCATATTACTCACCCCCTCCGTGGTATACAGTGTCTTGTAGAATTCATTTACCATGGCCTTCAACTCCTTCGGATCATCTGTTAGTACCCCCAATGAATTTAGCAAAGCTTTGATCTTATTCTTCTTGCGGCGAATGCTTGCCCATGGGTGAAAAAATTGGTGTTCCTGTCTCCCAAAGTGAGCCATTCCACCCTTGATCTCTGCCACCACATAATTTCCTCCCTGTGATATAGCTCCACAAGATTTTCATTGATCTTGAGTCCAACATGTGTTGGTGCCGTACGGCTTGCATCCGACTTGAGCTTCTCAAGTCCCCCCTTCAACAGTTTGATTTCTTTACGTACACTCCCAAAGGTGTCCCTATTCCATCGCCCAAGATCTTGTGACACAACTGTAAGTTTTGCTCCGAGTTCTTCTACACTGGTGGCGGCTCCAGGAGTTGCACATGGCTCGTTAATCTTGCTACTCCAGGAATCATGGCCCTCCCACATGACCTCGTATTTGAACGAATTTGGCCTCTGGTAATTTCTCTGCTCTCTATTCATTCCTGCCCAAATTGGGTTGTGATATGACGTAGTTGCCACAAGATGTGTGAGATCAGCCAAGGGAAAGCGGGCATGCCACTCAGCCAAGACCAAAGCTCTGTCGAGACGCACCCTGGTGAACGTTCCTCCCGTGACCTTCTTTTCAAGTGTCCATGGGATACCCGCATACCCGATGTATAGTAACATGCAAACATCAACAACATCTCTGAAAGCTTGGATTTGCGCATTGCTTCGCTGTCCGACTCCTACGTGCTCTTCTGGACGTAACACTTCATTGAAATCACCAACGCAGAGCCACGGGAGGCTGCTCAAAGTGCTGATGTTTTTAAAGTGTCCCACGTCTGGTGTCTAAGGTGGGTTTGAGCTTCTCCATATACAACAGTTAATCTCCAAGTATCATCACCCGGTTCAAGGACCGAGTAGTCAAGGTGATAATCAGAATAACCCAAAATCTCAACATTTATTTCAGTTCCAAAACAAACCAATTCCCCCACTTCTACCATGACTGCTAACTGCATAACTATTTTCATAGCCAAGTATTCCTGCTAGAGCTTCTACCCTCAAGCTGTCAAGCTGGGTTTCTACGATACACAACAGGGTAGGGGCAAATTTCCTCGTGAAATCGTGAAGTTCACGAACCGTAGCGACTTTGCCCACACCGTGGCAGTTCCAGCAGAGCACACTCATTGGGCTCGGCCGTGCCCATCACTCGGGCCCACCAACTTTGGGTCAATCTTGCTTAGCAAATTCTTCACCGATGAACTCTTCTCCGTCTCATCCCCGACCTTTGCTCTCTTCGTTTCCTGTATAGCACTTGGGCTCAGGGGCACACTTGGGGGAGGCAGTGCGAGCACCTTTCCTTGTGTCCCAACCGATGATTGGGCAGAGTTGCTTGGTAGTACAGCTGGGCCATGGGGTGCTGCTGGTTCCAACCCCCCTTTCCTGACTCTCTCTGCATCTAGCATCTCCAGGTCAGATTTGGTGTGCTCTTCCTCGAAACCATTACGCTGGAAACTTGAGCCCCCGCCTCTTCCAATGCGTCCTCCTCTGCGGCCCCCTTGCGTCCACGTCCGCCACCAGGGCCTCTACCACTCCGCATGAACCAAGACGCCCTAAGCTCCTTAAAGACAAGAGCCGAGGGAGGATGGATGCATGTTCCGTGTTCCTTGAAAAGATAGCCCAATCTCTGCTTCTTCTTCCTCTACCCCTCGGCTGCGCCTTTTCCCCCCGCTCCCCATCGCTCCGCCCGCGCCGGCTCGCCCTCATGGGCAAGGACAAGACGGCGGCCTTGGAGCACTCGAAGAAAGCGGCGGCGATGGGTAAGGGGAAGAAAATCAATTGGGGCTCGTCGTCGAGGACTAGGCTCCGCCTGGTTGGATCCAGGGGGACTGGATCAAGTCCACGATGCAGGCGGAGGACATGGAGGAGCTGGTGGAGGAGGGTCTAATCACTCGCGACTCCTGGCGGTTGCCGGAGGACGAGCTCAAGCCACAGCCGCAAGAGGGCGAGTGCGTTCTCCTTGCGACTCACGTCGACCGAGGTTTCTCCCTGCCTCCACATCCTTTCTTTCACGGTTTCTTGACTTTCTACGGTGCACAGCTGCACCATTTCACCCCCAACACCAGCACGTACCTTGTCGCCTTCGTTTCCTTGTGTGAGAACTTTTTGGGGTGCCGACCGCATTGGGGCTTGTTCAAGCATATTTTCACTTGTGGCTCCCAAACTGTCAAGAAAGCGAACCTGAGTGACGAGAAGACGCACGTGATCCAGATGTGCGGTGGTTTGGGTATTCAGACTAGGGCTAGGAGCACTTTCCCCGCCATGGTCCTTCCTGAGTCGGTCCGAGGATGGCAGTCGACTTGGTTTTATTGCAAGGACGTCCCGACTCCCGGTCAATCGACCGGACTCCCTCCGTTTTCTTTAGATCGAGTCGGCCAGCCACCCACGCTACTTGTGAGTCAGGCCGAAAAGGTAGATGTGGATATGCTGGTGGAGCAGGTGGTCCAGTTGGTCCGCAACGGGGTCACTGGGATGGATCTATTGGAGGTGTTCCTCAAACTGCGGATCCAGCCTCTCCAAGCTCGGGACCATCCGATGTGGATGTACTCGGGCGTCAACGACACTTCTCGGGTCCACCCAGAGGAAGCCGCCACAAAGACGGTGGAACAGTGCCTGAAGTGCATGACGGGGAACAAGGATAATCCTCGGAGGACAGGAAGAGTCCGCCCGTTCGATGCAGACCACGAACCAGACAAGGTTCGGCCCTAGTTTCCGAGTGAATTCTCTAATTCTTCCTTGCAGGTCTTCATGAATCTGACTGGTGTTCAATTGTCCCTTCTTTCTGCAGATTTTTACTGAAATGTACTCGGTGCCCAACGGCGAACAGATCTAGGAGGGGCAGGAGGGTGTAGGGGAGGCTTCCGACTGGAAGTCCGATGAGGAGACCGCGGAAGAGAGCGAGGACTCCAGCAGCGACGAAGAAGTCGAGTCACCGCCCCGCGTCGAGAAGCGTTCCAAGCAGAGCCACGACCCAGAGAACGTGTGTGCCAGGACAGGTCCCTCTAGCTCTCAGGTGTAGAAGCGCACTCGGATGTCTACTCCAGATATGACTGAGAAGCCTCCGAAACAGCCCAAGGTCGCCGCCTCCAAGCATCGGAAGCCTTGCCAAAGGTCAAAGTGGATGTTCCGATTGCCTCCACGTAAGTGTTGCTCCGCTTCGCTTTCTTTTCATTCCAGAAACCTGATTTGCCTTTGTCGATTCACTAGTCATCTCACCGACTGTTCCGTGAAATCTTCAGCGTTGCTGCTTCTCGGACCTCTATGGATGTTGATAAGGGTCATGACGACGAGGAGACTGCAGACATGGCCACCTCCCACGCAGGTACAGCTTCTCGGCTATGCCTTGGCTTTCGTTCACCAGACTACCGGTTGACTGAATTTCTTCTTGGACGACTGTTTCCTGTAGGGACGCACAATGTCATTGAATTGCGTGATGATGACGAGGAGGAGGAGCGCGAGGAGGTGCCTCGAAGAGGTACGGGAACGAGGGGTTGGAGACACCCTCTGGCTCGAAAGCCCAGCAACAAGGGGACGCGGCTCGGGCCTCGGTCTCTTTTGATGTTCCCATGTCGACGGACCGTCCATCCGCATCGACTGTCCAAGTCGTGGACCCTGTGGCTACTCCGACAGCCCCATCGTCTGTGCTTTTTGCTATCCATCACGTCCTGGACGATCCTGTGAGCGCGGCCAAGGAGGTCGTTCATCAAGCAGGGCTAATGATGGAGCGGACGAAGGCGGCATCCGAGGCTAGCATGGCCGCTTATAATGCTAGTTCGGCTCTTCGAACGAACGTCCAGGTTTGTCTTTTCCGACTGACTTGCTATGCTGTTGGGGTCTTCATTCTGAAAACTGATGCTTTGTTCGTAAGATGATGTTTCCGCTTTGTTCGTAAGATGATGTTTCCGCTTTGTTCGTAAGATGATGTTTCACCCACTGGGTGTTCCTGATCTTGTAACTTAGCTCTTGTTATCCAATTGGTCTTGCTGTGGTGATTGGACCGGTGGGGGCACGCTGAGTGCACCCACTGGGTGTAGTCCCCGAGGCCATGGTCGACTGAAGTCAGTCGGCCGTGGTCTTAGAATTGATCTTGTTTACTTGTTTCGAACTCCTTTCACTCGTGCGGGGCTGATCCGGTCGAGGTAGAACCGGTGGTGGCACGCTTAGTGCACCCACTGGGTGTAGTCCCCGAGGCCATGGTCGACTGCTCGCAGTCGGCCATGGTCTAAGAACAAAATGCACCTCTCTTTTTTGAACTCGAACAGGACTGACCCGGTCGAGTGAGATCCAGTGGGGGCACGCTTGGTGCACCCACTGGGTGTAGCCCCCGAGGCTACTATTCAGTATTTGACTCGGCTGTAGTCTTAGAACTCTGTCTTCTTTTGTTGATCGCAGAAATCTTGTGAGTTTAGAGCCAAATTCACGGACCTTGAGAAGAAGCAGGCTCAGCTCAATCTTGATCTTGAGCTGTCCACGGAGCATTTGAAGAAAACCAAGGATGAAACATCCGGTAAGAAAAGTGCATAACTCATCGACTGAATTCCAATGAGTGTGCCATGGGCATCCTTATGATCATTTGTCTAGTACTATTCCTTGTAGATCAAATGAAGGAAGCTCTGGAGCAGAAGGACCTTGACCTGGCAATGGCGCAGCAGAAGGCGCAAGAGAAAGCTGAACTCGCCGAACAGAAGCTGGCTTTGGTCGGCAAGCTTGAAGAAGAGATCGCCAAACTGAATGTCTCCCTTGGTGAAGCCAACAAGGAGGTAACGCGACTGAAGAGGGCCAATCTTGCTCTAGCCGAGAAGGTAGGGGGCCTCACGCAGAAGAAGAACGGGTTGGAGACTTATCTGGGTGACCTCACAAAGAAGTGGTTCCTCATGCTTGAAGGTGTATTCTTTTGTCCGACTTAATCAGAGATGTCGACTCATATTATGATTGTTAACTCATCGTGTCTTCGTCCATGTAGAATTCTGTCAGAACATCGAGGAGAGTGGGCAGGTCGAGACGGGTCTGGACCCTGCCAATTCTCTCATCAAGGATGAAGTGGCGATGAACATCTTGCGACTGGAGTCTCGTCTTACCAACGCCACTGGCTACCTTGCTCGACTGAAGGCGGTGATGTCCCAGATCGACACTGCGCTCTGGAGGGGGACGGTGCAGGAGAACGACCTCGAGTCTCTGATGACTCGACTTAATGAGATCCCCGGTCGAGTGCAAGAGTGGAAGAAGTCATCCACCCGGTGCAACGCCGACGTTGCATTGTCTCTGGTCCGCGTGCACTGCGAGGAGGTGAAGGAGGAGAGGCTGGCTGCGCTCAAGGTTACCAACACAAAGAAGCTCCAGTTCCAGTCATTCATGGAGACTTTCCTGGAAGCCTCTACCCGTATTGCTGACGGAATCGACCTTGTAGGATCGAAAGTATGTGTAGAGGGGGGGTGATTAGACTACTTGTAAATATAAAAATTCTGCCTTTTGATCAAGAACAGTTTTTGGCAGATTCACAATTATGATCAAGTTAAGCATCACCCTACACATGCAATTCTAGAGTATAGGCAGCGGAAAGTAAATTTCACATGTAGTAAAGAGAGGTGGAGAAGAGCAAACACAATTTGGAGACGCGGTGATTTTTCCCGTGGTTCCGATAGGTGGTGCTATCGTACATCCACGTTGATGGAGACATCAACCCACGGAGGGTAACGGCTGCGCGAGTCCACGGAGGGCTCCACCCACGAAGGGTCCACGAAGAAGCAACCTTGTCTATTCCATCATGGCCTATGCCCACGGAGGGCTAGCCTTACTCGGGGTAGATCTTCCAATTCCCTCATTTGGTGAATCAAATAAGTCGTAGGAGTTGGAGTTGGAGGATACGAGAGCAAGACCGGCAACACCTTCATCTTGACTGTAGTCGGAGTTGGAGTGACAGCTTCCATCGGATTGATTGTCGGAGTTGGAGCCGGAGACCCATTCACCTACATGAGCTTGATGTCTTCTTCTTGTGTAGCTCCTTGATGACTTGTCTTTCCTCTCCGAATCCTTGCTTCTCCGAGAGGGTCTTCGTTCATAACGATCATCTCTACTCCTTCTCTCTTTCCGAGGTGACTCATCTCTTGATCTTCTTCTTGGAGATTCTTCTCTTCTCTTGTGGGGAGCCGTACACTCATTTGAGTAGTGTCCGGGTCTTCCACAATTGTAGCAGTTTCGATCACGGCTAGAAGATCTCTTTTCATCATATGATCTAGACTTTGAGCTTCTCTCTTTGCCTCTATTCTTGTAGAATTTGTTGAAGTTCTTAACCATTAGGCTTATCTCTTCATTGGAAACTAACTTGTCACTTGAGGTTATGGGAGCATCACTTGTAGCTTTGTAAGCACCACTTGACTTGTTGTGAAGCTCTTCCTTATCCTTAAGTGTCATCTCATGAGCAACAATTCTTCCAATGACTTCAGTTGGCTTGAGAGTCTTGTAGTTTGGCATCATTTGGATCAAAGTGCACACGGTGTCATACTTTCCATCCAAAGCTCTGAGAATCTTTTTGATGATGAATCGGTCGGTCATTTCTTTGCTTCCTAAGCCGGCAATCTCATTTGTGATGAGAGCAAGCCTAGAGTACATTTCAGCGACTCCTTCACCATCCTTCATCTTGAACTTGTCAAGTTGACCTTGAAGAATATCTAGCTTTGATTCCTTCACAGACTCGGTACCTTCGTGCATTTCAACCAAAGTATCCCAAATCTCTTTAGCATTCTCAAGACGGCTGATTTTGTTGAACTCCTCGGGACACAAGGCATTGAAGAGAATGTCACAAGCTTGAGCATTGTTTTGCAACATCCGCAATTCTTCTGGTGTAGCTTCGCGATTCGGAACTTTTCCTTCCTCGAAGAATTCACCTTGCATACCAACACAAATAATGCCCCATGCGGCTGGGTTATGACCAAGAATATGCATTTTCATTTTATGCTTCCAACTAGCAAAATTTGTACCATCAAAGTAAGGACCTCTACGAAAATTACCCTCACTAGACGCCATACTCTCCTAGGTTGTGAAACCAAGCTTATGGAGTCCAATGCAATGGAAACCAAAACAATGGAGACCAAAGCTCTGATACCACTTGTAGGATCGAAAGTATGTCTAGAGGGGGGTGATTAGACTACTTGTAAATATAAAAATTCTGCCTTTTGATCAAGAACAGTTTTTGGCGGATTCACAATTATGATCAAGTTAAGCATCACCCTACACATGCAATTCTAGAGTATAGGCAGCGGAAAATAAATTGCACATGTAGTAAAGAGAGGTGGAGAAGAGCAAACGCAATTTGGAGACGCGGTGATTTTTCCCGTGGTTCCGATAGGTGGTGCTATCGTACATCCACGTTGATGGAGACTTCAACCCACGGAGGGTAACGGCTGCGCGAGTCCACGGAGGGCTCCACCCACGAAGGGTCCACGAAGAAGCAACCTTGTCTATTCCATCATGGCCTACGCCCACGGAGGGCTAGCCTTACTCGGGGTAGATCTTCACGAAGTAGGCGATCTCCTTGCCCTTACAAACTTCTTGGTTCAACTCCACATCTCGATGACGGAGGCTCCCAAGCGACACCTAACCAATCTAGGAGGCACCACCCTCCAAAAGGTAATAGATGTTGTAGATGATGATGAACTCCTTGCTCTTGTGCTTCAAATGATAATCTCCCCAACACTCAACTCTCCTCACTGATATGGCTGTGGTGGAAGAATGGATTGAGTGGAAAGCAACTTGGGAAGGCTAGAGATCAAGTTTCATATGGTGGGAGTGGAGCAACTTGATCTCAACACAAGGGTAGGTAGTTCTCTTCTCAGAAATGTAAGGTAGGAGTGGTAGTTCTTTCTGATGGCTCTCTCCATGAATGAAGAGGGGGTGGAGGGGTATATATAGCCTCCACACAAAAATCCAACCGTTACACACATATTTGAGCAATCTCGGTGGGACCGAAGTGGACAACTCGGTGAGACCGAAAGTTCAAATAATGTGAACGTTGGGGTTTTTGGTGGGACCGAAAATACCATCTCGGTTAGTCCGATTTGAGCAAAGACAGGAGCTTGCCAGTTTCGGTGGGACCGACTTCATCATCTCGGTGACACCGATTTGATGACAGAAGGTTACAGAAGCTTGGCAGCCCATGTTTCGGTGAAACCGATTTCAAACTCGGAATATCTGATTTTTCTAGGGTTTGGCTTATGGCTGAGGTGGTTCATCTCGGTGTGACTGAGTTTGGAAAATCGGTTGGACCGAGATTACTTATGAGTGTATATTGTGGTGAGAGTTGCTGATAGTTGAAGGAGATATATCACTAAGCACTTGAGCAACCAGATCATCAACATAACCTCATCCCCTTTTAATAGTATTGGCTTTTCCTATGGACTCAATGTGATCTTGGATCACTAAACCAAAAATGGAGTCTTGAGCTTTTGCCAATGCTTGCCTTAGCATTTTGAGGGGTCCACTTCTTCAGTCCTTGCCATACCCATATCACTAAACTTCTCTGAAATGATTCTCAAGTAACTATTAGTTCAATGATATATATGTTGTTATTAATTGCCAAAACCACCCGGGGATTAGTTGCACTTTCAATCTCCCCCTTTTTGGTAATTGATGACAGCATATAGATCAAAGCTTCGACAAGAGATATAATCAATGAATAATATCGTCGCTTTGAGAAGTATGTGATAAGCAAGAGCTCCCCCTAAATTTGTGCATTGTTTAAAATTTGCGTTTGAATGCAAATGCACAATCGATTAGGATCATGGGTCACTCTTCCATGTCACATACATCTTGGTGGAGCGCACAAAATGATAAGAATGAATAGCATGCACCCAAACACCAAGACATGAGTAAATAGTCATACAAGATAGGAATAGCATATGATAAGCATTAAGCACACATTAAAGCATAGTACGACCAAGCACTCATTAAGGTAGCATCAAACGTAGTATCAAGCACACTGAAAGTTTCGAAAACCAAAAGTATCTCAAAGAGACCGCAAAAGAACGAAAGAGCAAAAGCGCAAAAGACAACAGCACTCTCTCTCTCTCTCGAAGCCCTATGATCTATATAATTTCTCCCCCTTTGGCAACAAGTTACCAAAAAGTTTGAAAAAGCATAGAGCTAAACGTCACTGTGGGCTATGCTGGCGGCTCCCGTCTGGGTTGATGTCGCAGTAGATATGACGGCATCGGCGAAGACTTCAGCTGATGTCTGTGCTGGAGGAGTGGACACTGGAGTTGTAGCTGGAGTAACTGCTGGAGCTGTAGGAGGTGCTAAAGTTGTAGTCGTGGTGTCTGTCACTGGAATAGCAGCTGATCGGGATCCTCTGGGAACCGGAGCAGTCTGTTGATGAGTGTCCTGGACTAAGTCATCCTGCACAAGCTCTGCCTTGTCCTGCTTTGCTTCCTCCATATCTGCCTCAAGCTTGTTGACGGTTACTTGAATTTCAGTCAGCTTCACGTCCAGAGCGTGGATCTTCTCGTCAACAATCCTCTCTAAGCTCTCCTGAGACTGTTCAATGCTGGCCAGGCGTTGTTCAATCCTTTGGGTTGCTTCAAGAATCTGCTCTCCGAAACTCTTTGGTTTAGCTGCTGCTGCTGCTGCTTCTTTGTCAGCTTTGGCTTTCCTAGCAGCTTCTATCTTAGCTTGACCTTCAACAGATGTTGGATCCTCCTCGTCCATCACAACAACATTGTCTTCATGCTCTGGCTGCAGGGGTAAGTGTTTCCTATCCAACAAGAATTTGCTCGTGCCAAACTTGGCATTGATAAGCATCTGAATCTGTGGGGCAAATCCACATGACCTTTTCTGGTCAGCTGCAGTCCTCTTAATGGTCTCTACCATTAAGTCCATCACCTTGAAAGGTGCCTTCTCATCAAGTATATGCAGCATGTTGATAGAATATCCTCTGATCATGCGGTGATCTCCAGAATTGGGCATCAAGGTATGCCTCAAAATAGTATTAGTGGTAGGTAAACCTGCCTGGAGATGGTAGACTGAGCCGAGCTTCCATACTTCCAAATCTGCTGCGGGGATCTCCTTGTACATGTTCTTCATGGAATCATGATTCTTCTTTGGAATCCCGTAGACATCAATATCATCTTCTCGCTACACTGGAGCATTCAGAATTTCTGCCCATTCTTCAACAGAAGAAGAATACCTTTGACCTTCAGTCATCCAGGTGATCTTCCCATCAGGATAGAAGTGAGCTGTGGCATAGAATTGCATAATCATCTCATCGTTCCAACTGGTCAACTTCTGACCTACAAACTCTGCAACTCCACATGCAGTGAAGCTTTCATGCACATGTGGAAAGAAGTCTATGTGCTCTTCGCTGTCAATGTATTCCTAGTCAACGTATCTGGTGTCTGCGACTATTGGCTTCTTGTCCATCAGCACAGTCTCATAGAAGTCCTGCTGCTCTCTGGTGTGAAATCTGGGATCTACAGCAGTTCTTCTCCTTACGGCATATGGGTCAGCTTGTCTCCATAGCCTGAGACCTCTATCTTTCCTTGCCTTCATATCCTCGGCTTGAGGATGAGCATCATTGTGAAGTGGCAGTTTTGGACGGAGTTTCAGCAACACTTGTTCTTCCTCATCAGACTCAGCTGGTGGCACATCATCCTTGTTCTTCTCAGATGCTGGAATATTTCTGGTAGTCCTCTTGGGCTTGGCAGCAGGCTTTGCTGGAGCTGCCTTAGCTTGAGCAGATTTCTTGGGCTTTGAAGTGGCTCCGGCCTTAATGGCATCACCCATGAGCTTCTGCTTCTGAGGAGCAGGCTGGGGTGCTTCTTCTTCTTCTTCCTCGACTGCTGCATCTGCATGAGAATCAGTATACACTACCCTCTTTCTCTTGGAGGTTTTCTTCACTTTGCTTGGAGCTGGCTCTCCCAAATTTAGCTTCTTGGCAACAGTTGATTGCTTGACTTTGCTGGTGCCCTTCTTAGTTTGCTGACTTTGTTGCTCTTTGGCAACAACCTTCCTCTTAGGCTTTGAGGTCACCTCTTCCTCAACGACAAAATCAGAATCCTCATCATCGGAATTCTTCTCCTTTCTTGCTCTGGTGGCTGCAGGAGGCATGCCACTTGGTGTACTCCTCTCACCATCATCAAAAGGGCTACTAGTCTCAGGACTAGTGTCTGCCTCAGGAATGTCTGCAATAGGTGACTCTGACCTATTCTGACTGTCACTGGCATCTGACATGGCTGACAACCTGTGAATAGATAAGGTATAGGCAGAGAAGAAGAGTTATCACAAACTGCAGAAGTTTTTGCAAAAAAAATGAGTTCAAATCTTAGTTTTAAGTTTTCACAGAAGGCATTTCGGTCAAACCGAGTTTCAGTTTCGGTGAATCCGAAGTGTTAAACAGAAGCTTTACACACCACTTTTGGTCTGACCGAAGTGGGTTTCGGTCCTGTCGATAACACTAGGGTTTCACACAAACTATATTTCGGTCACACCGATTTGCACAACTCGGTTGGACCGAAGGGTGCAGTGCAATGGCCAGAGGCCAAATCGGTCACACCGAAATTCTAAAATCGGTTTTACCGAGATGTGTTCCGTGGAAACCTAACCCTAAAAATTTTACTCGAATCTAGTTCAAACGAACCAATCTGGTGTAAAGGAAGATTTCAATCGTGGCCAGATATTGGGCAAACCAAACGTGCATTGAATCGGAGATGGGAGCACGAGTGGGATCAAGACTCACCCTAACTTGGTGGAGTCTCTCTACGGCGGCAACGGCGCGGAGGAGAAGTCCGTTGACGGCGATGGAGACCTGCGGCGAGGGCGCACAGGCGACGACGGCGACGATCCGGAGATCAAGGCGACGGCAGCAGGGGATGTGGGGCGAAAACGTTTGAAGGAGTAATCAACGCGTGCGGCCCTCAGTATATATATCCCTTTGCTGTCGGTGGGACCGAGTTGAAAAACTCGGTGGCACCGAGATGGATAACTGCTAGGCAGTTACGCATTTCGGTCACGCCGAGATTTAGAACTCGGTTTCACCGAGATGAAACCTAGATCAGTCTAAATGCTTTCGGTTTGACCGAGTTTGAGAAAGTTGGTCTGGCCGAAATCACTTAGAAGGTTTTGGAGGTCAGCCTTAGACGGATCGGTGGCTCCGAGTGCTCCTCACTCGGAGGGTCCGAAAATGACTTGTTCAAAGTTTGTGATATAAGCATGAATAGAATTTGAGACAAGAAAGCATAGATAGCTAGGGGAGGTACTTAGGCATTCTTGTCCATCCATTTGGTCAGAAAAATCAAAACAACCAAAACAACAAATGGATGTCCTCGAATGGATAAAATCATGCATTCAACATGCTCACACAATAAGATAGCAAATGAAATATGTGTCAAACATGCACAACCAAAACTCTAGCTACTAACACACAATTTGTCGATGACTAGGTCATCTTTATATGAGTATTTTGACTTAGGAGCCAAATGAGAACATTTGATCATAGGTCATACTCATCGTTTAAGCACAAGTGGGGTTACCACTTTTACATAAAGCATTGATGTGTTCACATCATTTGAAGATGCTTTAGCTCAATTTTTTTAGAGCAAAGCTCCCCCTAGATGTGAGAACCCCTTTTAAAGGGTCAAACTAACCTTGGGTTGTCGTAGAAGACTTCATGTAGATGTTGAAGATGTGGATGCTCAATGTTGATGTAGATCATCAAGAGTTGGGAGCTATCCTTTGGATTAGGGCACTTTCAATACCTACATGGGTTAGTCCCACAAGGAACAAACAAAGATATCCATAGACATAGATTGAAGTTCACAAAAGATGATGTCCATGAAAGCAATGATTACCTTGTCCCTTGACTTACCAACAAGAGGGTTTGTGACTCCATGAACTAGTGCATGATGTGGAAGTTGATTGCACAAGTTGCCAAAATGAATGTGAGTGAAGTATGTTGGCGGAGTCACCCTCAAGAACCTTCTAGTTCTTCTTCTTCGGGATCCACATCATCTTGATGGGAATCCTTGGGGTTGTAGTTGAGCTTGACGAAGTAGAACTTGATGTTTCCTTGGGAACCCACTTGACCATGGCTTGAGGTGCTTCAATGAATGCATCAATCTCCTCTTGAAGCTTGTCCTTGGCTTTTAGCTTGTGGTCTTGTGGTGGAAGGTCATCTTGAGCTTGTTCCACATTGGAAGAAGTAGGATCATACTTCTCCTTTTGAGAAACAAACTGTGGAGTAGGGTATTGACCTTCTTCCCACTCAACACCTTCAGCGTTGAACTTTCGCTCAAAACCAATTCCTTGATTCTTCCGGTGCCTTCCTTGCTTGCGAACAATTTCCTCAAAGTTCTTGCTTCCGGCAAGACTCTTGTAGACACCTTTCTCTATGATCCCTTTCAATAAACTATTCTCTTGCTCAAGTGTAACTTGGCTTGAAACATTGTTAGTGGAATCAAGAGAACTACTAGAAGCAACAACATTGGATTTAACATGGTTATTGTTACTACTAGAGGAAGAATTTTTCTTATGCTTGTCATGCTTAGTCTTAATGGGTGGCAAGAAATTAGACAAGAGAAGTCGTTTGGCAAGATATGAAGAACTCTTCTTTCGAAGATCGTCATTGATCGCTTTTAGAAACTCATGTTCTTGCTCTAGAGTGAGCTTCTCGAAGCGTAGCTTCTCATGAGATCTTAGTAGCTCTCTATGATCTTCTTGAGTTGTTTCATGAGCTAACTTAAGAGTGTTTAGTTCTTTAGTTAGACGCTCAATCTCCTTCATAGCATTGTCATTCGACTCTTCTCGACTATAAAGACTACTAGCATTTTCATCGTTACTAGGCTCACTGGATTTATCATGCAAGAGCTCATCTTCACTAAGCAAGTCATCCTCATCACTATCGAAGTCAATGAATTCAGGGTGTGTTACCTTGGGGCCTTTAGCCATGAAGCATCTTCCAATTCCCTCATTTGGTGAATCAAATAAGTCGTAGGAGTTGGAGTTGGAGGATACGAGAGCAAGACCGGCAACACCTTCATCTTGACTGTAGTCGGAGTCGGAGTGACAGCTTCCATCGGATTGATTGTCGGAGTTGGAGCCGGAGACCCATTCACCTACATGAGCTTGATGTCTTCTTCTTGTGTAGCTCCTTGATGACTTGTCTTTCCTCTCTGAATCCTTGCTTCTCCGAGAGGGTCTTCGTTCATAACGATCATCTCTACTCCTTCTCTCTTTCCGAGGTGACTCATCTCTTGATCTTCTTCTTGGAGATTCTTCTCTTCTCTTGTGGGGAGCCGTACACTCATTTGAGTAGTGTCCGGGTCTTCCACAATTGTAGCAGTTTCGATCACGGCTAGAAGATCTCTTTTCATCATATGATCTAGACTTTGAGCTTCTCTCTTTGCCTCTATTCTTGTAGAATTTGTTGAAGTTCTTAACCATTAGGCTTATCTCTTCATTGGAAACTAACTTGTCACTTGAGGTTATGGGAGCATCACTTGTAGCTTTGTAAGCACCACTTGACTTGTTGTGAAGCTCTTCCTTATCCTTAAGTGTCATCTCATGAGCAACAATTCTTCCAATGACTTCAGTTGGCTTGAGAGTCTTGTAGTTTGGCATCATTTGGATCAAAGTGCACACGGTGTCATACTTTCCATCCAAAGCTCTGAGAATCTTTTTGATGATGAATCGGTCGGTCATTTCTTCGCTTCCTAAGCCGGCAATCTCATTTGTGATGAGAGCAAGCCTAGAGTACATTTCAGCGACTCCTTCACCATCCTTCATCTTGAACTTGTCAAGTTGACCTTGAAGAATATCTAGCTTTGATTCCTTCACA
>LR738713.1:418065043-418108761 GCA_902687465.1 Secale cereale
ACTCGGTACCTTCGTGCATTTCAACCAAAGTATCCCAAATCTCTTTAGCATTCTCAAGACGGCTGATTTTGTTGAACTCCTCGGGACACAAGGCATTGAAGAGAATGTCACAAGCTTGAGCATTGTTTTGCAACATCCGCAATTCTTCTGGTGTAGCTTCGCGATCCGGAACTTTTCCTTCCTCGAAGAATTCACCTTGCATACCAACACAAATAATGCCCCATGCGGCTGGGTTATGACCAAGAATATGCATTTTCATTTTATGCTTCCAACTAGCAAAATTTGTACCATCAAAGTAAGGACCTCTACGAAAATTACCCTCACTAGACGCCATACTCTCCTAGGTTGTGAAACCAAGCTTATGGAGTCCAATGCAATGGAAACCAAAACAATGGAGACCAAAGCTCTGATACCACTTGTAGGATCGAAAGTATGTCTAGAGGGGGGGTGATTAGACTACTTGTAAATATAAAAATTCTGTCTTTTGATCAAGAACAGTTTTTGGCAGATTCACAATTATGATCAAGTTAAGCATCACCCTACACATGCAATTCTAGAGTATAGGCAGCGGAAAATAAATTGCACATGTAGTAAAGAGAGGTGGAGAAGAGCAAACGCAATTTGGAGACGCGGTGATTTTTCCCGTGGTTCCGATAGGTGGTGCTATCGTACATCCACGTTGATGGAGACTTCAACCCACGGAAGGTAACGGCTGCGCGAGTCCACGGAGGGCTCCACCCATGAAGGGTCCACGAAGAAGCAACCTTGTCTATTCCATCATGGCCTACGCCCACGGAGGGCTAGCCTTACTCGGGGTAGATCTTCACGAAGTAGGCGATCTCCTTGCCCTTACAAACTTCTTGGTTCAACTCCACATCTCGATGACGGAGGCTCCCAAGCGACACCTAACCAATCTAGGAGGCACCACCCTCCAAAAGGTAATAGATGTTGTAGATGATGATGAACTCCTTGCTCTTGTGCTTCAAATGATAATCTCCCCAACACTCAACTCTCCTCACTGATATGGCTGTGGTGGAAGAAAGGATTGAGTGGAAAGCAACTTGGGAAGGCTAGAGATCAAGTTTCATATGGTGGGAGTGGAGCAACTTGATCTCAGCACAAGGGTAGGTAGTTCTCTTCTCAGAAATGTAAGGTAGGAGTGGTAGTTCTTTCTGATGGCTCTCTCCACGAATGAAGAGGGGGTGGAGGGGTATATATAGCCTCCACACAAAAATCCAACCGTTACACACATATTTGAGCAATCTCGGTGGGACCGAAGTGGACAACTCGGTGAGACCGAAAGTTCAAATAATGTGAACGTTGGGGTTTTTGGTGGGACCGAAAATACCATCTCGGTTAGTCCGATTTGAGCAAAGACAGGAGCTTGCCAGTTTCGGTGGGACCGACTTCATCATCTCGGTGACACCGATTTGATGACGGAAGGTTACAGAAGCTTGGCAGCCCATGTTTCGGTGAAACCGATTTCAAACTCGGAATATCCGATTTTTCTAGGGTTTGGCTTATGGCTGAGGTGGTTCATCTCGGTGTGACTGAGTTTGGAAAATCGGTTGGACCGAGATTACTTATGAGTGTATATTGTGGTGAGAGTTGCTGATAGTTGAAGGAGATATATCACTAAGCACTTGAGCAACCAGATCATCAACATAACCTCATCCCCTTTTAATAGTATTGGCTTTTCCTATGGACTCAATGTGATCTTGGATCACTAAACCAAAAATGGAGTCTTGAGCTTTTGCCAATGCTTGCCTTAGCATTTTGAGGGGTCCACTTCTTCAGTCCTTGCCATACCCATATCACTGAACTTCTCTGAAATGATTCTCAAGTAACTATTAGTTCAATGATATATATGTTGTTATTAATTGCCAAAACCACACGGGGATTAGTTGCACTTTCAGAACTGGACGAGTACGTCGCGCCTGCAAATCCTCCTCCCCCCGAAGAGTGAACAAACTTTTATGCTCCGATTGAATTTGCCCCGGAATGCCAAGTGATTTTGTAACCGTTAAACGCTCGTGGGTTCGATGCCCGAGTACTTCTACCCGAATCTTGCGGGGCTTTATCTGAACTTTATTTCCTTTAGAATGTGCTTGTTTGCTTCTGATGTCTTTTGATCTCTTTGAATTTCGAGTCGACATTATGTTTGTGGTGCAGCTCGAAGGTCGAGTCACGTACTTGTGGCGTAGCTCGGAGGGCTAAGCCACATTGTACTTGTGGCGCAGCTCGGAGGGCCGTGCCACATTGTATTTGTGGCGTAGCTCGGAGGGCTAAGTGATGTCTACTACGCACCCTTCTTCTTGTAGACGTTGTTGGGCCTCCAAGTGCAGAGGTTTGTAGGACAGTAGCAAATTTCCCTCAAGTGGATGACCTAAGGTTTATCAATCCATGGGAGGCCTAGGATGAAGATGGTCTCTCTCAAACAACCCTGCAACCAAATAACAAAGAGTCTCTTGTGTCCCCAACACACCCAATATAATGGTAAATTGTATAGGTGCACTAGTTCGGCGAAGAGATGGTGATACAAGTGCAATATGGATGGTAGATATAGGTTTTTGTAAACTGAAAATATAAAAACAGCAAGGTAGCAAGTGGTAAACGTGAGCATAAACGGTGTTGCAATGATAGTAGGCAAGGCCTAGGGTTCATACTTTCACTAGTGCAAGTTCTCCCAACAAAGATAACATAATTGGATCATATTACTAGCCCTTAACATGCAACAAAGAGTCACTCCAAAGTAACTAATAGTGGAGAACAAACGAAGAGATTATGGTAGGGTAAGAAACCACCTCAAAGCTATTCTTTCTTATCGATCTATTCAAGAGTCCGTAGTAACATTCAATCTATCATAGAGTTCGTACTAGAATAACACCTTAAGACACAAATCAATCAAAACCCTAATGTCACATAGATACTCCATTGTCACCTCAAGTATCCGTGGGCATGATTATACGATATGCATCACACAATCTCATAAACATCTATTCAACCAACACATAGAACTTCAAAGAGTGCCCCAAAGTTTCTACCGAAGAGTCAAGATGAAAACGTGTGCCAACCCCTATGCATAGATTCCCAAGGTCACGGAACCCGTAGGTTGATCACCAAAACATACATCAAGTGGATCACATGATATCCCATTGTCACCACAGATAAACACATGCAAGACATACATCAAGTGTTCTCAAATCCTTAAAGACTCAATCCAATAAGATAATTTCAAAGGGAAAACTCAATACATTACAAGAGAGTAGAGGGGGAGAAGCATTATAAGATCCAACTAGAATAGCAAAGCTCACGATACATCAAGATCGTGCCATCTCAAGAACACGAGAGAGAGAGAGATCAAACACATAGCTACTGATACATACCCTCAGCCCCGAGGGTGGACTACTCCCTCCTCGTCATGGAGAGCGCCGGGATGATGAAGATAGCCACCAGAGAGGGATTCCCCCCTCCAGCAGGGTGTCGGAATGGGTGTAGATTGGTTTTCGGTGGCTACAGAGGCTTTAGGCGGCGGAACTCCCGATCTAGGTTAATTACCAAAGGTTTCAGTAGTTATAGGAATTTTTGGAGTCGGTGCCAAGCAATGGGGGGCTACGGGCCATCCTCGAGATAGGGGGGCGCACCCCCCTGCCCAGGGCGCGCCCCCCCACCCTCGAGGGCAGCCCGTGGCTCCCCTAGCCCAACTCTTTTGCTTCGGGGGCTTATTTTGGTCCAGAAAAAATCATAAAAAATTGGCTCGTCAATTGGACTCCGTTTGATTTTCCTTTTCTGTAAAACCCTAAAACAGGAGAAAAACAGAAACTGGCATTGGGCTCTGGGTTAATAGGTTAGTCCCAAAAATCATATGAAAGTGTATAATAAAGCCCATAAGACATCCTAGAAGGATAATATAATAGCATGGAACAATAAAAAATTATAGATACGTTGGAGACGTATCAGCATCCCCAAGCTTAATTCCTGCTCGTCCTCGAGTAGGTAAATGATAAAAACAGAATTTTTGATGTGGAATGCTAACCAACATAGTTTTTCAATGCAATTCTCTTAATTGTGGCATGAATGTTCATATCTGAAAGATTCAAGATAAAAGTCTATATTGACATAAGAAATAATAATACTTCAAGCAATACTAACAAAGCAATCATGTCTTCTCAAAATACTATGGCTAAAGAAAGTTATCCCTACAAAATCAAATAGTGTTGGCTATGCTCCCTCGTTATCACACAAAAATATTCATATCATGCACAACCCCGATTTCAGCCAAGCACTTTTTTTCATACTCTATCTTTTCAAACCTTTCAACTTTCACGCAATACATGAGCGTGAGCCATGGATATAACACTATGGGTGGAATAGGGGTGGTTGTGGAGAAGACAAAAAGGAGGGAGATAGTCTCACATCGACTAGGCGTATCAACGGGCTATGGAGATGCCCATCAATAGATATCAATGTGAGTGAGTAGGGATTGCCATGCAACGGATGCACTAGAGCTAAATATAAATGAAAGCTCAACAAAAGAAACTAGTGGGTGTGCATCCAACATGCTTGCTCACGAAGACCTAGGGCATTTGAGGAAGCCCATTGTTGGAATATACAAGCCAAGTTCTATAACGAAAAATTCCCACTAGTATATGAAAGTGACTAAGCATGAGACTCTCTACAATGAAGAACATGGTGCTAGTTTGAAGCACAAGTGTGGAAAAAGATAGTAGCAATTGTCCCTTTTTCATTTTTCTTCTCTTTTTTCCTTTTTTTGGGCCTTTCTCTTTTTTTTCGTTGGCCTTTTTTTTCTTTTTTTTGCGGAGGGGCTTTATAGATTTAGCCTTTCCTCCCATGGGACAATGCTCTAGTAATAATGATCATCACGCTTTCATTACAACTCGATATTACAACTCAATACTACAACAACAAAGTATGACTCTATATGAATGCCTCCGGCGGTGTAACGGTATGTGCAATGAAACAAGAGTGACATGTATAAAAATTATGCATGGTGGCCTTGCCACAAGTACGATGTCAACTACATGATCATGCAATGGCAATATGACAATATGATGCGTGTCATATAAACGGAACGGTGGAAAGTTGCATGGCAATATATCTCGGAATGGCTATGGAAATGCCATGATAGGTAGGTATGGTGGCTGTTTTGAGGAACAATATGGTGGCTGTTTTGAGGAAGGATATATAGTGGGTTTATGACACCGGCGAAAGTTGTGCGGTACAAGAGAGGCTAACAATGGTGGAAGGGTGAGAGTGCGTATAATCCATGGACTCAACATTAGTCATAAGAACTCATATACTTATTGCAAAAATCTACGAGTCATCAAAACAAAGCAATCAACGCATGCTCCTAGGGGGGAGGTTGGAAGGAGTTAACCATCGCGCGCCCCCGGCCTCCACACAAAGTTTGTCACTCTACAAATACCTCATGCTCTAACTTAGTCACACAACGGTTCACCATACGTGAATGCTACGGGAATCACTAACCTTAACACAAGTATTTCTTAATTTCATAATAACTCCACTAGCATGACTCTAATATCACTATCCTCATGTCTCAAAACAATTATCAAGCATCCAACATCTCATTCTATTCAATGCACTGGGTGTGAATTTTTTTACTACATTGACATTGGATGTCTATCATGTGAAGACTAGTTTATTTAGCCTGATCATCCTCTTGAGATGCATGATATACTTGATCTCTTTTATAATGAACTAACCGATGCTTCCGAAGACAACCTGGATAGTTGTGCTCGTTGTGTTTTCAGGGAAAGAACTGTTGAACAGGCTGAATTACTATTGAATAATAGGCTAGCCAATGAAAATAATTGGATACTTCCTGAACCATCCCCTAAGCCAACTCCGAAGAAAAGAGGTGTTCTATTTCTCAGTCCTGAAGATATGCAAGAGGCAAAGAAATCCATGAAAGAAAAAGGTATTAAAGCTGAAGATGTTAAGAATTTACCTCCTATTGAAGAAATACATGGTCTTAATAACCCGACACAGGTAGTAAAGGTAAATTCTCTTTATAGATTTGATGAAAGTGACATTCCTAGTTATAAGTCTGCTAGCCAATGCTTAGATGAATTTGACAATTTTATTGTGAAACAAGAAAACTTCAATGCTTATGTTGGTAGATAATTACAACACAATGCTTATATGATTGAACGCTTGAGTGATTATCTGTCTAGAGCTAAAGGTGAACTGAAACTTATTAATATACATGCTCCTATGGTCACCACTCAAGTAGAACAAGTACTTAAGGCTCGGAACAATTTGCTCAATGAATTGAATAGTAAGAATAATGACTATGTTGTTATAGTGGCAACTAGAGGTGGTAAAATGACTCAGGAACCTCTCTATCCTTAGGGCCACCCTAAGAGAATTGAGCAAGATTCTCAGAGAGCTAATTTAGATGCACCTAGTTCTTCTAAGAAGAAGAAAAAGAAAAATGATAGGACTTTGCATGCTCCTAGTGAACCTGTAGCTGACACACCTGAGAATCCCAATGATATATCTGTTTGTGATGCTGAGACACAATCTGGTAATGAACATGAACCTAGTGATAATATTAATGATGATGTTCATGATGATGTTCAACCTAGCAATGATAATGATGTAGAGAGTGAACCTGCTGTTGATCTTGATAACCCACAATCAAAGAATCAACCTTATGATAAGACAGAATTTGTTGCTAGGAAGAACGGTAGGGAAAGAGAACCATGGGTTCAGAAACCCATGCCTTTTCCTCCGAAACCATCCAATAAAAAGGATGATGAGGATTTTGATTGCTTCGCTGAAATGATTAGACCTATCTTTTTGCGTATGCGTTTGACTGATGTGCTTAAAACAAATCCTTATGCTAAGTATATGAAAGATATTATTACCAACAAAAGAAAGATACATGAAGTAGAAATTTCTACCATGCTTGCCAATTACACTTTTGAGGGTGGAATGCCTAAGAAATTAGGAGATCCATAAGTACCGACTATACCTTGCTCCATTAAGACAAACTATGTTAAAACTGCTTTGTGTGATCTTGGAGCCGGTGTTAGTGTTATGCCTCTCTCTTTATATCGTAGACTTGACTTGAGTAAGTTGACACCTACTGAAATATCTTTGCAAATGGCTGATAAATCAACTGCTATACCTGTCGGTATTTGTGAGGATGTGCCTGTTGTAGTTGCAAATGTTACTATTCTAACGGAATTTGTTATACTTGATATTCCCGAGGACGATAGTATGTCTATTATTCTTGGAAGACCCTTTTTGAATACTGCCGGGGCTGTTATTGATTGCAACAAATGCAATGCCACTTTTCATGTCAATTGTAATGAGCATACGGTACACTTTCCGAGGAAACAACCTCAGGTCCACAGTATCAATTATATTGGAAAAACTTCGACTATTACTATTGGAGGTTTTGAGTTTCCTATTCCTACTATCAAGAAGGCATATAACATTCTTATTGTTGGGGACATACATATCCCCATTGAGGTAACCTAGTGTTATTCTAAAAATCTCCGGTTTCATGTTACTCGGAAAGAGTTTATTAACAAGACCTGATCAACCTTGTTAATGGATTCCTTTTGATGAGCATGGGATAGGTGAATCTAGATAGCACAACCTTCTGTACCCTCCTTTTACTTTCTGTTAATTAGGATAAATAAAAGAAAATTAGCATTTTCTGTCTGTTTCCAAACTTACCCGTGCAATAAAAAAATATCTCGAAAATAAAAGTTCTCCAAATACCATGAAAATGAAATATGAATTTTCAGAATCTTTGAGGAAATATGGCACTGAACACACAGCGAGGGGAGCCAACACGTGGCAACGAGGGTCCAGGGTGTGCCCCCTGCCTCGTGGGCCCCACGTGGCCGCCCTCCACTTATTCCTGCACCCATGCTCTTCTTCTTCCTCCCAAAAAATCCCCAACCAGCTCAAACCCGAGTTCTAGCTCATCTTGCTGCCATTTTTGATCTTCTTGCTCAAAGCACCATTCACCAAACTGTTTGGGGAGATTGTTCCTTGGTATGTGACTCCTCCATTGGTCCAATTAGTTTTTGTTCTAGTGATTTATTTGTTGCAAATTTGTGCTGCTGTGGTGACCTTATTCTTGAGCTTGCATGTCAAATTTTCCTGGTCCCAAGTAGTTCTAATGCATGATATAGCCTCTAGGCACTTATAGGAGTTGTTGCTATCAATCTTGTTGAGTTTGGTTAACTTTTATTTTGAAGTTACTAAAAATTTCAGAAAATTTAAGAAAAATGTCTAGGAGAAACTTCCAAAATGGTCCCTCAAGGAAGCAAGAACTGAGGCTCGTGTTCCGTGAGTCGGACGATGAACCACCAAGGGATGCTGATGTGCGGCCTTGTGAATGGCCGTCAGATGAATTCATGGGTCAAGCTGGCATCAAAGATGAATTTTACGCATACGTGCGCAATGCTGACCTCGAGGACTTCATACAAGATAAGTGTCCTCGATATCGTGGCTTAACTGATAGCTTTGTGAGAAGGTTTAGATTTTTCATCTTCGCGTAATACTCACACCGTACTGTTTGACCTATATGATAAATCTTATACCATGGATTTAGAGGATTTTAATGTTGCTTGCAAACTCCCACAGTGGGGCAGTATGAGTGATCCTCGCAAATCTGAATTTAGATAATTCCTTGCTAGTATTATAGTGGGGGAGTCCAGGGAAGTCACACAGGCGACCATGGGGAGCATACATTTCCCTGCCATTCATTACTTTGCTCTCTTTATCGGTAGATGCATAAACGGTAAGGATGAGGCTTGTCACATGTGTGTCCCTGATCTTAGTGTTCTCAGGAGTGTCGTACTAGGTGATAGGCAATATAATTTGGGAGCCATTGTTGCACATAGACCACACCATAATGGGTTGCATGGAGATTTATTTGGTGGGATCTATGCTACCCGCATAGCCCGCTTTCTTGGTGTCTCTGTGCACATGAATGATGAACCTTTACCTCCTGCTTATTTAGACTGCCATGCTATGACTAGTCACCGGTTATAGAGTGGAATAATCAAACCCTCAAATATCGACTAATCGTTAATAGGCAGCATGCCATCCCTATTGTTCTTCCTGCCCCTACTTTGTTTAACTTTCAGGAAAAAGGGAGATACACTATAACTATGGAGGAGGCAAATGCTTATTATAACATGACGGAGGCAGCCCGCCTTCGAGCTGCAGCTTAGCATGCAGCATCTTCCGCGTCTCAGTACGACCCCAACTACAACTTTGAATATTCGCCAGGCCAATACTGGCCATAGACCAACTTAGGCCAAAAGCCTAAGCTTGGGGGAGTACGTGTTTCTCATCGACTTACATTCATGTTCACACTTATTCTAGTTGTTGGAGCTCACACTCTTTCACTGTACCATCCGTGCTTAGTTTCAATTTGTTTTTCTTAGTCTTTTCCTTGTGTGCTAGAAAAACCCAGAAAAACAAAAAAAATAGTTGTAGCTTCTAGCTAGTTTACTTTCTTTGCTTGAAGTAGTAGTAAAAAATGAAAACCCAAAAAGATTTATCGTTCTTCTTCTGCTTGTTGGGAGCTTTCCCGTGTAAATAGTTTCTTTTCTTTTCTTTAGGGGTTAAAGAGTAGAAGACCATGATAGAAATGCTTAGTGGCTCTCATATGCTCTATTGTTGATTTAACCTTGAGCCATATTACCTTGTCTTCTCTCTTCTATTAAATGTCTGCAGATTCCAGCTTAGTCCAATGCACGTGCACTATTATTATTATCCACACCGTTCGGTTGTGCGAGTGAAAGGCAATAAGGATGATATATGATGAACTGATTGAGATGAGAAAAGCTGGTATGAACTCGACCTCTTTTGTTTTTGTAAATATGATGGTTCATCGTTCTTGATTCGGCTTGTTATGAATGAAACATGTTTGCAATGACAATTAGAGATCATAACTGCTTATGCCATGCTTAATTAGCTGAGAGTTTATAATGGTCTATCTTGTGTGCCAACATGATATTAAAATGGTTGTGATGAGGTATGATGGGTGGTATCCTCCTTTGAACGATTTAAGTGATCTGACTTGGCACATGTTCACCCATGTAGTTGAAACAAATCAACATAGCCTCCACGATATTTATGTTCATGGTGATTTATATCCTACTCATGATTGCATTCATTGTTGATTAATTTTAATGCATGTTCATGACTGTTGTCCCTCTCTAGCTGGTCGCTTCCCAGTCTTTTTCTAGCCTTCACCTGTACTAAGCAGAAATACTGCTTTTGCATCCACTTCCATAAACTACAAAGTTATTCCAATGAGTCCACCATACCTTCCTATATGCGGTATTTACCTGCCGTTCCAAGTAAATTTGTATGTGCCAAACTCTAAATCTTCAAATGAAATTATGTTTTGTATGCTCGAACAGCTCATGTATCAACTAGGGTTGTCTATATCTTCCATGCTAGGTGGGTTATTCTCATGATGAGTGGACTCCGCTCATCATTCATGAGAAAACGACTGGTAATCGGGATGCCCAGTCCCATGCTCAAAATCATAATAGTTAAACAAAACTTCCCCAGGGCTATTGTTGGTTTGGACGGTACTCGTTGTTTCGAGCTAGCCGTGGAGTGTGCTTGTTGGTGGTTGGGGGAGTATAAACTTTACCATTCTGTTTGGGAACCGCCTATAATGTGCGTAGCATGGGATATATCGAGATTCTTGGTTGTTATGTTGACAATGAAAGTATACCGCTAAAAATGCTATTCATCTCTATTTAAAAATCGAGCTCTGACACCTCTACAAATCCCTGCTTCCCTCTGCGAAGGGCCTATATATTTACTTTTATGCAGAGTCATCATCCTCCTATCAAAGAGCACCAGTAGGAGAGCACCTCTGTCGTTGCATGTATTACTATGAATTTGCATTGAGTATGATCATGACTAGATTTCTTTTACCATGAATTACAATGTCTAGTCAGTCCTTGACCTTTAAAGGTGCTCTGCATTTATGTTTTGCGGTCTCATAAAGGGCTACCGAGATACCATCTTGTTATATCATATCATGATTGTTTTGAGAAAGTGTTGTCATCCGTGGTTTATTATTATTGCTCGCTAGTAGATTATGCCATTGATGTGAGTAGTCTTGAGACCTGAAAGTTATTGTGAATATGGTTAGTTCATGATCTTGTTGAAAACCTGAATGCTAGCCTACATATTTACAACAACAAGAGCAAACAGAGTTTGTCAAAGTTTTTCTTTATCCATTTTAGTTTATCAACTGAATTGCTTAAGGACAAGCAAAGGTTGAAGCTTGGGGGAGTTGATACGTCTCCAACCTATCTACTTTTCCAAACCATTTTGCCCTTGTTTTGGACTCTAACTTGCATGATTTGAATGGAACTAACCCGGACTGACGCTGTTTTCAACAGAACTGCCATGGTGTTGTTTTTGTGCAGAATAAAAAGTTCTCGAAATCGCCTGAAAATCAACGGAGAATTATTTCAGAAAATATAAAAAATACGTGCAAGAAGATCCACACCAGGGGGCCCATGGCCTGCCCACGAGGGTGGGGGCGCGCCCCCCTGCCTCGTGGCCCCCCTAGTGCTCCACTCCGTACCCCAGATCCTATATCTTCACTTTCGGGGAGGAAAAAATCAAGGAGAAGGAATTATCGCGTTTTACGAGACGGAGCCGCCGCCAAGAGCTAATCTCTCTTGGGAGGGCTGATCTGGAGTCCGTTCGGGACTCCGAAGAGTGGAGATCGTCGCCATCGTCATCATCAACCTTCCTCCATCACCAATTCCGTGATGCTCACCGCCGTGTGTGAGTAATTCCATCGTAGGCTTGCTGGACGGTGATGGGTTGGATGGAATCTATCATGTAATTGAGTTAGTTTTGTTAGGGTTTGATCCCTAGTATCCACTATGTTCTGAGATTGATGTTGCTATGACTTTGCTATGCTTAATGCTTGTCACTAGGGCCCGAGTGCCATGATTTCAGATCTGAACCTATTATGTTTTCAAGAATATATGTGTGTTCTTGATCCTATCTTGCAAGTCTATAGTCACCTACTATGTGTTATGATCCGGCAACCCCGAAGTGACAATAATCGGGACCACTCCCGGTGATGACCATAGTTTGAGGAGTTCATGTATTCACTATGTGTTAATGCTTTGGTCCCGTACTCTATTAAAAGGAGGCCTTAATATCCCTTAGTTTCCAATAGGACCCCGCTGCCACGGGATGGTAGGACAAAAGGTGTCATGCAAGTTCTTTTCCATAAGCACATATGACTATATTCGGAATACAAGCCTACATTGCATTCATGAACTGGAGCTAGTTCTGTGTCACCCTAGGTTATAACTTCTACATGATGAATTGCATCCGACATAATTTCCCATCACCGATCCAATGCCTACGAGCTTTTCCTATATTGCTTGTTGCTTATTTACTTTTATCGTTGCTTTTATTGCCGCTACCGCCACTATCATATTACTTTGCTACTAAACTATCTTGCTGCAGATACTAAGTTTCCAGGTGTGGTTGAATTGACAACTCAGCTGCTAATACTTAAGAGTATTCTTTCGCTCCCCTTGTGTCGAATCAACAAATTTGGGTTGAATACTTTACCTTCGAAAACTGTTGCGATCCCCTACACTTGTGGGTTATCACTCAACTCTATATATTATTTCCCAATGATGTATGGCTATCATCCTATGATGTTTGAGTAGATCCGTTTTGTCCTATGGGTTGATTGATGATCGTGATTGGTTTGAGTTGCATGTTTTATTATTACTGTTGTCCTATGGTGCTCTCTGTGTCGCACAAGCATGAGGGATCCCTGCTATAGGGTGTTGCAATATGTTTATGGTTTGCTTATTGTTTGAGTTGCGTGAGTGATAGAAACACAAACACGGATAAGTGGGTTATGGCGTATGGGAATAAAGAGGACTTGATGCTTTAATGCTATGGTTGGGTTTTCCCTTAATGATCTTTAGTAGTTACGGATGTTTGCTAGAGCTCCAAACATAAGTGCATATGATCCAAGAAGAGAAACTATGTTATCTTATGCCTCTCCCTCATATAAAATTGCAATAATGATTACCGGTCTAGTTATCGATTGCCTAGGGACAAATAACTTTCTTGTGTGACAAAAACCTCTCTACTAAAACTAACTTAGTTGCTTATTTATCTAAATAGCCTCTAGTTTTATTTACGTGCTCTTTATTATCTTGCAAACATATCCCGTTACACCTACAAAGTACTTCAAGTTTCATACTTGTTCTAGGTAAAGCGAACATTAAGCGTGCGTAGAGTTGTATCGGTAGTCGATAGAACTTGAGGGAATATTTGTTCTACCTTTAGCTCCTTGTTGGGTTCGACAATCTTACTTATCAAAAGGAGCTACAACTGATCCCCTATACTTGTGGGTTATGAAGACATTTATGTCTTTAACCTGGAGGTAGGAAAGGAGCTGATACAGAAGATCATGACTGGTGGAGAACAATGGTATACTGGAGAACTCGCTAAATTCTCAGGAAAACTTTACCATGTTGAAGACATGGAGAAATTCAGAAAAGTAACCCTAGAAAAAGGCAAACCCGTTGAGCAAGTTAAACAATAAATAATAAGAATGGTCAATCATTTACTAAGTATCACACGACATAATAAGAAATGGACGGAGTAACAAACATGCTTGCAAGGAACGTCCTCGACTTGCTCTTGTCCCTGAGAACCTCTGCAACAATCTGCATATTTGTTGTTGGTGACTGATGACCCACAAGTGTAGGGGGTCTATCGTAGTCCTTTCAATAAGTAAGAGTGTCGAACCCAACGAGAACGAGAAGGAAATGATAGGCAGTTTTCAGTAACATATTGTCTGCAAGCACTGAAATTATAGGTAATAGATAGTTTTGTGGTAAGATAATTGGTAGCAAGTGACAAAAGGTAAAACTAAATAAGGTGTAGCAAGGTGGCCCAATCCTTTTTCTAGCAAAGGACAAGCCTGGACAAACTCTTATATGAAGGAAAGTGCTCCCGAGGACACATGGGAATTATCGTCAAGCTAGTTTTCATCACGATCATCTGATTCGCGTTCGGTACTTTGATAATTTGGTATGTGGGTGGACCGGTGCTTGGGTGCTTTCGTTACTTGGACAAGCCTCCCACTTATGATTAACCTCTAATGCAAGCATACGCAACTACAAAACAAGTATAAAGGTAAGCCTAACCATAGCTTGAAACATATGGATCCATATCAGCCCCTTACGAAGCAACGCATAAACTAGGGTTTAAGCTTCTGTCACTCTAGCAACCCATCATCTACTTATTACTTCCCGATGCCTTCCTCTAGGCCCAAATAATGGTGAAGTGTCATGTAGTCGACGTTCACATGACACCACTAGAGGAGAGACAACATACATCTCATCAAAATATCGAACGAAGACCAAATTCACATTACTAATAGCAAGACTTCTCACATGTCCTCGGGAACAAAAGTAACTACTCACAAGACATAATATGGTTCATGATCAGAGGGGTATTAATATGCATAATGGATCTGAACATATGATCTTCCACCAAATAAACCAACTAGCATCAACTACAAGGAGTAAGCAACACTACAAGCAACCCATAGGTACCAATCTGAGGTTTGGGTACAAAGATTGGATACAAGAGATGAACTAGGGTTTGAGAGGAGATGGTGTTGGTGAAGATGTTGATGAAGATAGCTCTCCCCAAGATGGAAGAGTTGTTGGTGATGACGGCGATGACGATTTCCCCCTCTCGGAGGGAAGTATCCCCGGCAGAACAGCTTTGTCGGAGCCCTAGATTGGTTTCCGCCTCGATTCGCCTCGAGACGGCGACGTCTGGTCCTGAAAGCCTCCTTGTGATTTTTTTCCAGTTCAAAACACCTCATATAGGAGAAGATGGGCATTGAGGGGCCTTCGGGGGCCCATGAGACAGGGGGCGCGCCCTGAGAGGGGGGCGCCCCCCACCCTCGTGGACAGCCAGTGACCGCCCTCGTGAACTTCTTTCGCCAGATATTTTTTTATATTTTCTGAAACGGAGTTCCGTGGAGTTTCGGGGCTTTTGGAGTTGTGCAGAATAGGTTTCCAGAGTTTGCTCCTTTTCCAGCCCAGAATTCCAGCTGCCGGCATTCTCCCTCTTCATGAAAACCTTGTAAAATAAGAGAGAAAAGGCATAAGTATTGTGACAAAACATGTAATAACAGCCCATAGTGCAATAAATATCAACATATAAGCATGATGCAAAATGGACGTATCAGCTCCCCCAAGCTTAGACCTCGCTTGTCCTCAAGCGAAAGCCGATATCGAGAAATATGTCCACATGTTTAGAGAAAGAGGTGTCGACAAAAACAAAATACGGACATGAGGGCATCATGATCATTTTCATAATAGCAAGATATATATATTGTCATATGATTCTTATGCTAAAGTAACAATTCATCCACAATATCAAGCATGAAGCATAAACTTCAATGGAAACTAACAAACTTTGATCTCGGTCATTGAAGCAATTGCAATTTATCGTAACATCAGAAAGAGTCAACATAAGAGCTTTTCAGGAAGCCTGCATACTCAACCATCATATAGTCTTTCACAATTGCTCACACTCACGCAATACTTATGTTTTTGGAGTTTTAATCGGACACAGAGAAAGATAGGGGCTTATGATGTTGCCTCCCAACCTTTTACCTCAAGGGTAATGTGAACAGTAATAGATCATGAAAACTTACATCCAAGTGGGTATATATGTCAGGATCTTTCCAACACAGTGTGCTTGCCAAAGGATAAAATGTAAAAAAGGAAAGGTGAATTTCACCTTGACTCTTATAAGGCAAGAATAATAGATAGGCCCTTCGCAGAGGGAAGTAGACGTTGACATGTGTTTTTATGGTTGGATGCACAAAGTCTTAGCATAGAAGAACTTCACTTTATATTGCCACTTGTGATAAGGACCTTTATTATGCAGTTCGTCGCTTTTATTACTTCCATATCACAAGATCGTATAAAGCTAATTTCTCCCACATTAATAAAGCATACATATTTTAGCGAGTTTGCAACATGAAAAGTTACTTGGAAGGATCTTTCTCAATCCATAGGTAGGTATGGTGGACTCTCATGGCAAAACTGGGTTAAAGGATGTATGGAAGCATAAGTAGTATCTCTACTTAGTGCGAGGAGTTTTGGCTAGCATGAGGGGGAAAGGCAAGCTCAACATGTTGGATGATCCATGACAATATACTTTATTTCGGATATAGGAAAACATAACCCATTACGTTGTCTTCCTTGTCCAACATCAACTCTTTAGCATGCCATACTTCAATGAGTGCTCACAATCATAAAAGATGTCCAAGATAGTATATTTGTATGTGAAGCCTCTCTTCTTTTATTACTTCCTATTAATTGCAACGATGACCAAAACTATGTTTGTCAACTCCCAACAACTTTTATTTATCATACTCTTATATGTGAAGTCATTACTTCCCATAAGATCAATATGATCTCTTGGATGCTCTTTATGTTTTGTTTCTTTTTATCATGACCCAAGTGAGGAAATCAAGCCCTTGACTCAACACTAATCTTTATTATATAGCTCGCAGACTCGATTACAAAGGGTAAAGATCATAAGGCAAAAGTGTAATGCCCCGGATGTAATACTTTTCCCTTTTGGGCATATAATATATCTCCGGCTTCATCACTTCCATTCCGGGTTCTTTGTCCTTTTGGGTTTTCGCCGTTTTATCGCGTTGCGTGTGTGGCATTCATTCATATCATGTAGTCATGAGCATTGCATCGCATTTGTGTTGTTGTTTGCATCCGGTTCCACGCGTTCCTTCCCGTTGTCCGTTTCGCGTTCCGGAGCTCCCTCACGTGTCTGTGGCGTCCCGTGGGCCTACTTTGGTGTTTGGCTGTGTAACGTTACCGGTTTGGCGCGAGACTTGTCGTGTGTTGTTGTTTTGGTGTGTGTAACCCGCCTGTCAAATCTCGTCGCGTTTGGAGTTCGTTTGCTACCCCCAACAGTTATTCTCGTGGGCTCAAAGTGCCTCCACTTTGAGGCCCAAGACACCCCTCCAACAGCCCACCAAACCAGCCCAAACCCCTTCCTTCATCTAGGCCATCCAATTCTAATCGTGTGGCCGAAAACCGCACTCCATTTGGACAACCCTAGCTCCTTGTGCCTATATATTTGTCCACCTTCCTCAAATTTTGCCCCAAAACAAGGAAACCCTAGTAGTCATCTCCTTCCTCTCCTTCTTCTTCCTCCAGCCGCCACCTCGCCGGAGACTTCGCCGGAGCTTCGCCGGAGCTCCACCACCCCGCTGGAATCTCCACCGCCGGCCTCCTCTCGCGCCACCTCACCACCTCCTTGCCACCGCCGCCGGCCTCTTCCGCCGCCACCTCGCCTCGCCGGCGACCGGCCACCGCTCCGGCCGAGGCGCCCCGCCCCTGCTGCCCCCTCGCCATCCACCGCCAGGGCCGGAGCCAGCGACCGCCGCCGCCCTGGGATCGATCGGGGTGCCCCCGATCCAAATCCCGTCGTTGCCCCGCCTGGGCCGCATCCCTCCGCAGCCGGCCCGCTCACGCGTCCGGGCCAGGCGCTAACCAGCCGCCGGCCTCCCTCCGGGCTCCTCCCGCGCGGCCCGTCCGCCTTCCTCGCGGGCCAAGCCCCAGGCCGCGAGGCCCAACTCCCTCCGCCCGCCAGCTGGGCTGCCCGCTTCCCGATCCAGCCTCGAGGGCAGCCGCCGCGCTTCAGATCGGGAGGAGTCCCCGGTCGCCCCGCTGCAGAAACCCTAACGGGCCCCGTCGCCGGCCCGTTAGCGCCGTTGCCCGATCCGCCGCCGGATCCGCACCGCCCTCGGGCCGATCCGCACCGCCGGGGTCCGATCCGCGAAGCCCGCGACCCGGTTGACCTTTTTCAGATCTGAGAAGGTTGCCTTTTTTATCCTCTAAGTCCCCAGTTTGTTTGTGTGCCGATGCATTTTTCCAATGATGATAACTTTGTGTGTGATGCTCCGATTTGAGTGAATGAGGTGTCTAGACATTCGTGATGACATGTACTACATTTCATTCCATTATGCCATACATGTTTGAGCTCATCTAGGTGCTTAAAATTCTGTTGCAAGAGTGCATCGTGATAAAACTGATGTTTGTAGTTATTTTCATGCCACCTTTGCATAGTGATAACTTGATGCTCGTTTATCCAAATGATGCAAATGACATTACACGTGTTCGTCTTGTCATGCTCTACATGATGATTGCTTAGACTTGCATGATAGAATTAGTCTTGCCATGTTTATCTCCGTTCCAAAATGCCATGTGGCTGTGATGTTGTTAAACTTGTTATGAGATGCCAACTTGTTGAGCGCATTGCTATCGTTGTGTTTATCTCCATGATGCATGCTTAGGTGTTTTGGAATCACCATCATATGTACTTTGATGTGGTGCTTACCACTTGCCATGTTTAGTTTTGAGGTGACTTAAAATTGCTCTCAAATATGCCATTATTAAAATGCTGTTTTAACACTTAGTGAAATTTCACTAAGTCTGGAATCTGTAATTTCCAGATGCCATGTTTGCTTGTTGTTCTAGGCCAAACCATGATAGTTTTGGGGTGACTCTTGATGATTCCTTGCTGTGCATATTGTTGGCTATCCATTCATGCTCTCACATGCTTATTTGAGTGGTTGTAGCATATTTAACGTTTGCTCCAAAGTTGCAATAAAATACTGCTGTCAGGATTTTGTTGTCAAGTTCAATATGTCCAAGCTTATTGCTATTGATCCGTCGCTCCTTTGGGGGTTCACCAATGGACTTATTTGCTATAGGATATGTCTAGTTTATGTTCATACTCTTTGCCATGATGTTTGAGTGATGTAGCTTATTTATCTAGTACTCCGAAGTTGCTATGTTGCTGTAATTTTCAGCTTTCGCATGTTTATTGTTTTGTGTGTAACTTTTAGCCCGTAGCTTCGATTGCAGCAAGTCTTATATGAAACTTGATTGATTTTTCGTGTAGATTTATAATATCCTATTGTTATCTTGTTTTGAAGCATTTTGCTTGATCGCATATTGTCATGCTCATTTTGCTCCCATAGTGCATCAGTCATGCATCCAGCATATTTTGTGTGCGCATTGCATCTTGTTGATTTCGTGCCTTGTGTGTTTGTGTTGAGTAGAGCCGGAAGCCGAGGCCGAGTACGAGTACGAGCACGAGGTTACTACCGAGCTTGAGAACGAGGACCCCTCTTACGATCCTATTGACAACTCTTCAGGCAAGATGACCGAACCCGGATACCATTACTATTTTTGCCTATTGCTAGAAGTCTCGATCGATAGTTTTGCCTTGATGCCCTTGTCTTTCATGTCAGCCTCCTACTTGTAACCATGATCATGTCTAACCACCCTACCTATGCAAACCATTGATTGGCTATACGTAGGCTTCGCTCAGCCCCTCTTATAGCGTTGCTAGTTGCAGGTGAAGTTGAAGATTCTTGCTTCATGTTGAAGTTTGTTGGGTTATATCACACTATATAAATGCTTAAAATGAAATCATCTATATATTGGCAATGGGTGGAAGGCTAAGCCTTTTGCTTGGTGATTTGTTCCACTCATGCCGCTAGGAACCGCATAAACCGGTGTTATGTTCCTTGATTATGTGTTCCTCACACGGTTGGGGTTTATGGGGCCCCCTCGATAAACCGCTAAGTGCTAAGTCTTTTCCAGCAAGTCCCAACATTGGTACTATTTGCCTAATAACTAAATAACTTGCATAGGGAGTAATTAACCCTCTCTCTTAATCAACAACCCCGGGCCAGTGCTCCACATGAGTGTTGGTCCGAACTGGGGGTCCTGCGGGGCCACCTCAAGGAAACTCAAGGTCTGGTAAAAACCCGTAGCATCACCCATCCGGTCGTGGCCTGAGACGAGATACGCGCGGCTACTATCAGGGTGTCAGCACGTCGGGAGGATTTGCTGGATTAGCCTTACCTTAGTTCGGAGTATCTTGAGCACGGGATTCCGAGAATACTCGGGTCTTCCCACCTTGGAGTTGCGACTCCGCGGATCGTGGGCTTGTCATGGGCCAAGTTGGAACACCCCTGCAGGGTTTTGAACTTTCGAAAGCCGTGCCAGCGGTTATGTGGCAGATGGGAGCTTGTTAATATCCGGTTGTAGAAAACTTGACACAATGTTCCAATACACTACCAGCGTGAGTACTGTGACTGTCATTTTCCGAAAGGGTTTCGGGAGATGAACACGGTGGGGTTATGTTTGACTGGCTTTAGTTAGGATCACTTCGTGATCATCTCTCGACCGAGCCGCCTTCTCTTCTCGCTCTTTTACGTAAGCTAGGCTAGTGCTGCTGCAACCACTTATTCTTATTCTTTCTTCAGCCTTGTTCCACACCCAAGGCTTAGATAGTCGTGTTACCCGGGAACGGGATTGCTGAGTCCTCTGTGGCTCACAGTTACTTCACCACACCAGATGCAGGTCCGATGGTGAGCTATCCAGGTGATGGCACTGAGCTAGACTGGGAGTACGACGAGGAGCGTAGCCGTTACTATGTTCGTTATCCCGATGATCAGTAGTGGAACTTCTACTAGGATTCGATCCGACCTGTGGATTTAAGTTATGTTTGGTATCTTGCCATTTGGATTTTACCCTTAGATGGGCTGTGATGTTTTATTGAATGATGATTTGGACATGTAATGTATTTGTGTGACGTGGCGAGTGTAAGCCAACTATTTTATGTTTTCCATCCCCATCTTTTACATGAGTTGTGCAAAGGTACCAAACTTGCGATTATTCCAGCATGGGGTTATGTCTCTAAGTCGTGCCTCGACACGTAGGAGATATAGTCCCATCCTGGGCATTACAAGTTGGTATTCAGAGACTTCTCCGACCTAGGAGCCCCCACTGTTTGATCGAATCATTGACGGTCGAGTCTAGGCACACACTGAAAATATTTTGAGTCCTATATTTATATCGGAGAGTAGGATTTCTTTGCTTCTCATCCCCTTTCTCTCTGGTGAGGACTCCTGATGACTACTCTTGCCTCTTCTACTTTCAAAAATTGCACCAATTGTTTTTTAGGATTCTCGCGAGTATTCTTGGATTGTTTCGATGTTCTTGTGACGAGAATATTGTTCTCGATGCCTCCTGACATTAGGGGTTGTGGCAGTGTCCCGGGGAGTTGAGCTTCGGGGTACTGTCGTCACAAGCATATCGCGGCAGTACTAAATACTTAAGACGGCCGACATCGAAAATCTCTCCTATACGGTTAGTGGCAAGATAACCTCGACATCACCCAGTACTGGGGAGGTAGTTCGGGAGTATTGCCATAGCTTGGTATAGTGGATACTTTTCGAAGGTCCGAGGTAGACAGTTTCCGAGAAAGACTGGTTATGTGTTGAAGGATGGATACAGCTGGATGTAGGTTTAGAGTTGATTGCGCGGTGCTTCCCCTGTATCCTCAACACCTGATTGCATAACTGGAAACTTTCGGAAGTTAATAGGTGGGATTATCCAGTAGATCGTAGGCATTCTTCCAACGAATGTAGGTTAGCGAGTTCGGGGTTCTACATTGAGTGAAGTGGTTTTATGACCGATGTTCCGATCGGGAGTTGCATCTTAAAGGGTCCTTGACTATGCTGATCCGGGGATTGCAAAACCCTTTCGTAACGCGTTCATAAGCTTTCAGCACAAAGATGTTAGAACGAAGCTCCTATCTTGTGTTTGTTTCCATCCGTACCTTGTTGTTTTTCTTATTTTACCTTTTGTCCCCTATGTGGCTTCTCGTGAAGATTGATGTTATCATTTAACTGAGAATTTCATTCGTTCCTCTTGTTCGAATGATTATTGTGAAGACTATGTTGCATTTCAATCCGTTGATTCAGCTTATACCTTCTTTCTATCAAATTGCTGATTCGTGGTCATCTCTTTCAGGATGGCTCCGAAACGGGTTCCCAACGCTAACCCAGAGGGTGAAGAGGTCCCAGATCGTCCTCCTTCCCCTCCTCCTCCATCTGAGGCTTGGAGAGCGATTATGCAGACTACAAATCAGAACACCCAGATGTTGATGCAGATGATGCAGCAGATGAAAGCTAATCAAGCTAATCAGGGTGTTCCAGGGAATCAAGGCAACTTCTTCAACCAACAGCACCATGCTACTCTCAACCAGTTCTTGGCCAATAATCCAAAAGCTTTCAGTTACTGTGTCAACCCTCTTGATGCTGAAGATTGGATCACCGATATCAAAAAGCATTTTGAGTGCAGTAACGTAAGAGACTAGGACTATGTGAAGTTTGCAGGCTTCCAACTCAAAGACCAAGCAGCTGACTGGTGGCAGCAGTACAAAGACTCCAGGACAGGTCGTGTGATCTCTTGGGAGGATTTCTGCAAGGACTTTCGCTCTCACCACATTCCTACAAGTGTCATCGAGGGTATGCGTGAGCAATTCCGCAACCTGAAGCAGGGCTCTATGACTGTCTACCAGTATAATGTCAAGTTCCAAAACCTCGCCCGCTATGCTAAGCAGGACATTCCGGATGCCAAGAGCAAGATCTATCAATTCTGAGGAGGTCTCAAAGATGAACTTCAACTTGCTCTCACCTTGTTCGAGCCCGATGAATTCGACAAATTCTATAACATGACTTTGAAGCAAGAGGCAGCCTAGCTCAAGATGGAGGCTTCTAAAAAGAGGATTCGAGATGCCGTTCAGTCCTCCTCATCGTCTCAGATGGTCTCGAAACAACAGAAATTTTGGCTTCCTCCTCCTCTAGTGATTCGAGCTCCTTACAACAACTCCAACAACTCCAACAGCAACAAGAACTCTAGTGGTCGTGGTTTCTCCCACCCACCCAACCCGAGCAACCAGTCGAGGGATCAGTTTCAGTCTCAAGGTTCCAAGTCAAGTGGTTCTCATTTCCGTCCTCTCTCAGAAGTGACTTGCAACAAGTGCACTCAGAAAGGTCACTATGCCAACAAGTGCCCCAACCCGAAGCGCCTTCCACCTCCTCCACCTGTGAGTTCAGCTATTGTCAAGCATAATCCAAAGGCAGCAAGGGTGAATCTGATGAATGCAGCGCAAGCGGAGAATTCTTCTGATGTGATTTTGGGTAACCTTCCAGTTAACTCTATACCTGCTAAAGTTTTGTTTGATTCGGGTGCTTCATGCTCTTTCATGTCTCAACCATTCGCATCCAAGTATAATGTTGACATCAAAAGTCTGCCAAGGGAGTTATCAGTTATTTCTCCGGGGAGACGAATGCATTCCAGTATATATGCTCCGGATGTTTCTATTCGCATGGGTGATTATCGATTTCTGGCTTCTCTGGTGATTCTCGGCAATTCCGACACCGACCTCATCCTCGGGATGGACTGGTTTTCTCAGCATGATGCTCAAATTGATTGTGCACAGAAGGAAGTCAAGATGACTCATCCTGATGAAGATGTGATTATCTTCGCCTCCAGGGATAACACTATCAGGCTTTTCTCTCCCAATGATAAGGGCGAAATGAATGCCATCTCTCAAATTCCGGTGGTAAACGAATATCAAGACGTCTTTCCTGAAGAACTTCCAGGCATGCCTCCACACCGTCAAGTGGAATTCGTCATTGAACTCGAGCCGGGTACTGAGCCAGCATGCCGGCGTCCGTACAAGCTCTCTCCTAAAGAATTGAAGGAATTGAAGTAGCAGCTGGATGAACAGGAGCGTATGGGTCTCATCAGGCCTAGTACGTCTCCTTGGGGCTGTGGTGTCTTATTTGTCAAGAAGAAAGATGGCACGGAGCGTCTCTGCGTCGATTACCGGCCATTGAACAAGAAGACGATAAAGAACAAGTATCCGCTCCCCAACATCAAAAAACTGTTCGAGCAGCTCAAAGGAGCTAAAGTGTTCTCTAAGCTCGACCTCCGAATGGGCTATCACCAAATTCGCATTCGCGAGGAAGATATCCCCAAGACTGCCTTCAGAACGAGCTACGGCTCACATGAGTATACAGTCATGTCCTTTGGTCTCGCCAATGCTCCTCCTACCTTCTCGAGAATGATGCACTACATTTTCATCCCCTACACTGGCGAGTTTGTGCTTGTGTATCTGGATGACATTTTGGTTTTCTCCAAGAATGAAGAAGATCACGAAAAACACTTACGTCTGGTTCTTAACCGACTCCGTGAACATAAGTTCTATGCCAAGTTCTCCAAGTGCGAATTTTGGCTCGATAAGGTTTTGTATCTGGGCCATATCATCTCAGCTGACGGTATTGCGGTAAACCCCGAGAAATTTGAAGCAATTGTCAACTGGGAAGCTCCTCAGAACGTCAAGCAACTCCGAAGTTTTCTTGGTCTTGCCAGCTATTGCAGAAGGTTCGTTGAGAACTTCTCCAAGATTGCCAAGCCTCTTTCCAACTTGCTGCAGAAGAATGTCAAGTACTACTGGTCTCCAGAGTGTGAAGTGGCATTCAAAACTCTCAAAGAAAAGCTCGTCTCTGCTCCAGTTCTTACTCCTCCAGATGAATCCAAGCCCTATGAAGTATTCTGTGATGCTTCTCTTCAAGGACTTGGTGGTGTGCTTATGCAAGACAAGAGAATTGTGGCATACACTTCTCGTCAGCTGAAGCCAAGTGAGAAGAACTATCCCACACATGATCTCGAGCTAGCAGCTGTGGTACATGCTTTGATTACGTGGAGACATCTGTTGTTGGGCAGAAAAGTCGACATCTTCACCGATCACAAGAGCTTGAAGTACATCTTCACACAGCCGAATCTGAATCTCCGCCAGACTCGTTGGGTTGAAATGATCCAAGAGTATGATCCCAGCATTGAATACACTCCTGGCAAGGCGAATGTGATTACAGATGCTTTGAGCAGAAAGGCATATTGCAACAGCCTTCTTATCAAGCCGTTCCAGCCTGAGCTTTGTGAAGCATTCAGGAAGCGCAACCTCCAAGTTGTTCCGCAGGATTTTCTTGCAAATCTTCAAATTGCTCCTACCTTGGAAGATCAGGTCCGTGAGGCCCAACTCAGTGATGCCATGGTGCAGAAGGTGAAACATGGTATTTCAAAGGGTGATCCGAAATACAAGTGTTATCGCGTTGATGAGAGAGATACTTTGTTCTTTGAGGACAGACTTGTTGTTCCCAAAGGTGATCTCAGGAAGCTCATAATGGAAGAAGCACATGATTCTCTCCTTTCTATTCATCCTGGTAGCTCCAAGATGTACCAATACCTCAAGCAATCTTACTGGTGGACACGCATGAAAAGGGAGATTGCCCAATTCGTGAATGAATGTGATGTCTACAGAAGAGTGAAGGCAGAGCATCAACGCCTAGCCGGTCTTCTCCAACCTCTTCCTATTCCCGAGTAGAAATTCGACCACATTTAAATGGATTTCGTCACTGGCTTTCCTAAGTCCAAGAGAGGGAATGATTCTATCTTTGTAGTGATTGACAAGCTTACCAAAGTCGCTCACTTCCTTCCAGTCAAAGAATCCATCAATGCAGCTCAATTGGCAGAGTTGTGCACTTCCAGAATTGTGTCCTTACATGGCATTCCTCAAGTTATCTCCTCAGACCGTGGAAGTTTGTACACTTCAAAGTTCTGGGACTCCTTTCAGTCTGCCATGGGCACTAAGATCAGGTTCAGCACTGCTTTTCACCCTCAGACTAGTGGTCAAGTCGAGCGAGTGAATCAGATTCTAGAAGACATGCTCAGAGCCTGTGTCATATCTTTTGGCATGAAATGGGAAGATTGCCTTCCATTTGCCGAGTTCTCTTACAACAACAGCTTTCAAGCAAGTGCCGGCAAAGCTCCGTTTGAAATCCTCTATGGCAGAAAGTGCCGTACCCCTCTCAATTGGTCCGAAACAGGAGAACATCAACTTCTTGGCAATGACTTGATCTCAGAGGCCGAAGAGATGTGCAAAGTCATACGTGAGAATCTCAAAGCCGCTCAGTCGGGTCAGAAGAGCTACTATGACGGCAAGCATCGTGATTTGGCTTTCAACATTGGTGATCATGTCTATCTCCGTGTTTCTCCGATGAAAGGCACCCAAAGATTCGGTATCAAAGGAAAGCTTGCTCCTAGATACGTCGGGCCTTTCAAGATCCTTGGCAAAAGAGGCGATCTAGCCTATCAACTTGAGCTACCTTCCAACTTCGCCAATGTTCATGATGTGTTTCATGTGTCTCAACTCCGCAAATGCTTCAAGACTCCTGAACGCATGATTCCGTTTGAAGAGATTGATCTTCAACAAGACTTGTCCTACCAAGAGCACCCAGTTGCTATTCTCGAAGAAACCGAGCGCAAGACCCGCAACAAGTCCATCAAATTCTTGAAAGTCAAGTGGTCACACCATACCGACCGAGAAGCTACGTGGGAACGAGAAGATCATCTTCGTTCTGAGTACCCATCCTTTTTCCAGTCCTAGATCTCGGGACGAGATCTTTTTGTAGTAGAGGAGAGTTTGTAATGCCCCGGATGTAATACTTTTCCATTTTGGGCATATAATATATCTCCGGCTTCATCACTTCCATTCCGGGTTCTTTGTCTTTTTGGGTTTTCACCGTTTTGTCGCGTTGTGTGTGTGGCATTCATTCATATCATGTAGTCATGAGCATTGCATCGCATTTGTGTTGTTGTTTGCATCCGGTTACACGCGTTCCTTCCCGTTGTCCGTTTCGCGTTCTGGAGCTCCCTCACGTGTCTGTGGCGTCCCGTGGGCCTACTTTGGTGTTTGGCCGTGTAACGTTACCGGTTTGGCGCGAGACTTGTCGTGTGTTGTTGTTTTGGTGTGTGTAACCCGCCTGTCAAATCTCGCCGCGTTTGGAGTTCGTTTGCTACCCCCAACAGTTATTCTCGTGGGCTCAAAGTGCCTCCACTTTGAGGCCCAAGACACCCCTCCAACAGCCCACCAAACTAGCCCAAACCCCTTCCTTCATCTAGGCCATCCAATTCTAATCGTGTGGCCGAAAACCGCACTCCATTTGGACAACCCTAGCTCCTTGTGCCTATATATTTGTCCACCTTCCTCAAATTTTGCCCCAAAACAAGGAAACCCTAGTAGTCATCCCCTTCCTCTCCTTCTTCTTCATCCAGCCGCCACCTCGCCGGAGACTTCGCTGGAGCTTCGCCGGAGCTCCACCACCCCGCCGGAATCTCCACCGCCGGCCTCCTCTCGCGGCACCACACCACCTCCTTGCCACCGCCGCCGGCCTCTTCCGCCGCCACCTCGCCTCGCCAGCGACCGGCCACCGCTCCGGCCGAGGCGCCCCGCCCCGGCTGCCCCCTCGCCATCCACCGCCGGGGCCGAAGCCAGCGACCGCCGCCGCCCTGGGATCGATCGGGGTGCCCCCCGATACAGATCCCGTCGTCGCCCCGCCTGGGCCGCATCCCTCCGCAGCCGGCCCGCTCACGCGTCCGGGGCAGGCGCCAGCCAGCCGCCGGCCTCCCTCCGGGCTCCTCCCGCGCGGCCCGTCCGCCTTCCTCGCAGGCTAAGCCCCAGGCCGTGAGGCCCAACTCCCTCCGCCCGCCAGCTGGGCTGCCCGCTTCCCGATCCAGCCTCGAGGGCAGCCGCCGCGCTTCAGATCGGGAGGAGTCCCCGATCGCCCCTGCTGCAGAAACCCTAACGGGCCCCGCCGCCGGCCCGTTAGCGCCGTTGCCCGATCCGCCGCCGGATCCGCACCGCCCTCGGGCCGATCCGCACCGCCGGGGTCCGATCCGCGAAGCCCGCGACCTGGTTGACCTTTTTCAGATCTGAGAAGGTTGCCTCTTTTATCCTCTAAGTCCCCAGTTTGTTTGTGTGCTGATGCATTTTTTCAATGATGATAACTTTGTGTGTGATGCTCCGATTTGAGTGAATGAGGTGTCCAGACGTTCGTGGTGACATGTACTACATTTCATTCCATTATACCATACATGTTTGAGTTCATCTAGGTGCTTAAAATTCTGTTGCGAGAGTGCATCGTGATAAAACTGCTGTTTGTAGTTATTTTCATGCCACCTTTGCATAGTGATAACTTGATGCTCGTTTATCCGAATGATGCAAATGATATGTCCACGTGTTCGTCTTGTCATGCTCTACATGATGATTGCTTAGAATTGCATGATAGAATTAGTCTTGCCATGTTTATCTCCGTTGCAAAATGCCATGTGGCTGTGATGTTGTTAAACTTGTTATGAGATGCCAACTTGTTGAGCGCATTGCTATCGTTGTGTTTATCTCCATGATGCATGCTTAGGTGTTTTGGAATCACCATCATATGTACTTTGATGTGGTGCTTACCACTTGCCATGTTTAGTTCTGAGGTGACTTAAACTTGCTCTCAAAGATGCCATGATGAAACTGCTGTTTTAACACTTAGTGAAATTTCACAAAGTCTGGAATCTGTACTTTCCAGATGCCATGTTTGCTTGTTGTTCTAGGCCAAACCATGATAGTTTTGGGGTGACTCTTGATGATTCCTTGCTGTACATATTGTTGGCTATCCATTCATGCTCTCACATGCTTATTTGAGTGGCTGTAGCATATTTAACTTTTGCTCCAAAGTTGCAATAAAATACTGCTGTCAGGATTTTGTTGTCAAGTTCAATATGTCCAAGCTTATTGCTATTGATCCGTGGCTCCTTTGGGGGTGCACCAATGGACTTATTTGCTGTAGGATATCTATAGTTTATGTTCATACTCTTTGCCATGATGTTTGAGTGTTGTAGCTTATTTATCTAGTGCTCCGAAGTTGCTATGTTTCTGTAATTTTCAGCTTTCGCATGTTTATTGTTTTGTGTGTAACTTTTAGCCCGTAGCTCCGATTGCAGCAAGTCTTATATGAAACTTGATTGATTTTTCGTGTAGATTTATAATATCCTATTGTTATCTTGTTTTGAAGCATTTTGCTTGATCGCATATTGTCATGCTCATTTTGCTCCCATAGTGCATCAGTCATGCATCCAGCATATTTTGTGTGCGCATTGCATCTTGTTGATTTCGTGCCTTGTGTGTTTGTGTTGAGTAGAGCCGGAAGCCGAGGCCGAGTACGAGTACGAGCACGAGGTTACTACCGAGCTTGAGAACGAGGACCCCTCTTACGATCCTATCGACAACTCTTCAGGCAAGATGACCGAACCCGGATACCATTACTATTTTTGCCTATTGCTAGAAGTCTCAATCTATAGTTTTGCCTCGATGCCCTTGTCTTTCATGTCAGCCTCCTACTTGTAACAATGATCATGTCTAACCACCCTACCTATGCAAACCATTGATTGGCTATACGTAGGCTTCGCTCAGCCCCTCTTATAGCGTTGCTAGTTGCAGGTGAAGTTGAAGATGCTTGCTTCATGTTGAAGTTTGTTGGGTTATATCACACTATATAAATGCTTAAAAAGAAATCATCTATATATTGGCAATGGGTGGAAGGCTAAGCCTTTTGCTTGGTGATTTGTTCCACTCATGCCGCTAGGAACCGTATAAACCGGTGTTATGTTCCTTGATTATGCGTTCCTCACACGGTTGGGGTTTATGGGGCCCCCTCAAAAAACCGCTAAGTGCTAAGTCTTTTCCAGCAAGTCCCAACATTGGTACTATTTGCCTAATAACTAAATAACTTGCATAGGGAGTAATTAACCCTCTTTCTTAATCAACAACCCCGAGCCAGTGCTCCACATGAGTGTTGGTCCGAACTCGGGGTCCTGCGGGGCCACCTCAAGGAAACTCGAGGTCTGGTAAAAACCCGTAGCATCACCCATCCGGTCGTGGCCTGAGACGAGATACGCGCGGCTACTATCAGGGTGTCGGCACGCCGGGAGGATTTGCTGGATTAGCCTTACCTTAGTTCGGAGTATCTTGTACACGGGATTCCGAGAATACTCGGGTCTTCCCACCTTGGAGTTGCGACTCCGCGGATCGTGGGCTTGTCATGGGCCAAGTTGGAACACCCCTGCAGGGTTTTGAACTTTCGAAAGCCGTACCCGCGGTTATGTGGCAGATGGGAGCTTGTTAATATCCGGTTGTAGAAAACTTGACACAATGTTCCAATACACTACCAGCGTGAGTACCGTGACTGTCATTTTCCGAAAGGGTTTCGGGAGATGAACACGGTGGGGTTATGTTTGACTGGCTTTAGTTAGGATCACTTCGTGATCATATCTCGACCGAGCCGCCTTCTCTTCTCGCTCTCTTTTACGTAAGCTAGGCTAGTGCTGCTGCAACCACTTATTCTTATTCTTTCTTCAGCCTTGTTCCACACCCAAGGCTTAGATAGTCGTGTTACCCGGGAACGGGATTGCTGAGTCCTCTGTGGCTCACAGTTACTTCACCACACCAGATGCAGGTCCGATGGTGAGCTATCCAGGTGATGGCACTGAGCTAGACTGGGAGTACGACGAGGAGCGTAGCCGTTACTATGTTCGTTATCCCGATGATCAGTAGTGGAACTTCTACTAGGATTCGATCCGACATGTGGATTTAAGTTATGTTTGGTATCTTGTCATTTGGATTTTACCCTTAGATGGGCTGTGATGTTTTATTGAATGATGATTTGGACATGTAATGTATTTGTGTGACGTGGTGAGTGTAAGCCAACTATTTTATGTTTTCCATCCCCATCTTTTACATGAGTTGTGCAAAGATACCAATCTTGCGATCATTCCAGCATGGGGTTATGTCTCTAAGTCGTGCCTCGACACGTAGGAGATATAGTCCCATCCTGGGCATTACAAAAAGCTCACAACTAGATCATGCTAACTTTATTCTACTAGATCAAGATACTACGAAAAGGATCGAACTAAGTAAAACGGTAAAGATAGGAGTGATGGTGATACGATACCAGGGTCACTCCCCCAAGCTTGGCAGTTGCCAAGGGGAGTGCCCATACCCATATGATTATGTCTCCTTCTTCGGGGGTGGTGATGATGGAGTTGAAAGTAGTGACGCCGGATCATCATATATCAAGCGTAGGAGATCCTCCAGCTTGCGGATAATACCTTTGAGTGCAGCTATGTAATCCTTCAACAAAATATTTTCACTTGTGAGATGCTTGTGTCGAATTTGAGCTAACTCGATCATCCTGAAAGCTTCAATCTTAGTTGTGGTAAAGATATTAGGAAGATATTTAGGGGTGTCTTCTTCTCCCAATGCTTGAGCCGGATCTTCCACCTCCATATTGATCTTCTTCTCCTTGTGGATCTCCTCGGGTCCTTCCCTCTTCAGATCTATCTTCATTAGCCAAGCATCATTGCCTTCATTGTTGGAGGAGGGAGACGACATGATGCCTGGCTTCGCAAACCCTAACAGAAAACAGCTCGAAACAAGAACAGAGGATTTTTGCGTGATACAGAGGTCAAAACCTTCGGGGGTATATATGATGAAATTTTACCGACCAAAAGGAGTAACCCACAAGAAAGCGGAGTCCGGGAGGCACACGAGGTGCCCACGAGGCAGGGGGGCGCGCCCTGAGTGGGGGGCACGCCCTCCACCCTCGTGGATGCCTCGTGTCTCTTCCGGGCTGCTACTTATTTTTCTATTTTTCTAAATATTCCAAAACGGAGAAAAATTGCCTTTAGAACTGTTTTGGAGTGTGTTTACTTACCGTATCACATACCTCTTCCTTTTTGGAGGCTGAATCGTTCTGGAAAGTGTCCCTTATGTATTCCTCCGGGGTTACGGTGTCACACCCTGATTTTCATACCACATTGCTTAAGCTTATTTTCATGTTAAAAATGTGGATTTACAAAAACTTTTGAGTGTTTTTGACTTTGATTGATTTGACTTTTGTCTGCTGTTTGCTAGTGCTCTAAAAATCAAATAAATCCTCCAACTCTTATACTTCATCTCCTTGACCCAAAACCCTTTCCCAATGATCATGCCATGTGTATAGACCAGTATAGAATTTTCTTATAAAAATATTTTGGCCAAATGGTATTTTCTAAAATTAGTTTTCCAAAAACCCCTGAATTGAGGTTTGCACTGCAAGTACCTTATTTAGGGTGTGAAAAATCTTTCAAAAAATATATTTGAATCCTATTAGGTATAGGACTCCCAGAAACCACAGAAGTATAATTTTAAAAGTTATTTTTATATTTTATTTAAAAGCTTTTTCTTAAGGCCAGAAATGGTCTTTAATAGGGAAAAATTATTTAACTATTTTAAAAGTATTTGCCAAAATTCAGGGAGACTCATAGGACATATATTGTCCATATATAAGAGTTTCAACACATGGTCATGTTCAAAATATTGGACAAATCCTTCCAAAACCCTTTCTGGATATTTCAAGCTTTTGAAATATTTACAAAGGAAATATTCTCCAAAAATTCCAAGGAAATTCTATCATGTCACATATGACATGTTTGATGATCGTGCCAAGTCCCATGCCTTGGGAAGCAAGAAAACCTCATCAAAACCCTTCATAACCATTTCTGTCCATTTTGAAGTTTGAGCAACTTTACATTGCCAAACTTGTCCAAATGCTCTCAAACTTGGTGAACATGCTAAAATGATGTAATTATGCATATATGCCAAATGGAACAAGTTTTGGAGAAGCATAACTTGGTCTAAGTGCCCCAAAACCATTTCATTTCAAATGCAAATTTGAACAACTTGACATTGTCAACTTTTTACCTGGGGCTTCAAACTTTGTGAGCATGATCATAACCCCAAATGATGATGCTACACCAAGTGGTGCATCAAGGGGAGATGAATAGCTCAACTCAAACATGGTGAAACCATTTCTGTTGATTTCTAGGGTTCACCAAAGTTACATTGGCCACTTTGCCCAAATGAGCTCAAATTTGGTGTAGGGGCCTAATTATATGTGACATTTGATCCTGTTTAGTCCCATGCCAATTGGAAGTCATTTGCCTCCCCAAAACCTGATCAAACACCTTCTGTTCATTTACCAAAACCAGTGTTTGGACCCCTTTTACTATTTCCCTTTTTCCCAAGTTCTTACCACAGCTTCTCCTAGTCCTATTCTACCTCCAGTAACTCTCCTCTGCCTCAGCTCAATTATTGCAGGGGGGTAAAACCCCAAATTCACTTTTCTGGAGCAGCTTTCACCCTCTTCTTCACCTCCCTCCTCATTCCAGTGGCTCCCTGGAGCATCCAAGGCCACAGGCCAATTCTTTACTACTCCCTCTACCCTCTGGACACCGTTGGACACGCCCTAGACGACAGGCCATGCCAATGGCAGCCAAAAGCACGCTCTGGAGCGCGCTACAGTGCTCTGGAGCACTGCAGCCGCCCCCCAATCACCAGCTCCGACAGCCTTGGGCCTCCCCCTCGTGTCCCCCGAGGCTGCCTCGACGTCCGCAACACGCCGGGCGGTCGGCCCCCTCCTCTCTCCTCCTCCCTCACCCCTGCTCGCACGCGCACCGGCCGACCCTGAGCACCAGTGAGCAAGCTCACACGCGCGACCTCTCTGGAGCCTCCCCGCTCCTCCTCTCTCTTCCTCTAAGCATGGACTAACCCCACGAACGCCCCGGACACTCTGCGGCAGGCTCGTGTGGCCCGTGGCAACGGCAACATGCTCGCCGGCGCACGGCGCCTCGGTGGACCAGCGCCCCCCTACTTAAAGGGCACCCCGAGCCCCCCTTGCACCTCCTTTCGCTCTATCCCTCTCCCGTGTGCCTCCCAAGATGTCCCACTCCTCCTCTCGTGCCCTCCAGCCATCACCCTGGCCGGAGCAGAGCCGCCGGCCGCCGCCTCAATACGGGCACCTCAGGCCCTTCCTCCTCCACCTAGCCGCTCCAGCACTACCTCAGCACCGCCCCAGACTCCCCCCAAGCTCCAGCTCTTCCTTCCCCCGCCTCTTCCCCGCTGTGCCGAACTTCACCGACGGTCGCCTCTGCGGTCTTCCAAGCCGTCGCTGCTTCAGCCCTCCCCGGCGTGCGTTAAGCACACGGATGGATGCGGCGTGCCCTCCTGAGCACATCGGTGGGCGGAGCGTCACCAGAGATGCCCTGCAGTGCCGGCAAGCCGCCGTCGAGCATCGCCTCTGTTCCTCCCCGCCGCGTCATGCGGGAGGAAGGGGATGAACCTGAGCGCTGGGCCCCGCGCGTCAGCGACCTGGAGGCTGGGCCCCTTCGCTTAAGTGGAAGCGGGTCTGGCCTCGGCCGTTTTCCCCGCACGAAAGCGCCTTTCCTGGCGGGCGCCTTCGCCGTGGCCGGGTCCCTGCGCGCTGCTGAGCAGATGGGCCGGCCCAGTGCACAGAAGCACTAAGCTTCGCCCTGTGCACAGTGAAGGGTATACCCCCCCCCCCTTTTCCTTTTCTTTTTCTTTTTCTGTAATCTTCAAAAATCCATGAATAATTCATTTGAACTCCAAATTGCATGATTCAAATTTCCTATGGCTCCATAAATCATGCTCTATCACATGGTGCAACATGCACATTATTCCAGAGATATTTCTTTCACAAATAATTATCAAATGCCAATATTTCATTTCTGTGATTAACTTTGGAAAATCACAGAGAGCTCAATCTTGATCCAAATGCAGTGGTTCAAGTTCCTAGATGCTTGTCATATCCAAACTTAGTTTTGGAACATTTTTATTAATACTTTCTGTACCCCACCAAATATTGAGCCATTTCTTCATATTTATCAACTTTGCAAAATCCTAGGAAATTCATTTGTATTCCAAATCCAGTTAAACCAACTCCTAGATGCTTCTAAAATCATGACTTGTTGATGGGTGCCTTTGCTCATCATTCAAGAAAATATTTCTGTATACTTCTTTCAAATCCATAAACCCCTTGGTTCCATCATATTGAAATGATCCAAACTGTTCATTGATCCAATACCTATGAAACCACCTTGGTTATTTTTCATATGACCAGAGGTATCCTAGAAGAGTCCAACTCCTATTTTTATAGCACTTTTATTTTTGCTTTGATTGTGTTGCTTATTATGTTGGTTTCCATCGTTAGTTGACGAAATAACGAAGTACTCGGAGATGGACCAGAAGGTTTGAAGACTCGGAAGAATAAGGCAAGCAGCCCTTTGACCATGTTCAAGAAACCTTTTTATGCATGTCTCATAGCACCTTACTATCAATGCATCGGAATCATGTTGAGGTGGAGACCACTTTGGTTGCTACCTTTGTTACTTACTATTGAAACTTGCATCAAACATGACCCTACCTTCCTATGAGGGTTATGTGGGTGGGAGTAGATAGATGAATGCTATAGTAGTTGGCTATGCAAAATGGGTCGGGGTTATGCATTGAGTGAAACAAGTGTGGTCTGACATACTTGCGAATGACCCAGTGGGTGCCACTAATGCCCCTGGGAGATGATGAGGAGCTAGGGCACTACTTGGTGAAGAAGTAGTGTGCCGAGGCTTGATGAAAGTGTTGTTTTCAGGGACGGATTAGATTTATGTGTGACTACCATCCCAACCAAACATGTGCAACCACACTACCCCTTATGGGACGGGGCTTCATTGATTACTTAGGTCGATACTAGCATGGTGCCCGCATTACTAGTGACGGGAAGACTTGAGGTCTTTCCCGGGACGGGGTCGTGCTTGGATAGACGGCCATGACTGTTTTTACAGGGCACCGGACACACCGTTGGTCCCTTCGGGTACGCGTGACATTGAAATTAGGGCAAGTCCCGTGATCTATTGTTTGTACCCGAGGGCCGTGTACCAACGAGTGGACTCTATGTTAGTGTCGTCTAAGGAAAGGTAATGACCGGGTGCTTACCCCGGGTACTTGAGGTACCGCGGGTCGTGGATGACACAAAAGTTCCCCGGATCTTGTGGGTAAAGTGTGTAACCTCTGCAGAGTGTCAAACTATTCGAATAGCCGTGTCCGCGGTAAAGGACAGTTGGGTGGTGCTACTTAGACTATGTCCATAAGTTTCTGGGAAACAACACGATTCAGAGATATTGTTGATGTGATTGTGAGAAAGTCACAATGAGTTTGAGCATGAGTTGATTACAACTCTTTCTCGATAATGATGTCTGTGATCTCCTGATACTTGTTGCAGACACATGCATGTCCATGTTATATGTTGATCATACTTGCATATGAAAAACTAGCTTTCCGCAAAACTGCCAATTTAGCAGTAGAGCCTTGCATAATTATTCTGTTATCACACTTGGGTTGCTTGCGAGTACATTCAATGTACTCATTGGCTTGCCACTGGTTATTTTATTGGCCAGGCATGAGAGAACAGGTTAAGATGAAGATTTCTTGGTGTCGAGCATGCGAGCTAGGACGCTTCCCAGTCAGAATGCCTGTAGGGTTAAAGGCAGATGGCATGGGTCCAAGTTGATATTGAAGTTTTCCGCTGCGATGATATATTCAAGACTTGACCATTATGGTCCTATTTGTGTAATACAGTATGTAAGGATGTAAGACTTTTGTTATTCAGCTTCTGTGTGTTCAGTGAGCATTGATCTCTGGGATCACTGTACACGTGCATTCGGTGATCACGACTTACGAGTCGGGGTCCCCACAGAGCTGGTATCAGAGCCATCCTGACTGTAGGAAGCCTTAGTTAGCATGGTCGTTAGTTGGGGCAAAACTATTTTCAAAACTATTAGTAGCCTTCAAAACTATCTATACTCCTCTTCCCTTCTCAGTTTTTTTTGAAAAACCAGGCTATACTTGATCTCTCCCCCTTCAAAACCTTGGTCGCTAGAACCCTTATGCCCCAGACCACTGGATTTTCTGTAATCCTCGTGGAGTGCACCTTGCCAAACACTCACTCATCACTTCTGCACACGAGATTGGCGACACCACGACAAGACGATACCAACAGGAAATCCATCCTCGAGGAATGAAGACATGAAGACCCAGAAGATGGTGACACCTTTGACAGAGCCCCCAAGATGGTGCAACTTTGGCCTATAAATGACCAGGGTATAGGTTATGCAAAATCATGATATGCATCACTAATAGAGTAATCCTGTCACTACCGTTGTTGTCTCGACAACCACCGGTGGATGAGAACCTCGCCATTTGGACCGCCTCACTATAGTGAGCAGGAAAACGGTTCTCTTCATCCCCCGCTCTTGGTGTCGATGTTTTCATCAACGAAACCGACATGTTGGACCTCTATTATGCCTTGTTATCGTCATTGCATACGGATCGCCTACCTGGTACCTTCGACGCCCCAGAAGGCACAAGGGATCGTCATGATTAAAGAGACAAGAGAAGACAAGTCAACACCAGCTATAAGGAGGCACCTTCACCACATCACCTCATCAGGCGAGAAGTTGTTGAAGATTCTTCAGGATCAACCCGGATCATTCATCAAACAACTACAAGGGGCATAGCAACACCCGAGGAAGCTCAGAAGACTGCATGAGGCACAAGTCATGACACTGAGTCCGAGAACCCCTAGGGTAGGATGAGTCGTGTACCCCCTATGCGCAGTCGAGTCCATATGATGGTTCGAATAGAGCCATGATTGTGTGTTGTTTGCTTTTATTTGCTTATGTTTTGATATAAGTCGCACTTTTGCCCCAGGCAACAAGTGCATGGCTATATCACCTTCCTTGCCTTGTTTCTTTTGTTTCGGCCTCTTTGCACCTGTTTGTTGCACCTGCACTATAGAACCCCCTTTTTGGCATTTCCCTCCTCTACGCTGCTTCTTCCCTCTATTCTCTCTCTCCCCAATTGAAGACCCGCAAGACAAGATGCACCAAGGATTCTACCTCGGCAACCAACTGGCACTAAAGACTTCTGCTGCAACCTCCACGATCAATTGCAACCCCGTAGAGTTATGTTTAACCCTCCAGACCAGTAACCCCATTCCTAGACCCTTTGAGACTTCACGAGACACTCCAGCACGAATCCTTAACCATGTGCCTAACCCATGGTAAAGCGAGAGAACCAGTTAAGCCTTTATAACCTTGCACAACACTGGGTTCGTAAAGGAGCTAGTGGACACGATGAGTGAGCACATTTTCATCCTAATATAGCACGAGGTCTGACGATGCCATAGATAGAGCAGTTCGAGGATATTGGATAGATGACTTGGTGGTTTATATCAGTGACTTAGAGCAATTATTTGAGACCCTGGTGGATTGTGAGATTTCATATTGGTGGGATCATGACTTTGGGGAAGCATGTGGAAGTACCCGTTGGGCATGAGATTTGGATTTATGTAGGTGATTCTGGTTGGTATAGATGCTAGATATGTCTGCATGGTTTGGAGTAAATTGGATTTAGACCGATGATCTTGATCATGATACCATGCTTCTCGGAGGACAATGACCTAGGAGATTGGATTATTTGTCGGAGTTGATTTAGGGATCTATATAATCATGACCTTGGAGTTTACTTGACCCGGATGATGAGAATTTGGTGGACATACTATCGTGATGCATAGTCCTTCCAAGTATTTGGGTATTATAGAGACTTGAGATCTTGTGGAATACCGTAGACATCGGATTCGTAGAATTGTTGGATTATGTGGTGATTGATGGAGATTACCGGGCTATTGGAGTTGATCTATAGGAAGGAAACAAATCTTGGAGTGGCATATGACGTGTTTCCTTAGAATAGAGATGCAATATTGTGAGCCTTGCAAGAATAGGTTGAGTGCTTGGATTGTGGAGTTTAATTCAAACTTAGCAACATGTGTGACCTACCCATGGATTTTTGGGGTAGACATACATATAGATTTGGGGATCGTAGACAAGTGCAATTTTGTTAGACCGACCCTTGAGAATCATGAGGATATGTATGGCATGAGTGGTGATTGAAGTTGGTCTATGCGAGAGGCTGCTTTCTCGTTCGGAGTACTAGATAGAGCTATTGGCATCTCAGAAACTATGATTAAGGATAAGATGATGAACGTTCACCCACTCACTAGAATCCTTGAAACCCTTAAGCCCCACCAAGCCACAACCTAGTCAGATTCCTACCACGGGCCTTGGCTCTAAGTCGGGAAGGTCTCTGCAAATGCTCAGCGGAGACCACCACCAATACCCCAACCTACCTTGCGTACCCCATAGACCTCATGGAGTGATTGGACAAGTTGGGTAACATCATTCTCTGATGGCCTACTTGTCTACCCGAAGACAAAAGAAGAGACGGACAGCTGGAAAGAAGACATTTGAAGACCGCCCTATCAAGAAGGAAGAACTACGCCGACCACCGTCATCAAGAAGTAACTTCCGTGTTGAAGACCGGGCGTATCTGCAAACCACCCCTCTCAAAGGAGCCGAGCATTTCCGTGTCAAAGGAACACTCACACCAAGATGTATCAAGACTTGAAGGCGCGATTCTGGTGGCACATGATGAAAAGAGAGATTGCAACCTATGTTGCAAAGTGTGATGTGTGCCAAAGGGTCAAGGCTGAATATCAGCAACCTGCTGGATTGCTTCAACCACTCAAAGTTCCTGAGTGGAAGTGGGATAAAGTCGGAATGGACTTCGTCACTGGATTACCAAGGTCGGATAGAGGACATGACTCTGTTTAGGTCATAGTCGATCATTTGACCAAGGTGGTCCATTCCATTCCTGTCAAGACCACTTATGATGGCAACCGGTGGCAGCTCTCTACATCGACCGAATCGTAAGTCTTCACGGCGTTCCCAAGGAGATTGTGTCAGATCGAGGATCCCAGATCACCTCAAGGTTCTGGAAGAAGTTCCAAGAAGCCTTGGGAACCAAGTTATCTTTCAGCATGGCTTCCACCCACAGACCGGAGGTCAGACAGAACGAGTCAATCAGATTCTCGAAGACATACTCCGAGCCTGTGTCTTGGCATATAGAGCCAAGTGGGAGGATTGTCTCCCTTTTGCCGAGTTCTCCTATAACAACGGTTACCAGTCGAGTGACGGCAAGACGCACGTCCTCCAGGCGTGCGGCGGGCTCGGGATCCAGCTTAGAAATAAGAGCGCATTTCCCCCCATGATCTTTTCGGAGTCGATCCGGGGCTGGCAGTCGACCTGGTTTTATTACAAGGACAGTCCGACTCCGGTTCAGTCGACTGATCTTCCTCCGTTCACCCTAGGTCGAGCCAGCCCACCTCCTTCGATGATAGTAGGTAAGGCTGAGAGGGCCGAAGTGGACATGCTGGTGGAGCGGGTCGTCCAGTTAATCCGCGAGGGGGTCACGGGGATGGATCTGTTTGAGGCGTATCTCACGCGGAGGATCCAGCTGCTCCAAGACCGGGACCACCCGATGTGGTTGTATTCTGGCACCGACGACTCGTCGCGAGTCCACCCGGAGGCGGCCGACCCGAAGTACGTGGTGCAGTGCTTGAAATGCATCACTGGGAATAAAGACAACCCCGGGGGATCTGGGAGGGTCATCCCGTTCGATGCCGACCATCTTCCTGACAAGGTTAGTCTTCTGCTTCCGAGTGACTTTTCTGTTGACTGGCTTGTGATTTGTATTGACGGTCCCAACTGATATTTGGTCAAACTTCTTTCTTTGCAGATCTACACAGAGATGTATTCGCTGCCCAACGGGGACTTGGACCAGGAGGGCGAGGAGGGCACAGGCGACGCCGCCGAGTGGAAGTCGGAGGAGGAGACCGAGGAGAGCGAGGACTATAGAAGCGGGGAGGAGGTCGAGTCACCTCCCCATGACGAGCGTCGATCCAAGGAGAAGAACGACCCAGGGGCCGCACGTCTCCAGGCGGGTCCCTCGGGCTCTCGGGCGCCCAAACGCACTCGAACGGCCACTCCTGACCCTGCCGAGAAGATGCCCAAGCAACCTAAGGTCACCACCACCAAGCCCCGGAAGGCCTTGCCTAGGATCAAGGTGGATGTACCCATCGCCTCCACGTAAGTGTCGCTCGGTCTTGTTTCTTTCTGCTTCTTGGAGGTCGACTGTAACTTCTGTCGACTCATCTCTTGAGTGAACCTTTCAGAGCCGCCGCTTCCACGACCTCGATGGACATCGACCGGGGTCGAGACAACGAGGAGACTGCGGACGCCGCGACATCCCGCGCAGGTGTGGGTTCTATGAAATCTGCCTTATTCTTATTTTCTTTCGCGGGCGACGGTCAACTGAACTTAACTGCTTGACTCGAAGTGTCGCGCCTCGTCATAGAGCTTCCGGATGACGACGAAGACGAGGAGCGGTTGGGAGGGGACCGCCGGCGCACAGGGAAGAAGGGCCGGAAGACGCCTTCTGGCTCAGAGATCCAGCGATAGGAGGATGCGGCCCAAGCCACAGTCTCCTTCGCCGTCCCCGTGTCGACCGTGAGTGCCATCGACCCACCGCCTGCGCCGATCGTCGACCCAGCGCCCGCTCCAGTCGTCGACCCAGCGCCAACTCCAGCCTTCGACCCAGCGCCAGTTCGTGCCGTAGATCCCGCGCCCGTGCCTGCGACCGACCCGATGCCCGCCGCTTCGTCAGTCCTCTTCTCTACCTACCGCCTCCCGGAGGATCCTGTGGGGGCGGCTCAAGAAGTCGTTCGCCAGGCGGAGGTGATGATGGGGAGGACGAAGGTGGCATATGAGGACAACATGGCGGCTTATGATGCGAGCTCTGCTCTTCGGGCCAACGTTCAGGTACGTTGTCTTTATTGAAGTAGTCTTTGGTTTCGAGAGAATCTGTTGTTTTGTTTCGTGAGATACCACACCCACTGGGGGTTCTTCTTTTCGTCTCTTCTTTGAGCTCGCGCCGGACTGATCTCGGCCGAGTGAAACTAGTGGGGGCACGCTCAGTGCACCCACTGGGTGTAGTCCCCGAGACCATGGTCGACTGCTGGCGGTCGGCCATGGTCTTACTATAGAACTTTTCTTCCTTGTTGTTGGGTTTTTTTTAGCTCGCGCCGGACTGATCTTGGCCGAGTGAAACCAGTGGGGGCACGCTCAGTGCACCCACTGGGTGTAGTCCCCGAGACTGCGGTTGAGTATTTTGACTCGACTGTAGTCTTATAATCTTGCTTTGTTGTGTTGATGCAGAAATCTTGCGAGTTTGGGGCCAAGTTTGCCGATCTTGAGAAGAAGCAAATCTTGACTTGTAGTTGGCTCGGGACCACCTGAAGAAGACGCAGGACGACGCGGCTGGTAACTGACCCCGATCTTTTGTCGACTGACTTTTCGATAGATGTGCCTTGTGTTCCTTCATGTTCATCTATCCAGTGGCGGCTTTGGTAGGTCAACTGAAGGCAGCCTTGGAGCAAAAGGATCTTGACCTGGCGGCGGCGCAGCAGGCGGCTCAGGAGAAGGCGGAACTGGCGGCGAAGAAGTTGGCTTCCGTGGGTGCGCTCGAGGCGGAGATCATCAGACTGAGAGGCTCGCTCGACGCGGCCAATCAAGAGGTGACTCAGCTAAAGAAGTCCAAGGCTATCCTGAACGATAAGTACGAGGCTCTCTTTCGGAAGAGGGTTGATCTTGAGACGTATCTGGGCAACATCACCAAGAAATGGTACCTCGTGCTCGAAGGTATGCCTCCTTCGGCTTGGTTAAAGTTGGATCGGTCGACCCATATCTTATCTGTTGACTCGACTTGCTATTTTTGGTGCAGAGTTTTGTCATAACTTTGAAGAGGAGACTGGACGGGTCGAGCCCGGCTTGGACCCAACCAACTCCATCGTGAAGGACGAGGTGTCCATGAATATACTGAGGCTGGAGTCCCGCCTCACTGCAGCCATGGATTATCTGGGACGACTGAAGGCAGTGATGGCCCGAATCGACACTGCGCTCTGGAGGAGGATTGTGCAGGAGAACGACCTCGAGTCCCTGATGACTCGACTCAACGAGATCCCCGACCGAGTGCAGGAGTGGAAGAAGTCGGCAGCCCGGGGAGGAGCTGACGTGGCGCTGTCCTTGGTCCGTGTGCACTGCAGGGAGGTGAAGGAGAGGAAGCTTGCGGCGCTGAAGGTCGCAAACACGAAGGAGCTCCAATTCCAGTCGTTTATGGAGACTTTCCTGGAAGCCACCACTCGCATCGCCGACGGGATCGATCTGGACGAGTTCGTCGCGCCTGCAAGCCCGCCTCCTCCCGAGGCATGACTTTGATACATTAATCTCATTTGCCGTGGAATGCCGCGTGGATTTGTAATCGTTAAACTCTGGTGGGTCTGTGGCCCAAGTACTCTTGCCCGAATCTTGCAGGGATTTTATCTGATTTTGATCCTTCGGTTTGTCGCTCTTCTTTGATTGCTTGAATCTTTGAGTCGACGTATGTAGCCGAGTCCCCGAGTGAGAGGGTTGCTCTTCACTCGGAGTAGATGTTTATAACTTTAGGCGAGTCACGGGGTCGCAGCTAAGTTCCCGAGTGAGAAGGTTGCTCTCCACTCGGAGTGGTTGTTTATAACTTAGGCGATTTCAAGCTACATTGTATTTGTGGCGGAGCTCGGAGGACCGAGCCGCTTTATACTTGTAGCGTAGCTCGGAGGACCGCAGCTGAGCCTCCGAGTGGGAGGGTTGCTCTTCACTCGGAGTAGATGATTGTAACTTAGGCGAGTCACGGGGTCGCAGCTAAGCCCCCGAGTGAGAGGGTCGCTCTTCACTCAGAGTAGTTGTTTATAACTTAGGCGATTCCAAGCTACGTTGTATTTGTGGCGGAGCTCGGAGGACCGAGCTGCCTTATACTTGTAGCTCGGAGGACCGCAGCTAAGCCCCCGAGTGAGAGGGTTGCTCTTCACTCGGAGTAAATGATTGTAACTTAGGCGAGTCACGGGGTCGCGGCTAAGCCCCCGAGTGAGAGGGTCGCTCTTCACCCGGAGTGGTTGGTTATAACTTAGGCGATTCCAAGCTACGTTGTAT
>LR738713.1:418118615-418146040 GCA_902687465.1 Secale cereale
TGTAACTTAGGCGATTACAGGGTCGCAGCTAAGCCTCCGAGTGAGAGGGTTGCTCTTCACTCGGAGTGTTTTTGTAACTTAGGCGATTGCGGGGTCGCAGCTAAGTCCCAGAGTGAGAGGGTTGCTCTTCACTCGGAGTGTTTTTGTAACTTAGGCGATTACGGGGTCGCAGCTAAGCCCCCGAGTGAGAGGGTTGCTCTCCACTCGGAGTGGTTTTGTAACTTAGGCGATTACGGGGTCCTAGTTAAGCCACCGAGTGGGAGGGTTGCTCTTCACTCGGAGTGTTTTTAAAACTTAGGCGAATCGGATTCGCGGCTAAGCCACCCACTGGGGGATTTGAGAACATGTGCCTTTGTAACAGCAATCATTATGGAGTTCTCACGGACTTGTCTTTGAAAAACAAACTGAAAGGTTCTTATTACAACTCGACTGGTCGAGTGCCTTAAGTATAGAAGCGGCGGAGCAGATCTGCGTTCCACGAACGAGGCTCATCTTTTTTCTTGGCTACGTTGTAGATGTGGTACGCCCCATTGTGTAGAACTTTGGTGACGATGAAGGGGCCTTCCCAGGCCGGAGCAAGCTTGTGTGGTCGCTTCTGACGTACTCGAAGTACCAGATCTCCTTCCTGGAATGCCCAGCTTCGAACATTGCAGGCGTGGAATCGACGCATGTCTTGTTGGTATATGGTCGAGCGGATCAGGGCCATCTCGCATTCTTCTTCTAGGAGGTCGACTGCATCTGGACGTGCTTGCTCTGCTTCTGCCTCGGAGAAGAGTTCCACTCGAGGGGCGTTGTGCAGCAAATCGCTCGGCAATACGACCTCGGCGCCATAGACCATGAAGAAAGTGGTACGATCAGTTGACCGGTTCGGGGTTGTCCTCAGCCCCCATAAGACAGACGGTAGTTCAGTCACCCAAGTGCGAGCGGGGTGCTTGAGATCGCGCATCAGTCGTGGTTTCAGGCCTTGAAGGATCAAACCATTTGCTCTTTCTTCTTGTCCATTCGAGTGCGGATGTGCTACAGACGCGTAGTCGACCCGAGTACCTTGGGAGGAACAGAATGCTCTGAATTCGTCTGAGTCAAAGTTGGAGCCATTATCCATGATGATGATGTGGGGGACTCCATATCTGAATATCAATTCTCTGATGAAGCTGATGGCGGTGCTCGAGCCGAGGTTCTTGATGGGCTTGGCCTCGATCCATTTAGTAAACTTATCGACTGCCACGAGCAAGTGAGTGAAGCCGCTCCTGCCGGTCTTGAAGGGTCCGACCATGTCCAATCCCCAAACGGCAAACGGCCAAACCAACGGGATAGTCTTCAAGGCAGACGCAGGTTTGTGAGACATGTTGGAGTAGAACTGGCAGCCCTCGCATTTGTCGACGATATCCTTTGCCATCTCATTCGCTCGAGGCCAGTAGAATCCAGCTCGGTATGCCTTGGCCACATTGGTCCGAGAGGAAGCGTGGTGGCCACAGGTTCCTGAGTGAATCTCATTTAGGATCATTCGACCTTCTTCGGGGGTGAGCGACTCCCGTGACACTTTCCCTGTAGAGTTGACCCTGTATTACTATGAAGGCTTTGGATCGACGGACGATCTGACGCGCTTCATCTTCATCGTCTGGGAGTTCCTGTCTGAGCAAGTATGATGTGTACGGCACCGTCCAGTCGGGTGTGATCACCAGGACTTTCATGATTAAGTCGACCACGGCTGGAACTTCAATCTCAGTCAGATCGGACACACTTATCGATTGTGGGGGCTCCTCTGTGAAGGGGTCCTCTTTAGCCGACGGGGTGTGCAAATGCTCTAAGAACACATTCTTGGGTATAGGTTTCCGAGTGGACCCTATCTTCACGAGATCATCAGCAAGCTGGTTCTTGATCCTGGGCACATGGTGGAGCTCTAAACCTTCGAATTTCTTCTCTAGCTTCTGCACCGCACTGCAATAACTGGTCATAGCTGGGCTCCTGACGTCCCACTCCTTCATTACCTGATTGACCACTAAGTCTGAGTCGTCGTATACCATCAAGCAACGGACACCGAGTTCGATGGCAATACGCAACCCGTACAAAAGCGCCTCGTATTCAGCTTCGTTGTTTGAGGAATCGAAGTGAATTTGGAGGTGATAAATGAGTTTGTCGCCTCTGGGGGACACCAAGACCACACCTGCACCGGATCCGTTCAACATCTTGGTCCATCGAAGAACATGGTCCAATGATCCGACTGGATCTGAGTCGGTTGCTTCTGCTCGATCCATTCGGCCACAAAATCCGCTATCGCTTGAGACTTGATAGTTTCTTTGCCTCAAACTTGATATCCAGCGGAAGGAATTCAATCGCCCATTTGGCCACTCGACCGGTTGCATCTCGATTGTTCAGAATTTCTTATAACGGGGCGTCGCTGACGACTGAAATTGAATGATCTGAGAAGTAATGTGCAACTTTCTTAGCGGTCAAGTAAATCCCATACACAAGTTTCTGATAATGCGGGTATCTCTGCTTGGAGGAGTCAAGACCTCGGAAATTAATAGATTGGGCGTTGGACCTTGTAGGCTTTGCCTTCTTCTTCTCGCTCGACCGTGAGTACAGTGTTGACAGCTTGTCTAGTGGTTGCGATGTACAGTAAAAGAGGCTCTTTGCTGACTGGGGCAGCAAGCACCGGCAGGGTGGAAAGCGGGGCTTTGAGTTCCTCGAACGCTGCTTCAGCTTCAAAATTCCACTCGAACTTTAGACTTCTTCATCAGTCGGTAGAGAGGTAATGCCTTCTCACCGAGACGAGAGATGAATCGACTCAGTGCAGCCAAACAACCAGTGAGCTTCTGGACGTCGTGTATACGCGCATGGCGCTTCATTCGGAGGATTGTGCTGACTTTCTCTGGGTTAGCGTCGATTCCTTGTTCGAAAACAAGGAAACCGAGTAACTTGCCGCCTGGAACTCCAAATGTACACTTTTGATGGGTTGAGCTTGATATCATAGCTTCTCAGGTTCGTGAATGTCTGAGCGAGGTCAGTCAGTAGGTCAGAACCTTTACGTGACTTGACCACGATGTCATCCATGCATGCTTCCACGTTCCGATTGATCTGCTTCAGCAGACACTTTTGAATCATGCGCATGAAAGTTGCGCCGGCATTCTTGAGACCAAAAGGCATGGTGACATAACAAAAACACCCGAATGGGGTGATGAAGGCTGTCTTGATTTCGTGGGGTCCAAACAGTCGGATCTGATGGTACCCGGAATATGCATCCAGAAAAGACAAACGCTCGCACCCCGCAGTCGAGTCGACTATCTGATCGATGCGAGGGAGAGCGAAATGATCTTTCGGGAAGGCCCGATTGATATGCTTGAAATCGATACACATGCGGAGAGATTTGTCCTTCTTGGGGACCATGACCACATTGGCGAGCCACTCGGAGTGGTAAATTTCGCGGATGAACTCAGCTGCCAGAAGCCGAGCCACCTCCTCGCCAATAGCTTTCCTCTTCTCCGCGGCGGACCGACGGAGATGTTCCTTCACGGGTTTCACTTTTGGGTCGACTCGCAAACGGTGCTCAACCAGTCCCCTGGGTATACCTGGCATGTCGGATGGTTTCCATGCAAAGATGTCCCAGTTCTCACGGAGGAACTGGATGAGCGCTTCTTCCTATTTGTCGTCGAGTGTGGTTGAGATGTGGGTCGGAGCTGCATTGGCGTCAGTGGGATGAATATGCACAGGCTTTGTCTCTCCCGCCGACTAGAACGCTGACTCGGAAGCCGGCTTCTTAGCACGCAACAAATCACTCAGATCCACATTCTTCTCGTATTCTTCCATCTCCACTGCTGCCATCTGCTCGTCAGCAATTTTCGAGCCTTTCTGGAAGCACTCTTCTGCCTTCTGTCGATTCCCTGTGACAGTTATCACGCCTTTAGGCTCCGGCATCTTCAGTTTGAGGTACACGTAGCACGGTCGAGCCATGAAACGGGCGTAGGCAGGCCTGCCTAATATGGCATGGTAAGCGTTGTTGAAGTCCACCACCTCAAATGTCAGCTTTTCTTTGCGGAAGTGCGTCGAATGGCCAAAAACCACGTCGAGGGAAATCTGACCAAGTAAGTCGGCTTTCTTCCCGAGGATGACCCCGTGAAATCTCATGTCGCTCTCACTGAACTTGCACATCGGAATGCCCATCCCCTGGAGGGTTTCAGCGTACAGTATATTCAAACCACTGCTACCATCTGTCAGAACTTTAGTCAATCGCGTAACATCGACAACTGGGGCGACCACCAATGCCTGCCGCCCAGGGGTAGCAATGTGCGGGGGGGTGGTCGGACTGGTCGAATGTAATGGGAGTCTTGGACCACTTTAGGTATGTCATTGTTGCCGGAGCAACCATGTTGACTAATACGTCTCCAACGTATCTACTTTTCCAAACACTTTTGCCCATGTTTTGGACTTTAACTTGCATGATTTGAATGGAACTAACCCGGACTGACGCTGTTTTCAGCAGAACTGCCATGGTGTTGTTTTTGTGCAGAAATAAAAGGTTCTCGGAATCGCCTGAAAATCAACGGAGATTTATTTCAGAAAATATAAAAAATATTGGCAAGAAGATCCACACCTGGGGGCCCACGGGCCGTCCTCGAGGGTGGGGGCGCGCCCCCCTTCCCAGGGCGCGCCCCCCTGCCTCGAGGGCAGCCCGGTGCCCCACCGACGTATCCCCGGGTCCTATATATTCCGTTTCGTGGAGAGAAAAAATCAAGGGGAAAGAATTATCGCGTTTTACGAGACGGAGCCGCCACCAAACCTTAATCTCTCTCGGGAGGGCTGATCTGGAGTCCGTTCGAGGCTCCAGAGAGTGGAGATCGTCGCCATCGTCATCATCAACCTTCCTCCATCACCAATTCCATGATGCTCACCGCCGCGCGTGAGTAATTCCACAGTAGGCTTGCTGGACGGTGATGGGTTGGATGGGATCTATCATGTAATCGAGTTAGTTTTGTTAGGGTTTGATCCCTAGTATCCACTATGTTCTGAGACTGATGTTGCTATGACTTTGCTATGCTTAATGCTTTTCACTAGGGCCCGAGTGCCATGATTTCAGATATGAACCTATTATGTTTCCATGAATATATGTGTGTTCTTGATCCTATCTTGCAAGTCTATAGTCACCTACTATGTGTTATGATCCGGCAACCCCGAAGTGACAATAATCGGGACCACTCCCAGTGATGACCATAGTTTGAGGAGTTCATGTATTCACTATGTGTTAATGCTTTGTCCGTTACTCTATTAAAAGGACGCCTTAATATCCCTTAGTTTCCAATAGGACCCCGCTGCCACGGGAGGGTAGGACAAAAGATGTCATGCAAGTTTTTTTCCATAAGCATGTATGACTATATTCGGAATACATGCCTACATTGCATTGATGAACTGGAGCTAGTTCTGTGTCACCCTAGGTTATAACTTCTACATGATGAATTGCATACGACGTAATTTCCCATCACCAGTCCAATGCCTACGAGCTTTACCTATATTGCTAGTTGCTATTTACTTTTCCGTTGCTATTATCTCAAAAACTACAAAAACACTATCTTTACTTTTATTGCTGTTATCACCACTATCATATTACTGTGCTACTAAACTATCTTGCTGCAGATACTAAGTTTCCAGGTGTGGCTGAATTGACAACTCAACTGCTAATACTTAAGAGTATTCTTTGGCTCCCCTTGTGTCGAATCAACAAATTTGGGTTTAATACTTTACCCTCGAAAACTGTTGTGATCCCCTACACTTGTGGGTTATCAAGACTATTTTCTGGCGCCGTTGCCGGGGAGCATAGCTCTATTATTTGAGTCACTTGGTATCTGCTTATCACTATGAAGAATTTGAAGGACTCAAAAACCAATATCTTACCCTCAATTACGAGGGGAGGTAAGGAACTGCCATCTAGCTCTGCACTAGATTCTCCTTTTGTTATGAGTAAACTTGCGACACCTACTCCTGCTATTGAACCTGATATGTCGTATGTTCTTGATGATGCTACTTCTGCCATGTATGATGAAACTATCCCTATGCCTGATACTGTGCCACTAGGTGAATTTCTAGGTGAACAAATTGCTAAGGTTAGGGAGAGTGCAAATGTTGATGATATTTATGGAAGTGATGATGAAACTACTCCCAATAGATATGAATTGTCTGTTGTGCCTGAGGGTTATGTTATGGATGAAGAAACTGCTAGAGACTTTCTTGCTTGCAATGATAGATATGATCTTAAGAAGTTATTAGCTAAGCTGATAGAAAAGTCCTTGAATGCTAGAATGAAACATGACCCTGCTTTTGCTACTTCACCTATATGTGTGACTGATAAGGATTATGAATTCTCTATTGATCCTGAGTTAATTACTTTGGTTGAATCTGATCCTTTCCATGGCTATGAGTCTGAAACTATTGTGGCACATCTTACTAAGTTGAATGATATAGCCACCCTGTTTACCAATGATGAAAATATTCGTTACTACTATATCCTTAAGCTATTTCCATTCTCGTTAAAGGGTGATGCTAAGACCTGGTTTAATTCTCTTGATCCTGGTTGTGTGCGTAGTCCCCAGGATATGATGTATTACTTTTCTGCTAAATATTTCCCCGCTCATAAGAAACAAGCTGCCTTACGGGAAATATATAACTTTGCTCAAACTGAAGAAGAGAGTCTCCCACAAGCTTGGGGGAAGCTTCTCCAGTTACTTAATGCTTTGCCTGATCATCCTCTTGAGATGCATGATATACTTGATCTCTTTTATAATGGACTAACCGATGCTTCCGGAGACCACCTGGATAGTTGTGCTCGTTGTGTTTTCAGGGAAAGAACTGTGGAACAAGCTGAATTACTATTGAATAATATGCTAGCCAATGAAAATAATTGGATACTTCCTGAACCAGCCCCTAAGCCAACTCCGAAGAAAAGATGTGTTCTATTTCTCAGTCCTGAAGATATGCAAGAGGCAAAGAAATCCATGAAAGAAAAAGGTATTAAAGCTGAAGATGTTAAGAATTTACCTCCTATTGAAGAAATACATGGTCTTAATAACCCGACACGGGTAGTAAAGGTAAATTCTCTTTATAGATTTGATGAAAGTGACATTCCTAGTTATAAGTCTGCTAGCCAATGCTTAGATGAATTTGACAATTTTATTGTGAAACAAGAAAACTTCAATGCTTATGTTGGTAGACAATTACAACACAATGCTCATATGATTGAACGCTTGAGTGATTATCTTTCTAGTGCTAAAGATGAACTGAAACTTATTAGTATACATGCTTCTATGGTTACCACTCAAGTAGAACAAGTACTTAAAGCTCAGAATGATTTGCTCAATGAATTGAATAGTAAGAACAATGACTATGTTGTTAGAGTTGCAACTACAGGTGGTAAAGTGACTCAGGAACTGATGGGCCTCGAACCCCTCGTTGGTTACCCCAAGTGGAAGGTGTAAGATGCAGTAAGTAGAAGTGTTTTCCCCTAGCAAAGATGCCAAGGATCGAATCCCCAGAGACTCCTAGGTTCAACAAGTAGGTGTCAATTGCTAACGGCGCAATTAGCAATCAACATGGACCTGCACACAGATACAAATAACTTTGCTCCCAACGAGTACAGAGAGGTTGTCAATCTCTCCGGCCTTGTAGTTCACAAAGGGTTAAAAGCAATATGATAGTAGTGATAGATAGTGTTTTTGCAATAGTAAGTAAACAACGAAAAGTAAATAGTGTATGTGATCAATGATGGTAATATGGACCGGAGTCTCATGATGTTCACTAGTGATGTATCTCTCCCAAAAGACGATAAAACAGCTATGTGAGGTAAACAAATTACAGCTGGGCAATTGACAGGACCACGAACGCAAACCAATGCTGATTACATTGCAAGAAAGGTTGAGGTTCAAAGCATGGGCGGTACGCCAAAGTAAGTAGACCGAAATCCATCAATATCTACTACTAATCATCCACCTTGAGATATCTATCCAGAACATCTCGCTGGTATTAAGTTGCGAGTCCCACCCATAGTGTAAACTCAATGCAACAGACAACTGCATTAAAAGAACTTTGCGTAAAGTAAACAATCCTTGCACCCGCGGGCACAAGCACCGTTGTTTTCCCCCTTGTGGCAACAGCACATCCCCTAGACTCATGTTTCTGTCACTCAAGCTAGTCATCGAGGGGCATGAACCCACAATCCAGCATAACGTTCCCTCTTGGAGTCACTACCTATTACTCGGCCAAAGCAATAAATAACAACGGAGAACATGCAAGAATTACTTATGAACTAAAATATAAAAGAGGTGAATCAAATATATTACTCAAGATCAATCTGAACATAATCTCATAATCCATCGGATCCCAGCAAACTCAACATAGCAACAGCATAAGGATTACATAGGTGCCTCGATCATGTAGGGAAGCTCACGAGGACTAATTAGTGAAGCACAAGAACGGGAGGAGAACATCACATAGCTACTGGTCATGGACTCATGGTCCAAGGGAGACTACTCACGAGTCATCCGGGAGGCGTCCATGGTGGTGGAGAAGCTCCCGGTGGTGATCCTCCCCTCCGGCAGGGTGCCGGGAAGAGTTCTCCTGGTGCTCCCGATCTTGAAAGCGGCGGCGGCGGCGGAACAGAGATGGGATCGCGAAAAGAAGTCCTGTTCTGAGGGTTACGGGGAACCCTTTAAATATATGCCAAAGTAGGGCACCGGGGGAGCCTCGGGGGGCCCAGGCGCCCCCCCGGCGCGGCCCAGGGGGGGCGCGCCCACAGGGCGCCTGGAGCCCCTGTGCCCCCCCCCCCCAGGCTGTCCTTCGGACGCAGTGTTGTTTCCGGATCGCTGATTTTTTTTATATTTTTTCTGGATTTTTCTGGGCAGTTCTCGAAACGTGAAAACCTGAAATACAAAAACAGCCGAAAACAGAAACTGGCACTGGGGTGCACTGGATTAGTAAGTTAGTCCAAATATGATCAAAAGTGTATGGAAGTGTATGAATATCATAGCAATATCACCCAAAAGTGGCATGGAGCAAGCAGAAATTATAGATACGTTTTGGATGTATCAACATCCCCAAGCTTAATTCCTGCTCGTCCTCGAGTAGGTAAATGATAACAAGAATAATTTCTGTGGTGACATGCTATTAACCATATAGGACTTTCTTATAGTCATATGACAAAAGCTTACTGAGACAATGATTCTAAAGTAATTAAGTTGTCTCAAGAGAAAATCACAAATGACTGAAAGTTTTACAACATGAAACTGAAACATTAAAAAGATTTGCAATGAACATGATGTGCAAATATGATAAAGTGATATCTATCTTGCCCCCTTTAGTGATGCAAAACATAAATGCAAGGGCACCTTCAAGGTTTAAATGATTACTAGATACAATCATTTCAGAATAAACGATATCACAATCATGCAAAAGACAATGCTACTTTGGGACAATGCACATTACACTCAGAATGACAATCATGCTCTCAGTAGTTGGTGCTTCAATATAAAGGTATAGAAAGGTTAAGTGCTAGAGCTTTTTATTTTGAAAACATGGAAGCAATTGTGTCAACGGTAGTAGTACTTCATATGTGTCATGTATAAAACATCTTATAAGTTGCAAGCCTCATGCATCGAATACCAATAGTGCTCGCTCCTTGTCCTAATTAGCTCGGATCCCCATGGGTTATCATTGCATTGCATATGTTTTAACCAAGTGTCACAAAGGGGTACCTCTATGCCACCTGTACAAAGGTCCAAGGAGATAGATCGCATTTGATTTCTCGTTTTTGATAAATCTCAACTTGAGGACATCCATACCGGGACAACATAGAAAATAGATGATGGACTCCTCTTTAATGCATAAGCATATTCTCATGAGAGATTGAGGATTAAGGTCCAAGCTAAAACTTCCACCATGATGCATGGCTTTGGTTGGCGGCCCAATGTTCTTCTCTAACAATATGCATATTAATTCAACCCACGATAAATCACCCTTACTTCAGACAAGACGAACATGCATAGCAACTCACATGATATTCAACAAAAGTGTGACAGTTGATGGCGTCCCTAGAAACATGGTTACCGCTCAGCAAGCAACTCATAAGAAATAAGATACATAGGCAACATATTCTTTACCACAATAGTTTTTAGGCTACTTTCCCATGAGCTATGTATTGCATGGTTAGTTTGCTTAGTGCAGGTGGAGGTTAGTAAAAGACTGGGAGCGACCAACTAAGAGAGCAATGACGGTCATAATCATGCAGAGCGACAAAGCAATATTGAATCAGGCATGGTAGTTATATCGCTACTTAGAAATAAAAGATCATGAAGGCTTGACAACTTTATTTACAGTCTTGAATATGCGTGAGCATACGCCAAGTCAATCAAAATAAATTCTCGAAGGAATATATTACTAAACCATACCACATAATAGGCAAACAAACCAAGTTGGTATTCCAATAACACATTGGGAACCTCCCAGCTATTTGAGATTAACCAAAAGAAAACCTGAACTACTAAGCACCATCATGAAAGTAGCATCTTTATCATAGACACATTAACCCATGCAACGGAAGCAAACTCTCTTAATAAGGCAAGCATGGTAATTAAAGAGAGTTCAAGCAACCAACTAAATAAAAGCTCTTGAAAAGATAAGCATGAATACTAAGAGCAGAGCATGATAGTAGCTATTAAAAGACAAAGAACACACACAGCATAGATAGACATGAAAATTCTATGTAATGTTCTAGGTAGAAGTGTAGCGTGTTTCTCTCCCACATAAAGGAATGCTGAGTTCCGACTCGTTATGAAAAACTAAAAAGAAAACTAAAAGCAAGACGCTCCAAGCATAGCACATAACATATGAAGTGATAAAAATATAGCGAAACGAAAGACGAACTGATAATGTTGATGGAGAAGGGGATGCACGGGGGGCATCCCCAAGCTTAGACGCTTGAGTCTCCTTGAATATTTCTTGGGGGTGCACGGGGGCATCCCCAAGCTTGAGCGCTTGACACTCCTGAATCTTTTTATCATCTTCCCTCGCACACTTGAAAACTCCCTTCATACACAACTCATCATAATCTGATTAGCGAGGTTAGTACCCTTAATAAAATAATTATACCTTGCTGGAAATAAGGATATTCTTGAAGTTCTACTGTTTCTCAAGATTGCCAAAAGGTTTTTGCAAAGAAAAAGCAAGTTCTCAATTTGCAAAGTGAAGGTAAGGCAAAACAGGACAGAATCTGGGAAAAACAGAACAGCAGGCAGTAATTGACCTGTTCGGGATACTTCTGCAACTCAAATCAAAAAACTCAGAACTGACACACGAAAGACAATTATATATAGAACGCTGTAGAAAAAATTCAGACCAAAAAGATGATCTGGTGATTTTATACGAATTTTTCTATCCAAGGACAGAATCTGTTTCCTGGACAGCACCTCACAACTTTTGAACTTTCTAGCAATCAAAGGCTATACTTGGCACAAATATGAGAAGCAAAGATACAATGATGATGCTACAGCAGTAAACAACATCAAGACACAACAAAAACAGAAATTTTATTCATGTGGGCTGCCTCCCAAAAGCGCTTTCTTTTATGCCTTTAAGCTAGGCATAATGCATAGATCAAGTTTTATCAAGAGTAAAAGAATAACTAGCCCGTACAACGGACTCAAAAGGTAACTTGACCTTCTTACGAGGGAAGTGTTCCATCCATTTCTTGAGAGGAAACTGAAATTTTATATTACCCTCTTTCATGTCAATGACAACACCAACGGTGCGCAAAAAGGGACGTCCCAAAATAATTGGACATGAAGGATCACATTCAATATCCATAATAATGAAATCAATAGGCACATAATTATCATTGACAACAATAAGAACATCATCGATCCTCCCCAAAGGTTTCTTTATGGACGAATCAACGAGACGAACACCAAAAGAACAAGAATCATAAGGTTTCAATTTAAGCATATCATATATCCTTTTGGGCATAACAGAGGTACTGGCACCAACATCACATAATGCATAACAAGAGAAGTCATTCAAATAAATTTTTATCATAGGATCCCAACCATCTTCTAGCTTTCTAGGTATGGAGGCTTCTACTCTAAGTTTCTCCTCCCTAGCTTTGATGAGAGCATTAGTGATATGCTCTGTGAAGGCAAGGTTAAGCGTGCTAGTGCGGGGATCTCTAGACATCTTGTGAAGGAAATCAATAACTTCGGTAAGAGTGCGATTATCAAAATCAAGGTCACGAGCATCAAGTAAAGTAGTAGTGGTGTCCTTAAGGTTCACCTGTTTGGTAGTTTCTATAGTCATAGCATCACCATTAATAGGTCCATTGGGACCAGGAGTACATTGGGTGCTAAGAGCGTGAACATCCTCAATAACTTGGATAGTAGCAACAGTGTGGTGGGTAGGAAGGCTCTTAGTTCTTTCCTCTTCCTCCCTTTCTCTAGCCCATCTTTCTTTTAGCTTAGCCATCATCCTAATATTTTCATTAATTTGTACTTGAGTAGCATTAATAGGGATGACTTCCCTCTCCTTAAGAGGAGAAGTTTCAATTTTCAGCAATTTTACCTCATTGGCTAAGTGGTCTACCTTAAAAGAAAGATCATCTGGCTTATGTAGTTTCTCTTCTACATTCTTATTAAAGGCTTTTTGGGTAGTGATGAAATCTCTAAGCATGGTCTCTAGTTCAGTATTAGAGTTCTTGGTACTAGGATAAGCATTGTTGTTCCCATAAGAGTTAGAGGGGAACGGTCTAGGATTGTTACCAAAGTTACTCCTATAAGCATTGTTGTTAAAATTGTTTCTAGAGATAAAGTTAACATCTACTTGTTCTTGAGCAATCAAAGAATTTAAAGGAACATCACGAGGATCAATAGTAGATTGCTTCGAAAGTAGAGACATGATCAAATCAACTTTTTCATTAAGGGAGGAAATCTCCTCGACAGAGTTTACCTTCCTACCTGTTGGAGCGCGTTCGGTGTGCCATTGGGAATAGTTGGTCATCATCTCCTTGAGAAGCTTTGTGGCAGCACCAAGTGTAGTTGACATAAAAGTTCCTCCCGCGGCCGAGTCTAACAAGTTCCGCGAGGTAAAGTTCAAGCCTGCATAAAAAGTTTGGATAACCATCCAAGTAGTCAAACCGTGAGTAGGGCAGTTTTTGATAAGAGACTTCATACGTTCCCAAGCTTGAGCAACGTGTTCATTATCCAATTGTTTAAAATTCATTATGTTACTTCTAAGTTGGATAATTTTAGCAGGTGGATAGTATTTTCTGATAAAAGCATCTTTGCACTTGTTCCATGAATCTATGCTATTTCTAGGCAAAGACTGAAACCAAATTTTAGCTCCTCCTCTCAAAGAGAAAGGAAAAAGCTTAATCTTAACAATATTACCATCTATTTCTTGGTACTTTTGCATATCACAAAGTTCTACAAAGTTGTTCAAGTGTAAAGCAGCATCATCTCCAGCACCGGAGAATTGATCTTTCATGACTAAGTTCAGTAAAGCAGGTTTAATTTCATATGAAGGTGCTGAAGTGGTAGGTGTAGTGATAGGTGTGCTGATAAAGTCATCGTTGTTGTGACTAGTGAAGTCACACAACTTGGTGTTCTCGGTGGAACCCATAGTAGCAAGCAAGCAAGATAACTATTTTTTTGTGATTTTCGATAAAAGGAACTAAAGCAAAAAACTGAAAGGTAAACTAACAAGACTAAAAAGCAAAGGTAAAAGATAGCATGCAACTCCCCTATCCTGAAGAGTGGAGTCCCCGGCAACGGCGCCAGAAAATACTCCTTGATGGGCCTCGAACCCCTCGTTGGTTACCCCAAGTGGAAGGTGTAAGATGCAGTAAGTAGAAGTGTTTTCCCCTAGCAAAGATGCCAAGGATCGAATCCCGAGAGACTCCTAGGTTCAACAAGTAGGTGTCAATTGCTAACGGCGCAATTAGCAATCAACGTGGACCTACACACAGATACAAATAACTTTGCTCCCAACGAGTACAGAGAGGTTGTCAATCTCTCCGGCCTTGTAGTTTACAAAGGGTTAAAAGCAATATGATAGTAGTGATAGATAGTGTTTTTGCAATAGTAAGTAAATAACGAAAAGTAAATAGTGTATGATCATCAATGATGGTAATATGGACCGGAGTCTCATGATGTTCACTAGTGATGTCTCTCTCCCAAAAGACGATAAAACAGCTATGTGAGGTAAACAAATTACAGCTGGGCAATTGACAGGACCACGAACGCAAACCAATGCTGATTACATTGCAAGAAAGGTTGAGGTTCAAAGCATGGGCGGTACGCCAAAGTAAGTAGACCAAAATCCATCAATATCTACTACTAATCATCCACCTTGAGATATCTATCCAGAACATCTCGCTGGTATTAAGTTGCGAGTCCCACCCATAGTGTAAACTCAATGCAACAGACAACTGCATTAAAAGAACTTTGCGTAAAGTAAACAATCCTTGCACCCGCGGGCACAAGCACCGTTGTTTTCCCCCTTGTGGCAACAGCACATCCCCTAGACTCATGTTTCTGTCACTCAAGCTAGTCATCGAGGGGCATGAACCCACAATCGAGCATAACGTTCCCTCTTGGAGTCACTACGTATTACTTGGCCAAAGCAATAAATAACAACGGAGAACATGTAAGAATTACTTATGAACATAAATATAAAAGAGGTAGATCAAATATATTACTCAAGATCAATCTGAACATAATCTCATAATCCATCGGATCCCAGCAAACTCAACATAGCAACAGCATAAGGATTACATATGTGCCTCGATCATGTAGGGCAGCTCACGAGGACTAATTAGTGAAGCACAAGAACGGGAGGAGAACATCACATAGCTACTGGTCATGGACTCATGGTCCAAGGGAGACTACTCACAACTCATCCGGGAGGCATCCATGGTGGTGGAGAAGCTCCCGGTGGTGATCCTCCCCTCCGGCAGGGTGCCGGGAAGAGTTCTCCTGGTGCTCCCGATCTTGGAAGCGGCGGCGGCGGCGGAACAGAGATGAGATCGCGAAAAAGAGTTCCCGTCTCGAGGGTTTCGGGAGACGCTTTAAATATATGCCAAAGGGGGGCATCAGCGGAGCCTCGGGGGGCCCAGGCGCCCCCCCGGCGCGGCCCAGGGGGGGGCGCGCCGCCAGGGCGCCTGGAGCCCTGGTGGCCCCCCCCCCCCCGGCTGTACTTCGGGCGCACGGTAGCTTCTGGAACGCTGATTTTTTATATAATTTTTCTGGATTTTTCCTGGCAGTTCTCGTAATGTGAAAACCTGAAATACAAAAACAGCCGAAAACAGAAACTGGCACTGGGGTGCACTGAGTTAATAGGTTAGTCCAAATATGATCAAAAGTGTATGGAAGTGTATAAATATCATAGCAATATCACCCAAAAGAGGCATGGAGCAAGCAGAAATTATAGATACGTTTTGGACGTATCAGCCGCTCCACCCGCGAATTTTCTATATCATAGGCCGGATGATACCTTGTCAAATCTGCTTCATCGGCAAGCTTACTGGCGAGAGGGCGCATATCCTTAGTCAAAGCACGGAGATCTTCAGCAGAGAAGGCTGACCCGTCCTATTTATTGCTGGGATAGCCGTTCATGGCTTCAGCCGGGTCAAAATCAGGGACCCATGCTTTGGCCCGGGTCAGCGCCATAAGAGAGCCAGCTCATGCAGCAGACTTCTTCACCTCAACCAGATGCACAGGTAGGACAGATAGCTTCTCCAGGGTGGCTTGGATGGTAGTCAGTGCCAGTTTATTGTGTTGCTAGGTGGCTTCTCACCCCTCGTTGGTTACCCCAAGTGGAAGGTTTGAGATGCAGTGTAGCAGAAGTTTTCCCTTGGTAATACCAAGGATCGATTTCCCAGAGACTCCCAGTTTCAACAAGAAGGTGTCAACTGCTAACGGCGCCGGATATTAGCAATCAACGTGGACCTGCACACAGATACAAATAACTTTGCTCCCAACGAGTACAGAGAGGTTGTCAATCCCTCCGGCCTTGTAGTTTACAAAGGATCAAACGCAAGTGATAATAGTGATAGGTATAATTGCAATAGTAAGTAAATAGTGGAAAAGTAAATAGCGGATGTGATCAATGATGGTAATATGGACCGGAGTCTCATGATGTTCACTAGTGATGTCTCTCTCCCAAAAGACGATAAAACAGCTATGTGAGGTAAACGAATTACAGCTGGGCAATTGACAGGACCATGTGCGCAAACCAATGCTGACTACATTGCAAGAAAGGTTGAGGTTCAAAGCATGGGCGGTACGCCAAATTAAGTAGACCGAAATCCATCAATATCTACTACTAATCATCCACCTTGAGATATCTATCCAGAACATCTCGCTGGTATTAAGTTGCGAGTCCCACCCATAGTGTAAACTCAATGCAACAGACAACTGCATTAAAAGAACTTTGCGTAAAGTAAACAATCCTTGCACCCGCGGGCACAAGCACCGTTGTTTTCCCCCTTGTGGCAACAGCACATACCCTAGACTCATGTTTCTGTCACTCAAGCTAGTCATCGAGGGGCATGAACCCACAATCGAGCATAACGTTCCCTCTTGGAGTCACTACCTATTACTCGGCCAAAGCAATAAATAACAACGGAGAACATGCAAGAATTACTTATGAACTAAAATATAAAAGAGGTGAATCAAATATATTACTCAAGATCAATCTGAACATAATCTCATAATCCATCGGATCCCAGCAAACTCAACATAGCAACAGCATAAGGATTACATAGGTGCCTCGATCATGTAGGGCAGCTCACGAGGACTAATTAGTGAAGCACAAGAACGGGAGGAGAACATCACATAGCTACTGGTCATGGACTCATGGTCCAAGGGAGACTACTCACGAGTCATCCAGGAGGCGTCCATGGTGGTGGAGAAGCTCCCGGTGGTGATCCTCCCCTCCGGCACGGTGCCGGGAAGAGTTCTCCTGGTGCTCCCGATCTTGGAAGCGGCGGCGGCGGCGGAACAGAGATGGGATCGCGAAAAGAAGTCATGTTCTGAGGGTTACGGGGAACCCTTTAAATATATGCCAAAGTAGGGCACCGGGGGGGCCTCGGGGGGCCCAGGCGCCCCCCCGGCACGGCCCAGGGGGGGCGCCCACAGGGCGCCTGGAGCCCCTGTGCCCCCCCCCCCAGGCTGTCCTTCGGACGCAGTGTTGTTTCCGGATCGCTGATTTTTTATATATTTTTTCTGGATTTTTCTGGGCAGTTCTCGAAACGTGAAAACCTGAAATACAAAAACAGCCGAAAACAGAAACTGGCACTGGGGTGCACTGGATTAGTAAGTTAGTCCAAATATGATCAAAAGTGTATGGAAGTGTATGAATATCATAGCAATATCACCCAAAAGTGGCATGGAGCAAGCATAAATTATAGATACGTTTTGGACGTATCAGGAACCTCTGTATCCTGAAGGCCACCCTAAGAGAATTGAGCAAGATTCTCAGAGAGCTAATTTAGAGGCACCTAGTTCTTCTAAAAAGAACAAAAAGAAAAATGATAGGACTTTGCGTACTTCTAGTGAACATGTAGCTCACCCACCTGAGAATCCCAATGATATATCTGTTTCTGATGCTGAGACACAATCTGGTAATGAACATGAACCTAGTGACAATATTAATAATGATGTTCATGCTGATGCTCAACCTAGCAATGATAATGATGTAGAGATTGAACCTGCTGTTGATCTTGATAACCCACAATCAAAGAATCAATGTTATGATAAGAGAGACTTTGTTGCTAGGAAACACAGTAGGGAAAGAGAACCATGGGTTCAGAAACCCATGCATTTTCCTCCGAAACCATCCAAGAAAAAGGATGATGAGGATTTTGAACGCTTTGCTGAAATGATTAGACCTATCTTTTTGCGTATGCGTTTGACTGATGTGCTTAAAAGAATCCTTATGCCAAGTATATGAAAGATATTATTACCAACAAAAGAAAGATACCTGATGTAGAAATCTCCACCATGCTTGCCAATTACACTTTTGAGGGTGGAATGCCTAAGAAATTAGGGGATCCAGGAGTACCCACTATACCTTGCTCCATTAAGAGAAATTATGTTAAAACTGATTTGTGTGATCTTGGAGCCGGTGTTAGTGTTATGCCTCTCTCTTTATATCGTAGACTTGACTTGAGTAAGTTGACACCTACTGAAATATCTTTGCAAATGGCTGATAAATCAACTGCTATACCTGTCGGTATTTGTGAGGATGTGCCTATTGTAGTTGCAAATGTTACTATTTTAACGGACTTTGTTATACTTGATATTCCCGAGGATGATAGTATGTCTATTATTCTTGGAAGACCTTTTTTGAATACTGCAGGGGCTATTATTGACTGCAACAAAGGCAATGTCACTTTTCATGTCAATGGTAATGAGCATACAGTACACTTTCCGAGGAAACAACCTCAGGTCTTCAGTATCAATTATATTGGAAAAACTTCACCTATTACTATTGGAGGTTTTGAGTTTCCTATTCCTACTATCAAGAAGGCATATGACATACTTATTGTTGGGGACATACATATCCCCATTGAGGTAACATAGTGTTATTCGAAAATTCTCCGGTTTCATGTTAATCGGAAAGAGTTTATTAACAAGACCTGATCAACCTTGTTAATGGATTCCTTTTGATGAACATGGGATAGGTGAATCTAGATAGCACAAACCTTCTGTACCCTCCTTTCACTTTATGTTAATTAGGTTAAATAAAAGAAAAATAGCATTATCTGTCTGTTTCCAGACTTATCCGTGCAATAAAAAAATATCCTGAAAATAAAAGTTCTCCAAATGCCATGAAAATGAGATATGATTTTTTCTGGAATATTTTAAGAAAATATGGCAGTGAACACACAGCGAGGGGAGCCAGCACGTGGCCTCGAGGGCACAGGGCGCCCCCCCTTCAAAGGGCGCGCCCCCCTCCCTCGAGGGCCCCACGTGGCCCCCCTCCACTTATCCTTTCACCCATGCTCGTCTTCTTCCTCCCAAAAAATCCCCAACCAGCTCAAACCCGAGTTCTGGCTCGTTTTGCTGCCATTTTCGATCTCCTTGCTCAAAGCACCATTCACCAAACTGTTTGGGGAGATTGTTCCTTGGTATGTGACTCCTCCATTGGTCCAATTAGTTTTTGTTCTAGTACTTTATTTGTTGCAAATTTGTGCTGCTGTGGTGACCTTGTTCTTGAGCTTGCATGTCAATTTTTCTTGGTCCCAAGTAGTTCCAATGCATGATATAGCCTCTAGGCACTTGTAGGAGTTGTTGCTATCTATCTTGTTGAGTTTGGTTAACTTTTATTTGTGAGTTACTAAAAAAATCTGAAATTTTCAGAAAAGGAAAATGTTAAAAAGAATATTGAGGGGCTCTTCAAGCAAGAGCTCGGAGGAGAAGAAGAAAGAAGAAAACAAGAAGCCCAAGTATCATCTTCCTCGCATGGCGGAAGTTCGACCGTGCGAACGACCTTGTAATAATTTCATGATGTCCGCCGGTATTTACGAAGACTTTTATTGGATGGCAAATAATGCAGGCCTCACCGACTTCATCAACGACCAAAAAGAAAAGTATCTCTTACTCACCAATATTTTTACGCAAAGCTTTCATTTTCATTCTAGAAAAACACCACCTACGGTGGAGTTTCGCTTATATGATGTGGTTAAAGAGATATCACTGTTAGATTTTTGTGAAATATGCAAAGTACCCTTTGAAGGTAGACTAGATGAACCACGTCATGAAGACATCAAAGGGTTTATTGATATGATAGCTGTAGGCGAAACTAGACAAGTTTCAGGGGCAAGAATCACCAGTATACACTTCCCCTGTTCTGCGCTACTTTCCTTTATTTGCTAGTAGGTGTTTAATTGGTCGTGGGAACAGTGGGAATCTCAGTGCCCCTGATATTATCATTTTATGCCATGCTTTGTTTCGTGACACAACTTTTAGCTTGGGCGCCATCATTGCCAAACGATTGAGTCTGAACCGCTCGAAGGGGCCCGTCTTTGGAGGCACCTTTGCTTCTCGCCTTGCTGAACATTTTAATATACCTATTAGGCATCATGAGCAGGAAGAAAAATTGCTTGCCCCTGTTTATCTAGACTACAAGAGCATGGTAGCTCATGACTTTCTTGTTAAAGACAAAAATATGCAGCTACTTTATAAATTGAGGTTTGATGAAATATACTATGAAATTGTTACCTTGCATGCACCTTCTCTGTTTGATCTGTACACAGGCAAGTACCTCATTACGTCAGATGCCTTCTACCAGTACCAAGGCCAGGCACAAGCTTCGGAGCCTGAGTCAGAACTACCACTTGATCCTTCCCGTCAATCTGTTTATGGGTGGGATCTGGACGAGCTCGCCAACCAGTGGCATCCAGAGGACACATCTCAGTACACTGGAGGGACTGGCTTCGATCCGTGGCCATAGACCAACTTAGGCCAAAAGCCTATGCTTGGGGGAGTATGTGTTTCTCACCGACTTACATTCATGTTCACACACTTATTCTAGCTGTCGGTGCTCACACTCTTTCACTGTACCATCCATGCTTAGTTTAATTTATTTTTTCTTAGTCTTTTTCTTGTGTGCTAGAAAACCCCAGAAAAACAAAAAATATATTAGTTGTAGCTTCTATCTAGTTTACTTTCTTTGCTTGTAGTAGTAACTAAAAATGAAAAACCCAAAAAGATTTCCCGTTCTTCTTTTGCTTGTTGGGAGCTTTCCCGTGTAAATAGTTCCTTTTCTTTTCCTTAGGGGTTAAGAGTAGAAGACCATGATTGAAAATGCTTAGTGGCTCTCATATGCTCTATTGTTGATTTAACCTTGAGCCATATTACCTTGTCTTCTCTCTTGTATTAAATGCCTGCACATTCCAGCTTAGTCCAATGCACGTACACTATTATTATTTTCCACACCGTTCGTTCGTGTGAGTGAAAGGCAATAAGGATGATATATGATGAACTGATTGAGATGAGAAAAGCTGGTATGAACTCGACCTCTCTTGTTTTTGTAAATATGATTGCTCGTCGTTCTTGATTCAGCTTGTTATGAATGAAACATGTTTGCAATGACAATTAGAGATCATAGCTGCTTATGCCATGCTTAATTAGCTGAGAGTTTATAATGGTTTATCTTACATGCCAACATGATAATTAAAATGGTTGTGATGTGGTATGATGGGTGGTATCCTCCTCTGAACGATTTAAGTGACTTGACTTGGCACATGTTCACGCATGTAGTTGAAACAAATCAAGATAGCCTTCACGATATTTATGTTCATGGTGATCTATATCCTACTCATGCTTGCATTCATTGCTGATTAATTTTAATGCATGTTCATGACCGTTGTTGCTCTCTAGTTGGTCGCTTCCCAGTCTTATTATAGCCTTCACCTGTACTAAGCGGGAATACTGCTTGTGCATCCACTTCCATAAACCCCAAAGTTATTCCACATGAGTCCACTATACCTTCCTATATGCGGTATTTACCTGCCGTTCCAAGTAAATTTGTATGTGCCAAACTCTAAACCTTCAAATGAAATTCTGTTTTGTATGCTCGAACAGCTCATGTATCAACTAGGGATGTCTATATCTTCCATGCTAGGTGGGTTATTCTCACGATGAGTGGACTCCGCTCATCATTCACGAGAAAATGGTTGCTAATCGGGATGCCCAGTCCCATGCTCTAAATCATAATAATTAAACAAAACTTCCCCATGGCTATTGCTTGTTTGGACGGTAACCCGTGGTTTTGGCTGGCCGTGGAGTGTGCTTGTTGGTGGTTGGGGGAGTATAAACTTTACCATTCTGTTTGGGAACCGCCTATAATGTGCGTAGCATGGAAGATATCGAGATTCTTGGTTGTTATGTTGACAATGAAAGTATACCGCTCAAAATGTTACTCAATCTCTATTTAAAAATCGAGCTCTGGCACCTCTACAAATCCCTGCTTCCCTCTGCGAAGGGCCTATCTATTTACTTTTATGCAGAGTCATCATCCTCTTATCAAAGAGCACCTCTGTCGTTGCATGTATTACTATTAATTTGCATTGAGTATGATCATGACTGGATCTCTTTTACCATGAACTACAATGTCTAGTCAGTCCTTGATCTTTAAAGGTGCTCTGCATTTATGTTTTGCGGTCTCAGAAAGGGCTAGCGAGATACCATCCTGTTATATCATATCATGATTGTTTTGAGAAGTGTTGTCATTCGAGGTTTATTATTATTGCTCGCTAGTTGATTATGCCATTGATGTGAGTAGTCTTGAGACTTGAGAGTTATTGTGAATGTGGTTAGTTCATGATCTTGTTGAAAACCTGAATGCTAGCTTACATATTTACAACAACAAGAGCAAACAGAGTTTGTCAAAGTTTTTCTTTATCACTTTCAGTTTATCAACTGAATTGCTTGAGGACAAGCAAAGGTTTAAGCTTGGGGGGGTTGATACGTCTCCAACGTATCTACTTTTCCAAACACTTTTGCCCTTGTTTTCGTCTCTAACTTGCATGATTTGAATGGAACTAACCCGGATTGACGTTGTTTTCAGCATAACTACCATGGTGTTGTTTTTGTGCAGAAATAAAAGGTTCTCGGAATCGCCTGAAAATCAATGGAGATTTATTTCAGAAAATATAAAAAATACTGGCAAGAAGATCCACACCTGGGGGCCCATGGGCCGTCCTCGAGGGTGGGGGCGCGCCCCCTTCCCAGGCCGCGCCCCCTGCCTCGAGGGCAGCCCGGTGCCCCACCGACGTATCCCCAGGTCCTATATATTCCGTTTCGTGGAGAAAAAATTCAAGGAGAAAGAATTATCACGTTTTGCGAGACGGAGCCGCCGCCAAGCCCTAATCTCTCTCTCGAGGGCTGATCTGGAGTCCGTTCGGAGCTCCGGAGAGTGGAGATCGTCATCATCAACCTTCCTCCATCACCAATTCCATGATGCTCACCGTCGTGTGTGAGTAATTCCATCGTAGGCTTGCTAGACGGTGATGGGTTGGATGGGATCTATCATGTAATCGAGTTAGTTTTGTTAGGGTTTGATCCCTAGTATCCACTATGTTCTGAGATTGATGTTGCTATGACTTTGCTATGCTTAATGCTTGTCACTAGGGTTCGAGTGCCATGATTTCAGATCTGAATTATGTTTCCATGAATATATGTGTGTTCTTGATCCTATCTTGCAAGTCTATAGTCACCTACTATGTGTTATGATCCGGCAACCCCGAAGTGACAATAATCGGGACCACTCCCGGTGATGACCATAGTTTGAGGAGTTCATGTATTCACTATGTGTTAATGCTTTGGTCCGGTACTCTATTAAAAGGAGGCCTTAATATCCCTTAGTTTCCAATAAGACCCCGCTGCCACGGGAGGGTAGGACAAAAGATGTCATGGAAGTTCTTTTCCATAAGCACGTATGACTATATTCGGAATACATGCCTACATTGCATTCATGAACTGGAGCTAGTTCTGTGTCACCCTAGGTTATAACTTCTACATGATGAATTGCATCCGACGTAATTTCCCATCACCAGTCCAATGCCTACGAGCTTTACCTATATTGCTAGTTGCTATTTACTTTTCTGTTGCTATTATCACAAAAACTACAAAAACACCATCTTTACTTTTATTGTTGTTACCACCACTATCATATTACTGTGCTACTAAACTATCTTGCTGCAGATACTAAGTTTCCAGGTGTGGCTGAATTGACAACTCAACTGCTAATACTTAAGAGTATTCTTTGGCTCCCCTTGTGTCGAATCAACAAATTTGGGTTTAATACTTTACCCTCGAAAACTGTTGCGATCCCCTACACTTGTGGGTTATCATTGACTTCTCTGTTGATAACTTTCAATCGACTCTTGCTCTCGACATCAGCAAAAATCATCAAGGTGGAGTTGATCTGGGGGTAACCTCCAACCCCTTCTATGTCCTCGGTCTCCTCGGATTCTTTCTCCTTCTCAGTGGGCTGGTCTTTCTGGAAATTCTGAATCAGGAGCAGACATTGTCGAGTGGTATGTTTGGGGTAAACCAAGTCCCCTCTTCATCTTTCTTCGTGTGAATAGGACACGGTAGGTCAAGCACGTCATTCCCTACTTGGTCTTTCACTTTCTTGGGGATCCAAGGACCTTTAGGCTTTCCTTTGCCTTTTCCGTGGGTAACGACCACAACTTCTCCTGGAACTGCTGGCTCTGCTTTGCGCTTCGGCTTCCGATTGAATTCTGATCATCTTGGCCGACTAGTTTCTTGCCGCTACGGAGTCAGTCGGCCTCTTCTCCATTAGCATACCGACTGGCTATCTCCATCATCCGAGTCAAAGACATATCTCCTGTTCGATCGAACTTCAGGTTCAGCTCTCTGTATCGTACGCCCTCCTTGAAGGCGTAGACTGCCTAATGCTCGGACTCGTTCTCCACCGTATGATGCAAGGTGGTCCACCTCTGGGTAATCTCTCAGGGTTTCATTCGGTTTCTAAACACAATGTTGTAACGCTGCCAGTCCCGCGGGTCGTTTGCAGGTGCCCTCGAAGGTCCTGACAAACACTCGGGCCAACTCCTCCCAGCTGAAAATGCTCCCAGGGGCCAATTGATTTAGCCAAGCTCTGGCCAAGCCACCCAACATCAGGGGGAGATGCTTCATAGCCACATCATCATTGCTGCCACCGATCTGCATAGCTACACGGTAATCTTCTAGCCAGGTGTCGGGCTTCGACTCGTCGATGAACTTGCTTACTCCTGCCGCCAATCTGAAGTTGGGGGGAATCTCGGCAGCCCTGATGGCATTGCTGAAACACTCGGGCCCAGAAACAGACGCTCTGCTGCCACTCGGACGATCTCTGCCTTGTTCTTCTGTGTATGCTCAGTTTCTGTCGACCAAGCCTTGCACGAGGATCGATCTCGCGTCAAAACCGGGTATTCTGGGATCTGGGGGGATCCTCCACTCGTCGTCATGCAGACGCCTGCCGTCATGTCGCCGGGGCGAGTACGATCCGCTTCTCGGGGGAGGCGTAGGCACTCGGCGGCGATCGTTGTGACCGAGTCGACGGTCAAACCGATCATCATTCTGACCCAGGTGTTGCTCTTGACAGGGCCCACGGCCCTCGCGTCTCGGAGGCGATCTTGGGCTATGGGCCGACCAGACGGTGTCTACCACCACTGATCTGCTGTGAATTTTGTTGCGCGACTGAGAAACAGCCGCGTTTTGCTCTCCAGCTACCCGGGGCAGTGCCTGAATCTTCTGCAAGCTTCTCCCGGCCTCCGACTGAGACGGCTGGATTGAATCTGCGATGCGGGCCGCAGCTGCGAGGTTCTGGATCGGTGTTTGGAATACCTGAGGTTCGCGCGAGAACGGCTGCCGTGGCCGCCGACTGGATTCGGGAATCAATCGACGGGCCCGATCGTAGAGTGAACGCTGAAGGTTTTCCAGCCGCACGCGCTCGGCCACGGTGGTAAGGCGCGTGGCCTCCAGAGCTCAAGCTTCCGGAGTATCTCCCAAGATAGGGGTGTAGACTGCATCTTCGTTGCGGTGGCAGAGGTCTTCCCTTTGCTTGACAGTGAGGGGCTCGGGTATGTACCCTTCGTGGTCATATGACTGACTGTCATTGCTGCCGCTGTTTCCGCCGCGAGGGTACCCCGGCGGACTGCGTCGTGAGTCGACCATGAGGACCTCAGCCGCGGGGGCGCTGCTCCCGCACTCGGAAAGCGTGTCTACGGAACCAGTCGACAGATCGACCGGCTCGTAGTGATATTCGTCGGGCTCGATGGCCGCGACTTGGGGGGTGGCCGTTTGGCGGGCCACCGCGTGCTTCACCCACCGCTGGAGCCGCGACCGACCGGATCGCTTGCGGCGGCGACCAGCGGGGACAACAGACGACGAAGGAGCCGACCGATACTGAGTCGACGGCTGCCGGAGAAGGACGCCGCATGCGCTAGCACGGAAATGTGTTGCTCCGCGGACGGGCAACGCCTCGACGTCGAGGGGGACCTCCTGGAGCCAAGCGGAGTCATCGGCGACGAAGACGTGTGCGCTGAGTCGGATCTCGCGGCCCAACGCCAGACCACCGCCGGAAACCATGATGATGGAAATCGAAGAAAAAAGCTTGCAACCTCACCGGAAGTCGCTAAGACACCTGCCCCAAGGTGGGCGCCAACTATCGTGGTTCTAAGTCTGACAGTAAGAATAGGGGGTACGTAGGAGGAGGCAAGAACCTAGCTACGGTGAGATTGTACACAAGGTGTTTACGAGCAGATGGCCCTTCTCGGAGGAAGTAACAGCCCTACGTCTCGGTGCCCGGAGGCGGTCGACTGGAATATGTATGTGTGTGTAAGTTATAGGGGGTGCAAACCCTTGTACTGGAGGAGGGGGTGGCTTATATATAGTGCGCCAAGACCCCAGCTGTCCCCACATTACCAAGGGTTCAATGTACATTAAGGCAGGACGTTACTGATAACGCCTGTAATAAAGGATAGTAAAGGCCGTTGTTAATATGGATTCAATGTATGGCCATTGCTGATCTTAAGGGACCTTTGACCTTCGTGGGTCGAGTGGATTTTGTATGGTCGAGTGTCCTCGCCCTTCCGAGTGCAGTTGGGTCATCCGAGTGAAGGTAAGCAGTCGAGTGAATTGTCCTCTTGGGCCAAAGTAGTCGACTGCTTTCGTCGTCTTCGAATTGTCTTTGAGCTTCTGGGGTACTGACCTTGGGTGGGGTATCTAGGTCAGGCCTGTGACCCCACCCTAGGTCTGTGGCATCGTCAGGCGTAGAGAACTGGAATATCATGAACCTGGATTCAGATCTCAAATGTGTCCAACTTGACATTTGATGGCTTCGTCACCCCGTCATATTCCTTGAGAATGACTACATCTCCGCGGAAGTGCCACGGTCCCTCATGCATGACCCTCTCCCAATACCCTAGACGGGAAAATTGGATGGTATAGAGATTATCCTCCAATGACTTGAACTTGGCTTCTTGCGCGAGGTCCCATGCCGCTCTCATATTCTTAAACAACCAAAACTGACTACAGTGTTTATTGGAATTAACCCTAGCCAACGCGATCCACCGGGTTGCCACCGGCGGAGCATCCTTCTCGTTGAAGACCACATCATCTAGGTCTTCTTCCGTCAGCCCCAGCTCGTGCATCATTCTTTCTACGTCGCTGACCCCCTCCAGAATCGGGGATCCATCCGCCGCCATGTTGAACCCTAACCCGAGTTCGACGACCGGGTTGTTGCAGTTGCCCTAGGACCCCAATCCTCCAAAACAGCCTACGCCCCCGGCGAGGAGGCACACGAGAAGCCCCCTGCGGTCCAGGAGAAGCAGCTGCAGAGGGATCACGGACAGGGAAGAACAGGACTCGACGGCGGCAAGATCG